>JAHLSL010011724.1:0-77813 GCA_025920805.1 Petroica traversi
GAAACCTTCCCGAAACCTTCCCTTCCCGAAACCTTCCCTTCCCGAAACCTTCCCAAAACCTTCCCGAAACCTTCCCGAAACCTTCCCGAAACCTTCCCTTCCCTTCCATTTCGTTGTCTTTCCTTTTCCTTTTCCTTTTCCTTTCCCTTTCCCTTTCCCTTTCCCTTTTCCTTTCCCTTTCCCTTCCCTTTCCCTTTCCCTTTCCCTTTCCCTTTCCCTTTTCCTTTTCCTTTCCCTTTCCCTTTTCCTTTTCCTTTCCCTTTTCCTTTTCCTTTTCTTTTTCCTTTCCCTTTTCCTTTTCCTTTTCTTTCCTTTTCTTTCCTTCTGGAATTCCTTCCTTCCTTCCTTCCAGAATTCCTTCCTTCCAGAATTCCTTCCATGCCTCAGAGTCGGAACATTTTGAAAAAGACACAGTTGCACCTAGACAAAATTCCCCCAGATAAAGCCCAAAATGAAGCAGAGACACAGAGATGAGAAAATGTTTCCACACAGGATGACCTTTTCTTGGAAGAGGGGGAGATGGGAATTTTCACGCACTTCAATCTCAGTCTTGCTAGGTGAGTTTTAACTCTTCATTTTCTCCACATCTTTACCATTATTTTTCCTTCCAGTAACACCAGGGAGCCTTTTCCTGTCTGGGGTTCTCCTCATTGCCCTTTTCCTTGACTTTGTCTTGTCACTCCGACCATAGTCTTGTTCTGCCAGATATGTTTCATTTTCTGCATGACTTCCCCTGGATGGGCATTTCAAGCTGTGATTTCTAAGCTTGATCTCACACTGTAGATCCTGTTATCTCAGTAAAAAGCTTTAAAGTTCAAAGTGAGTTGGCTGAACAATACTTTAAAAGGAGTGTAAAGTCTAAGCATTCTCTGTGTGGGAGAATTTCAGAAAAAAAATAAAAAATCTTTTATTTGCATACTTTTATATGGACAAGGAAGAATTAACAACCAAGATGCCTCCTTGGGGTAAAAATTTTATAAAATGTTATTACGGGGACTGAAGAAGTTCTTGTAGTTGTGGTTCTGTATCCACCCTAGGTTGCTGTGGGGCTCTTGCCACTCGTGGCCCCAAGGCTTCTCTTACCAGCTGAGTTTATTCCAACACCATTGACTTCCTTAACAGTTTGCCAGACTTTAGACCCAACTACTTAAGCAGAAAAAGGAGGAACTAAGCAGTACAACAGTAGTAGCCACACTAAGGGCTACTTTTCTCATGGTATGAGAAAAAGGATTGTGTTTCTGCATTTCCCACTGATGTCTGTTCAGTTCTCCTCCACCTGGGCTTCCTGGAGGTTGCCCAGCTGTATGGGGATATTTGACAGTTTTTCTTGGACAGACAGACCTGGAAGTGTGTACATGGAAGGTCTGTTCTTTCTTGCTGCCATAGATTGTGTTGATATTCATGATTTTCTAGCAATACACCCAAAGAGGGTAACTCCCCTATATCCAGTAACACTGGCTTTCTCCTGTTGTTTAAAAAGCCATCTTTAGAGACATGATCAGTGGTTTTGATGTCTGTGGACAGAGAGATTTCTATTGATAGAATATAATTTCCCTAAACACATCCTGGAAGCATGTTAGAATAGCAAGAGAAAAAAAAATCTCTGAATTTTCATGAAACTTTTGCTGGAGTAGGGGGCAATTTATTCTGTCTAACATGAGCCATTTAAAAGTTATGAGAATATTCTCATAAATAAGAGGAGATGTGACAGATTTTTTTGGTAGTTTTTTTTTTTTAAGCAGCCTTTTTCCAAATAATTCACTGGTAGTACCACATATCCCACTAAACTACACATAAATTAACCTGGTTGTAAAAACCTTTACACAAAGAATTGAGCTCTAGATAGAAGAAAGTTTATACAGCAAAAATTGCAGAGGTGACAAGGAAATTTAAGGTCTGGCTGTGTAATACACAACCTAGGTGGCAAACATCTTGTGGTATCCCTATGACTTATTCATGAGACATACCTTAGACGGCAGACACGTATTCTAGAAACATATGTTTTAAAAGGATAAAGGGTTTGAGTTTTTATCCACTTACATATTTAATTATTTCTTGATGTTTTAAATATAAAAGCTTAAAGAGAATGGACTCATTTAAAACCTTCAGGACATAATGGTACATGGCCAGGGTAATGATTGCTACTGAATCTGTGCAACCCATCATGGATGGTTCAGTCTAAAAGCCAGGTGATTGTAGCCAGTTCCGTGGGCTGGACCAGCTGACCACCAAGGATGGTCAGCAGCTCAGCAGCGTCGTCTGTGAGCGTCCTTGAATGTTCAAGTCCACTACAGGCAAGGACCTTTTCCCCTTGCTGCGAGTCGTGCCTCCCTAGGATGGCAGCCATGTTATCTCAAAAGCCGGAGTGCTGCAGAGAGAGTGCTCCCTCGCCCGGACCCCAAATCAGACACACCATCAGACGGTGGTCAGTCTTGGGTTCAGGGGCGAGAGACCCCGGCCCAGCCGAGGCATCAGGCTTTTATTCTGAGGGTTACAGCCAATCTTGGAACGGCACGGGGGAGGAACCGGGGAGGGACAAAGGGCCAGGGACCAGTCGGGAAGGAGGAAGGGAGGAGAGAAGGAAGTACAAAATATCGTTGTGATCTGAGAGACAGGGGGTACTCGACCCCTCTCTGAGGCAAACCAGCTTCAACTCTACTCCAGGGAGGTTTCCTTCTCTAGGTCTCCACAGATTCCTCAGGGGGGAAGAAACTCTCTGGGCTTGAGCCACCGCTACAGGTGATCACAATACCCATGGCAAGGCCAGCTGTGCTGTCCTTGCTTTTTCAGCCTTTCTTTCAATTTTTCAGGTTCTTTTTTTTTTTTTTTTCCTTTCTTTCTTTCTTTTTTTAACTTATCCTAGGAAAGACACAGGAAAACAGCAAAGGGATGCAAGTTTTTTCTTAAAATAACAATTTAAAACTGCATTACAGCTGTTTTCACTGGGGATATATGCAGCACATGGTACGGCATTTACTTACTCCTGTTTTTTATTCTGCCTGAGTTGGATTGAGCAAAGGATCCTGGCATCACAGTGATTTTTACTATGGAAAAAAGTTGATGGCAGAGAGTAGGGTACATCATCATCTCTTTCCCAAATATATCTGGGATGTTCCTAGGACCAGCCTATATTCTTTCCCAGGGCATCCTGTAATGCAGTTTTCAGAGAGAGATGATGCACTAAATGGATATTTCATTTGACTCATTACAGCTATTCTTACATTGTTATGGCAAAAGAGCAGAGTAATAGACAACTAGTGTTCTTAGGCTTGTTTGTGAAAACTATTTGGTGATAATTTACCAAAAGTAAATACAATTCTCATGAATCACAACAGCACAAAGGCAGCAGAGTTGCATATAGAAAAAGCAACTTGAACTTGTAACAAACGCTGTTCATAGAGGGGGTCATGATTTGGGTTGTGTCTCAAATCACTGCTTTCCTTTTGTAGAAATATATTCATTTATCTTGACCCCAAAGTGCAAAAAGTGAAAGGGTTTTGCACAGATTCTTTATCTTTTCTGTATGCTAAGAAGATTTCCTGTGTGCAGAAAAATTGCAATGCACTTTAAAGTAAATGCATATTTGCATGTTCAAAATGCCCTCATTTTTGTTCTTAAGTTACATTTTTCAACAGTGAAAAAAATTAAACCTTCGTTTTCCAAGCATTCAAGTCAGCATGGCAATACTGGCATGTACCCATTCCATTTGGGAATAAAATTAGTCACATGGCTAAACAGATAAATACAGCTCCTTAGGTTAATCTTGTTTTATTATTGAATGACATTTGAATGCATGCTCTGTTCAGAGCTGTGGACTCTCCTTAGTTAAATATCTTCTCTATTGTAGAAATAACCATGACTTGTGAAAGAGAAAAACAGTTAGAAATTCTAAGAAACACAAAGGAAAAGAGGAACAAAACAACAATTGTTAATTTTTCAGTTCTTGTGATTCAGAGGAGAAAAATCAGGATGTACTGCATGCTGTTTAATTGTAGTTAATGACATTAATTATAATGACACATTAGACATTCAGAGCTTTGTCTTCTCTTGTTTGGGGTTTTTTAGAGTGTTGATATGTTCAGGTTTTGAAATGCAGTAGAGTTGCATTATGTCATATTATTTTATAATATAATAATTGTATTATTTTGGCAGAGGGGAAATCTATTTCTCTCAAAGCAAATTCCAGATTCCAGTAAGGGAAGGGCTTGATTCTGGTTGGATCCAGATTAGATAAAAATGGCAATCTCACTTTCAGGGACACCACAAAGGCAGCTGTTTTCCTCATTTTCCATTAGGTGCTGACAATGTGCCCACATCAGTGCTGAACAAAGGAGAACAGAGCAAATTTAACCTTGGTGCATACTTTGTTTCCTACAGACAATTTTGCCTTTGAAAAGGAAATGTGAACCTTTTTTTTTTTTTTTTTTAATAAGAATGTTTCAGCAAACTATTTTAGAAAATATTGTTTGCAGTGTTTCTTTTCTGTTTTGGACAGTGGTCTGCTGGGAATAGATGTTTCAAACTCATTTCTAAAGCCCATAGATTAGAAGTTCTGGTACTTGACCCTTCAGGAATGATAATGGAGTTGAATACTTTCTTAAAAGCTCTTTTCTTCTAATTCAAATAGTAGGGATTTTTCAGAAGATCCAAAACAGGAAAATTAGGAATAGCAGAAATTCAGCAAACTTCTGTCATATTTGAGTAATGAATCAGATGTGGCCAGTTCTGTAAGTAGATGAGACATCCCAGTAGGGCTTACTCACCACAAGAAAAAGAGAAACAGTAGATTGAAGTGCTGATATCTGAAAGTAATCTCTTGAAGCAGAGGTTTTTGATTACTCAGAAATAATTTGTTTTCATAAATTCAGCATTGGTTTGCTTTGTCTAACAAGGGAGTTGAAAACACACACACCAAAAGGAAGATTTGGTTTTACAAAGACTTCTTTGTAATATCCTGTTTGGGTGTTTCATGCTAGAACTGCACCTTCTAATTTTCTCTGCATGGTGCACACGAGAGTAATTTAGGTGAAAATTAGTATTTTTATACCCTAAATACTCTAAAAATGGGTACATGGAAATCCAGTGAACTGAAACTTGCAAAACCCCCTAAATTTTCCAGCTTCTGAATGGAATCATTCAGCATAGAAGGTTTACAAAGATGGGGTTCTGTCATAGTTTCCATTTTAATAATTTGATTTGCCTGTGGTGTCAGTCAGCAGATTAACTGCATTTAGGATGAAAATCTGGTAGCACCTGCCTATGGCAGGAACCACTGATTCATTTCAGCTGGCACTTCTTTCCAGCAATTCTGACTCTCAGCAGCCCGCCCTGGCTGTTCCCACTTGAAGAGATGGAGAAAGACGTGCTAACACACTGGCAAAAGGAGAAGGATTTAAAATTAAACAGCCTTCCTCCAGTTCTCATTGGGTACCTCCTCTGGGTACAGCTGCCCCACAGGGACCTTGGCAACCCGTTCTTGCAATAAGTGTCTCACCAACATCAGCTACTGGCAGAGAATCAAGTGCCAACATGGCACTTTCTCTTTTTAAATTTTTGTTTTTCTTCTTGAAACCAAGGCATAAACTGCTTCAAGAAACAGCAACTCCTCTCTGGCACTCAAAATCTAAATTAATGTGGCAAACTGCCATGATTTTCAGTATTGATTTACAACTATATCCCAGTTCATAAACTTGTAGTAGTGACTTCTGCTGTCATATTATATGTGTGTAGTCAAGAGAAAGTGTTTTTAAGTCATAAAACAATAATTCAGGAAATGGAAATGTTAGAAATCACCAATGTGTTCAACTGAACCATATAAGCATTAAATTTATGACTGATGTATGTTTTTAGTATTGTCAGTATTAAACAGTAGCTGCATGCAGTGTAATTTTTAATAGAAAATATTTAGAAAAGTGAATTTTAATCAAGATATTACACTCTATTTTCTCTGGATTAGACCTTTTTTAAAGCTTGCAATTTTATCTATTGATATGAAATGTAAAGCAAAGATCAAGAGAGATAGAAAGAGATTTTGCCAGGCTCATAGGCATTTATAAAACTACTGTTCTGATCTGGAAATATTTTACCCTTCTGTTCTCCTTGAATAAGGTCATAAGAGAGAAGGGACAAATGACTTCATTGTTAACAAAACCAATTTCAAACTCATCTCTTTGATCCAGTGATGAGGTCTGTCATGATTACTGAGGGATACATTAATTAATGTGCTGGAACTCAATAGAGTAAGTAAAGTAACTATTGATCAGCTTTTGTGAACATGAAAACACTGGAGGGAAGTCTTGACATAACGCTTATTAAAAACAAATACTGTAGTATTCCACAGTAGTAGAAATAATAATGTGGCTTCCAATAGTATTTAGAGACATTAACATAGAATATTCTCGTGGGGTTTGTGAAGAGAAATGTACCTGACATGCTCAGGAACACAACTTCAGTTGTTTCTGTGGAACTAATATGCTATATCAGCTGATCACCTGTCAATGTTATTTATTATTTATTCTCTAGCCATATATTTTAAAGGCGGTTTGGCTTGGTTTGGCTTGGATTGGCTTGGTTTGGCTTGGTTTGGGTTGGTTTTTTCGTTTTTTTTGCTGGGGCTTTTGTTGCTGTTTTGCTTTACAACCCGCAGCCTGGCTTTGTAAATTTAAAGGCTACTTTCTTAAAGGATAGATTTGTTCAAGGGAAGAGTGTGTGTGTATCCAGTTGAACTGAACATGGTTATTTCTCAACAGTCACTGATTTCATTTGTGACTTTATTGCTTGAGTCAGGGGAGTGGATTAAGGCACAGGATGTCACTGCCACTTTAAGAGAGCATCCTTTTTGAAAAGCCAGTATATTGTTTGGTGTTTATTTGAATAAAAAGCTCTTCTACAAAATGTGAGTTGCTTCCTGAGAGGAGGCAGAAGCTGAATAGTATTCTTCATGGGAAAGGGAGTGATTTAGTGCACTGAGTCACCCAAGGAATCTGCTGCAATCCACTCGTTCCTGTGCAGAAATGAAAGGATGTGGCCTCATTGTAGTAAAATCCATAAAGCACATTGACACCCAGGAGAACAAGTCCTCTGCAGTGCAACTGGTCATATTGACCACTGAAAGATTTACAATATTAAAAATTCTACCATAGGTCACTTCAAGATTTACATGAAATTGACTAACGGATAACAATGAACAAATTCTTTCAGGACAAAGTTGGCTGTTCCAGTTCTGATTCTGTTTGATTACAGCCAAAATATTCTGCTGTCCCTGCTATTTGTGTTAGTGGTAAAGAAGCCATTGGGCTTGTTGAGATTGAAGTAACTGGTCTTTTTCACAGGTATTTCCTGACTACAAATCCATACTCAAGTTAGTATTTTCTGTTTTATCCCACATTTTCCACTGATAGTTAAATTAAAAGCACTTCATTATAAAGATATAAATATATTCTTCTGACACTGTTTAAAAATTTTCTTTCAATAATTTTACATATTGTTTGATTAGTTTGAAGGTTTGGGGTTTTTTTCTCATTATCTACTTTTACCTGGTCAATTCACGCTGAGGATTTATCTGACTAAACACCTATTTGAAATACCTAAATTGAAGTTTCTTAAAACTGATATAGGATCCCATAAAAAACAACTGAAAAAATAGTGGAGTAGCCACACTCTAAGCAATTTGTTTAATATAAATGCCTAAACTGAGATAAAATCCACAAAAATCTATAATAGTCACATTCTACAAATTCTAAAAATAATTAAAAAAAGAAAGGTTTCATTAACAGGTTCCAGACTTGAGACTATTTTATATAACTACAGACCCCTTGATTAAAACTTCCCATTAGCTTTCCCAATAATTTCAAAAGAGAAACTGGGTTGGAAAAGGGAAAATTAATGTAAAAGCACTGTGGATGTTCTTGAGACAGTTTTTGCACATGTTATGCTTATGTTAGATAAGCTTTTCTTTTAGAAGGGAAAATCATCATAGAGAAACATTTGCAATTTTAATATCATATAGCAGGGTCAGGCAATAGAACTTTCTGTCACAGGTCAATCACCTTAAAATAGGTGCAAGTGTGCAGAGTGCAAAGATGAAAGCCTCAAAATGAATAAAAGATGGTAAGAGTCACTGAATCACAGAATCACAGAATTATTTAGGTTGAAGAAGACCTGAATTTTTGCAAGCATCTTTCTGCTGAGAGATGGAGGTGATGTTTCTGGAATAAAGCCCTTGAATGTGAAATCACCTCTTCTTTCAAGCCCACTCTGCAAGAGGTTCATCCAAACTTGAACTATTTGAATGTTAGACAATGAATTTATGTTTTGACTGTAATGCAATTATATTGCAGTATCTCCAATTCTGCAGGAATAGTGAGGTCTTAATTAAAAGCAATAAGTAGGTAAAATAAGCCAGAATTTTGCTTTCATGCTAACTTCAAAATCCTTGATATTGTTTATTTCATTTCTGCATCTTATGATGCCCCATATGTTGTAAGTCTTATATCTTTTTTTCTACTAAAACAGTCTATTCTGTACGTTACAATGACATCTTCACTTCCATTGTACACAAAGAAGCTCTTCCCCTTCTCAGTAAATACATCTGTTCCTCTACTCTATAAAAACACTTCTTTTAGTAGTTCAAGAAGCCTAATAAATTAAATTTGAGAAATGTTTTCATTTATTACTTTATCCTTTTTAATGTGAGGTTTTCTTCTGCAAAAATTAAAAAAAGAAAAGAGAGAGAGAGAGCTAACATGGGGATTGAAGCTCTTTTTCTGCTCTTCAAGGGGACATCAAGGGGAGAGTCATGGATAGTAAGGTTCTGCCTCCACACCCTATTTCACTGCTCAGTTAAGGAAATTGTATCAATACACTCCAGTATCAAAACTAATTTTTTGTCTGTGTCAAAGCAAGTATGACCATTTTGATGTAATTTTGATTTTTTTTAAATTTATTTTTCCTTGGATATTTGTGGCTACCTCTTTGTGTATGAGGCTATTGCTGGAACATCAAGGTCAGGTTCTTCCACATATTCTAATGATGCTCATTTGCATCATCCTATACAGGACTATGAAGAACACCTTGAGGTAAAAGATTTAACTACATTTAAGTAGTTTATTATATGGTAACACAGTTATATCTATATACAAAATTTTTGCAAAGGGTGAAATTTATGACACGAATAATCATCAGTTGTCCATGATCGAAAAATGCACAAAAAATCATCACTACATATTTGATACTTCAGAACTCAAGGACTAACAGAGAAATACCTATTTTTCAGAGGATTTGGGGGAATTTTTGTTTTTATTTTAAATTGCGTGTGTGTACTCTCCTAATCTTTAGGGATCTCAGTGATACAACACCTGAAATCTCCTAAATCTTAGCCCCGGCTCTGCATCATTTTTGAGAGGTCTAAAGTTGTGCAAAAAAGAACCCCCTAAATATGCACATATCCAAGCTCCTCTTCACTAAAGAGAAATGATTCTCATATCTCAAAGTGACAGCCATCTCTAGAAATCACAGTGACCTATTCATTAAAGACCCGAGTCCCATGTGCATGGTAGAATTCATTAAATGATGTTATTCTCTGAGCAAATGCTATATAACTTTGTGGTCTGACATTCATAAATATTTGTGTCCGGCAATTACCTGGTAAAACTTTAGCGTGTTGAAGAAGAGATATTAAAATAAAGTCAGTGGTTTTTGTTTAGCTTGTTTTGTTTGATTTTTTTTTCCCTCCAAGAAGATTTGACTTCTGTCACTCAAGTTTAGAGCCCTGCTTCTTTTGCATGAAGAATGGGATAAGCTCTCCACATCAAAAATATCATCTTGGCCAAGGTCATTTAATTCCATGGAATCAGAGCTGAGACTTCAGCACAGGGAGACGTTTATAGCCCGCTGTCATTCTGGCAAGTGACAGAAATAGAGGGTGGAGCAGGTGCCGAGCAGAATTGTCATATTTTCATAGCAAGGCCAGGGAGCTCTGTGATTTATGGATGCTCAATATACAACTGTGACGCCCCACAAGTGAATACACAAGTTGCAAATCTGTAAACAGCTACGGTGGGAATTCAGTAATCTCTGCCTGCTGTAGCTCATTCTGTACAGGTTCTTGAGCTTTGTATAAGAAAATTTTGACATTGTGCTCTGTGAAAACATACACAGCATCTTGCCAGGGCTTGTCAGCGAGGACAATAACACATTTTACTAAGTCTGAAAAGCCTATCATTGTTCATAATAGCACACTGTTGAGAACTGGAAAGGCAGAACTAATAAGGCCTTTCTAGAACAATTTCTAATGTTCCTTGAAAAGCAAATGTGTGGTTTTACTTATTATGTTGAATCAAGGTAAGCCAAAGCTCTGAATAAAACTAAGACTATCAGATATTTCTCCACACTGAACAGACAATAAACCCCTCATAGCTGGTATCCAGGTATCCTGTTTAGTAGGGATCAGATATTTTTGCTTTCTTTTTCAGTCCTCACCAAATACTACCTTTTATTCATATTTTAAAGAGAGTTATGGTCAGTGCCTTTCAATATAAATAGGAACAAAACCAAAGGAAATTTTGACTGAAATTAAAAAAAAAAAAATCTGCTGTGTCTTAAAAGAAAATATGATTTTCACTCACAAATGGCTATTGACAGAGTAAGACCATTAATAAATTTGACTTTTGAGTGAGAAGCTTCATCAACAGATTTAGAAGTTTAATTCCTTGGAAATTTGGCCTAGAATCACTGCAACACTTGAATCTTGAAAATTTATTCTATTTCAGAATAAGGTCTTCTAAATACCTTCAGAACATCTGTTGGAGAAACAAACAAACAAACAGAAAAAACCCAACAAAACAACTTCACAGATTTCTATCACTGAAATACATCTATTAGCATCTAAGGGTAGCTCCCCCGTCTCTGGGTAGACCCAGTTTTTCTGAGTAGAATCAGAAAAATGGCAGGTGCATTGTTTTCAGAAACCTTCTAATTTATGGGTGCTATAAGTTTGGAAGATTCCTGATCAAAGTTCTTTGAGAGAGAAAAAAAAATAAGTAGAAAACAGATGCTTTTTGACTCCTGCTCTTTCACAGTAGAACCCTTCCCAAATAACTTATGCTGCTAGATTAGAACTCACCTCATGGTTATCCTTGGTGTCTCATAATCCAAAGTACCTAGAGCTCCATAAAAATCAAATGGAGATGATGAAAGGAAAATGCCTTTGAAAGCCATCACAGGCTTTTTTTCCCATCTATTGTAGCTCCTTCCTGACCACACTGACTAGGCAAGGGATGGTTTTCCTTCGTAGAATGATTCATTCAGTGCACGTGGAGCATTAGCCTTTCTCACCAGGGCTGTTCCTTTGATGTCCTACTGTGATCTCCAGTTGCCATTCTCTGTCATTGAATGGAGGATGTTAATTCCATGTTTTTCACACTGAGCAGTTCAGCCTCCAGACACCCCAGTGAGAGTGCTGGGATTCAGAAGAGGGAGCAAAACACCTTAAGTCAGGGCTGAATTTTGACTCTCACTGAGGAATTCACTGGGGGCTTGTGCCTGTAAATTTAGGCTGCATTGCAATGAAGTTTCACTTAGAAGCCCATCATTTAGGAAGTGTGTTTCAGCATCTACATCTGGACATCCAAGAAACCCAAGGAGTGATTAATGAAGCAACTGTGGAGTAACAAATCTGCTGGTTAGGTAGTTGTGTTTTTGTTTAGGAGTTATGTTGCATTTCAGTTAAATAGGAGGATAAGAATAAGAGATAGCTTCCTTAGAGTATGATGCAGTCTTTACATATGTCACAGCTCCTTTCATTTATTTTTGTATGGGACAGCCATGGTTAACAGTTTCAGAGTGGTTTATATGTCCTACTTCCAATTGCACAGCTTGGATTTTATCCTTATGGATGTGTTTTCATTCAGAACGTTACATGAAGGAAATTTCAAATGCAAATGGATTGTTCTGAATCTTGGTCCCAAATGTGGAAAGTCACATCTCTAGAGGGATTCTGCACATTTCAGTATTGGAAAAGAAAAACAGCAAGATACTCTTCATTATATTTACTTTAAAACATGTTTTATATTATATTTTATAATTGCCTCTGGTGTTTTTACCCTTTTACCTTTTACCCTTTGAGCAAATTCATAGCTTTTCAAATTGGTGGTTGATTTCTATCTAAAGCATATATGTTCACATGGAGTAAAACATGCTTTATTACACTGATGAACAAGTTATTCATTTGATCCTCTAAGAGAAAACTACCTTGATAATACACCTTTGAAATATACAGCAATTTGGTCGAAAAATACTCTAATGATACATTCATGGCTGCAATTTATCTTTTTTTTTCTCTTCTCTATTTTAAAACATATTGCCAGATTTATATGCTATAGTATTAGGTTTCAAAGCCTAACCATTTCTAACCCATCTCTTTTAATGCGATACAGTCCTTTGACTCAAAAGCCTCATTCTCAGATATTAAATCAACATGTGCCTTTATGACTCAACGTTTATCTGTGGGATGATGATTGAATTTATAATTTAGAGAGGCATCTGTATAAATAGATCTTTACTAATAACTGTGAAAGATTATCTTGCCATGTTCCTTTTTATACAAAGGGAAAAAAATTAAACCAAGGAAAAAGATCCTTAAAAAGCTGTTATTCATACAGTTGCTCTTCATATGGACATCCCTCAAAAGCTCCCTCCTTTCACACACACACACACACACAAAAATGCATTTTTTGTGAAACTTCTGTCACTTTGTATACCTTACATATAAAAGTAATTTACACAAGTTTTAAGTCTCCGTTTTATTCCAGCTGTGATGCAAAGAAATAAGCCCCAGAGGGCCTCACTATAAATGAAAGCTTATAGTTTAAGTGTTATTAATTAAATCACTCTTCAACCAGGTTATACTTGGAGCTACTCATACTATGCATACGTGAACAGACACTGAGTTAAAATCCACATCAGTAACTACATCCTGAATTAATTTCTCATCCTTTATAACAAGAGGAATTGCTAGATATTTCTGGCTTTGCCTTTTTTTCTCATTTCCTTTCTTGCAATTCCTTCTCGGAAATCCAAAGACTGACATTGTTTTTCTTCATAATGATTTCTTTGAAATTGTGAGTCATTCTGCAGCACTGTGCATATTGCACAATTCCCAGAAAAGACAAGGAATTAGGCATGTCTTCCAATCTTGTAGTGCTGTGTATCCATAGCAAGTGCCTCTGTGATGGGTGTTACGGCTTCCATTTTGCAACTGCCACTTTTAATGTTTTTACTTCACTTCTTCACATTCCTCTCTTCACCTGAAAAAGGGGGGTTATTGTTTTTAATTATTTCCATGCAAATTAGAGACTGACAGTGAAAGTGAACCTGTCTTTGCAAGCAAAGTTCTAGTATCAATGTGCAGGAATGTAAAAGGGAATTACTTGAGTTAAGATTCAGGGGACATGAGACTAAGATCTCATGGGACTTAAAATTGGGTTTTAGCTTACAATAAATTCAAAAGAAGAAAGATGAAACTCAAGTAAAAAAATTTCCTTAAAAATGTGTGCCATATGTTGCAAGATTTTGAGCAGTTTTTCTCTTTTTGAAAGATACCTGCAACATAATTTCAGTACAGACTCACTACCTGTATCTAAAGGGTTTGGGGATTACCCAGCTGCATGGTCAAAGGATTACATCTGAGGAAAGGCCGTACCAGATTTACTTCAGACTGCCTCTGAAACTTATATATTCAACAGCTCCAGTGCTGGGAACTCCTTCTGGGAAAAGATGAATGCCAGCAATGTGCATACAGATTTAAGGTGCATTTACCATTTTACCCCTTAGATTTCCACTTAAGGAAGATATTTGATTTGTGGATATCTGCTCTGCTTCAATGGTACCATTGATTTAACAGGAGACATTGCTTCATCTCTAAGCTTTGATTTGGAACTGGGTTGAGGCACCTCAGGCTTTCATCAGGAGATGCCAAAAGATGTTCCAGATGTTTTTTCTCTCCCCACCTTGCACCCCAATATAAGGATTGCAATCTATATGAATAACAGCAAATAGAAGGAGAGTTTCACACTACAGCACCAGGCCTGAAAATGTGAGGAAGAGAACCAACAACAATAAACATTGACTGTAAAATGCCCTAAGCAGAGAGCAAAGAGAAGGGAAAATATAGAGTGGGTAGAAATGTGGTTCATTTTAAAACTTAATTTAATAAATTGTGCTAAAGATGCTGAAAAATGCATTTAGCTCTCAACCTCCAGGACCCTACATTGTGAACTAGCATCTAGCCATAATGGGGTTTCTGCTTCATCAGCTGCAATAATTATTTTTCTTGATTTGCCTTGGTCATTTTATATAACAATTTCTCAGAGTGTATATGTATGTGTGCATGTGCTTTTGTGTGCATTTCCTTTGATTCCTTTTTCTTACTTATTTTTCTTTCCTGTCAAAACTGAAACCAATTCAAGACGCAACACACCAAAAAGAAACATTAAAGATTATTTAAGACACATTTTGATATCTGACTTTGTAAATATTTCTTACAAGGAAGCACAATCTCCTGGGCACTGCTCACTGAATACCCCTTTTCTAGACATCTTACAGAGAATAAGGGTGCCATGGAGCTCAAGGTCCATGCTTGCTCCTCAATATATCAGTTGGTGTATAATGCTTCACCTTTACTGCAGATACCATATCTCCTATCACAAGACTCATTGCACAAGGATAAAACAAGGCCTCAGTGTCCTTAGTAGTGCTCAGCAGAATTCAGGCTTGGATTTGCATACTTGGGACTTTAAAGGCATGTTGTGTCAAGCACTTAAAATCATCAGCTATTTTCTTCACTTGATTTGCTCAAGAAGTGGGTGACACTCTTGGTTGGGAAGTGGCTCTCAGTTTTCCCTTTACCTTGTCCAGAATCTCAATAAGACCTTTAGCTCCATTTAAATGCTGGTGGTGTTCCACGAATCTCAGATTTTTTTACTTTCTCCAACGAGACACTCTAGTGAGCGTGTATGTAATTAAAAAAAAAAAAACAACAAAAACCTAAACAACGCAAAACCACAAACTAACAACACACTGATTTGGATCATGCTGTGATGTGTGTTTATATCTTTTTGATCTATATTTTCTTTTATTAACCATCCCCTTGCCCTGTATCTGAGAGTGTTAGCTACTGTTTCTCAATTACACCCACTGGTAAAACCTGCCCTGCGGGGTTTCTCGCAGCAGTTGCCCTTCTAGCATCAGCTCAGCAGATGAAAAGCAGATGGAAAATTCCAGGGGTTCAGGTCTGAATGTTTCAATCATAAGTTAGCATAACATGGACTGGTGAGAGCTGTGTTTTGAATCTACTATGCAAAATGAGACAGCTGCACTCTAGCGAAGCTGTTTGCACGGGTGGCTTAGCTCTGGAAAGCAGAAACAACAAATAAAGGATTCAAGGAATTCACACTCAAAAAAAGAGCAAAAATAAAAAGGACAAAGGTGAGTACTGGGATTATGAGCAGCAGGCACAGTTTGCTTCAGTCAGGGGTCTTTTAGGTCAGGTTTGACCTTTTTGATCAGAACCATACCAATTAATTGATATCCTTTGGCTGAGGCACTTACATTCAGCTTTGGCACGAGACTAAACCTTCAACAAAAGAAGACATATTTAAGCATTATCCTGAATCATCAGCTTTTCCCTCTCCTCCACTACCCTTCCTCTACACTGGTTGCAATGGAAGTCTTGAGTTTCTGAGCTAGATACCTCTGCAGGTGCCTTGAAAAGACAAACTGTCTTCATTTTCAGTCAATTGTCAAAGCCCACAAAAGGTTACCCTGGACAGTGGATGGGAGATGAGCTGAGCTTGAAATCAGTCTCAGTACAGGCTCAAAAGTTCTGTTAAGACTTGTCCATATTGGAGTCAAATTTGGACCACTCATTGCCTCCAAAATTAAGGCCACTTATGATTTTTATCCAAACTGAAGAATGATGCCTATGAAGACCCCAAATTACCTCCCACACATGTTCCTCATTCCTATTAATTTTATTTATGTATTTAAATCGTTGCTCACTGGGATACTCTCATCAGATGCACATTTTGCTTTTGGGAGAGTTCCCAGGGGAGAGGCAGTCAGAAAGTATTACCACAGCCTTCTTCATAACAACACAAACAATATCCTGCAGCATAACTCAATCTAAGCTAGCAGGCAGCTGCACAGAACAGTCCCCCTATCAACTAATTTTAATAATAATACCTAACACGTACAAAATATGCTTCAACTTCAAAGTACTTTTCTAACAGAGAGGGCCAAACTGGGTCTGCCCCAATGTGGCTGTATTTGACAGAAGAAGCATAGTGGAAAAACTATATTGAAAACACCATTCTGCACCTATCCTTTCTTTTTCTCCACCCAGACTTGGAATGATTTCACTCCTGTTCTTCCATTTTGTTGAATGATATGCAGCCACCTCAACAACTCACTACTGTGATGTTTTCAAGGGGGTTATAATCAAAGCCTGAGCAGAGATTTCTAGCATCTGGATAACGTGTAGATTAGAGTTAAACTCTCCCCCCTGCCCCCTTCTTTTTTTTTTTTTTTTTTTAATTTTCTGGCTCAAGATCAGAAAAATGCTACCAGTCTAGTGATGGAGAGAGGTGGTGTTGCAAAATTTACCGTTTCTTTTCTGATTCTTCCTAGTTTCTGATTTTGTTTTCCATATGAGGATACCAGTACACTGCACCGCATATTTGGGGATTTAAGTGGAGCAGTTTAAAAAATTTGTTTTCTTTCTACCCTCTGCTTTTTCCTGCCCCATTTCATGTCAAATCAGCTTCAAATGATCTAGCTAGAATGGGTGCTGATGTCAGAAACCACTTCTATTTCCTTTGATGTATTGCTTCCAAAACAGGTCTCTCTGCACCTGCTGGTCTAAAAATGTGCTGTGGGGAGGATGGAGTATTTCTAATGTGATACCTGCTGGACTAAAAATGTGCTGTGGGGAGGATGGAGTATTTCTAATGTGATACGTGCTAAAGCCATGTTCATTAATGCTTCAATTTGCCTGTTATTGTGAAACGTGACTCATAATACATCCACATATTAATAGCAAACCCATTGACTACTAAGAGGATGATACTGTAGGGGACTATTTAATGTCAAATGAAAAGTCTCAGCCACGTGTATGAAAACATACTAAATTTCTCTCTCACAGGGTGTTCTAGGGGTATATCAGCTCTTGATATTGTTGTGCACCAGGTCCCAATTGGGGGTTCACTGATCTTTATTTCAAGTACCAACACAAGTCAGTTTCGAAAACAAGATCCTATAGGACAGCCACAGGGAAAAGTTGCTCTGTTTTTGCACAATGAGTTAAATTAGCTTCTGCTTAAAAACGGGAGAAAAGAAAAAAATATCTGCTATGCTCCCAGTATCTTTCTCTCCCTATCTTTTCTCTTGCCTCTTTTTTTTTCTTTTTTAATTTATTTTTTATGGATATAAAACACATAACAAAAAATATACTGTAGATCAGCTGCAATCATTTTGCCATTGCTGAAGGATATTATTATCTAAAAAGCATTTATGGAAAAGAATATATGAACCATATATTCATAAAATTTGTTCAAATTGGTTTAATGTTCTCAACAATATATCACAGTTTTTTTCTCTGTTAATCACACATTTCTTGGAAACAGGGCACGTATATCTTTCTTTTTTATCATATTCTTTGTTTAGTTTGTGTATTTTAAATATATGCTGACAAAATAATTTAACTTATTGTACCATTTTGGAATATTAAATAATGAGGATTTTTATTATATCTATATCTTCTGACTTGCTTTTGAAAATTTAAAATCTAGCTAGGATCCTAAAAGCATGCATTTCTGGAACACTGAATTTCAAATGGTATCTTCAGACTATTTTCAATAGTTTTTACATTCACATTCTCACTGGGGAGATGCTACATTTTGTCAGTGATTGTTTATGGGTACGACTCTGATTCTGGAATCTTCTTTAAATTTAAACCATTCAAACCATCATAAGAAAACTTATACGTTTATCAAAACCATTATAATGTCTAAAGCAGCACTGGTTTGGAAAAGAAGTGCTGGTGTTTGAAAAATAAAAATTGTTTGTGAGGTTTTGACATTCTTGTTTTTTCTCTTCGCGTTCTTTCCGTTCTAATATTTACAGAATTTTTTTACATAATTTTGAGAACTGTGTTGTGACTCCTGCCTCTAAATATTTATAAAGCAAGGAGTTTATTGCAAGTGCGATCATACTGTGAGATGTACAGAGGAGATTTCTACAAATGCTTCTCCTTACACAGATATTTCTTAGTGGCTTCATATAAGTTATTACATTGTTTACCCACAATTTTTTATGACATTTATTTTTAATTGGAACTTGATTGCTATAATCACAACAGAGCATGAGGATTGCTAAGAGTTTCATCAGAACAAAACTTTCTTGGATCACACAGAGAAACAGCATATGAACTACGCATTCCATGTGGTAAAATCTTCAGGATACAGGAAAAATGTAGAAGTATGTCCCACACTTTTTCTTAAGATTTCTGATTGGGTAATTATATATTTCCTCAAAGAACCTCTACTTTGGATCAGTTAGTGCCGTTCATTAATTTCAAGGTGGAAACAGCACTGGACATAGTACAAAATGGTAAGTATCATATATTGTGAAATTATAATCTATTCTAATTTAATCTAGAGTGATTTGCCTGAATAACATTTCCCGGATCACTCAAGGCCATAAAATGTTCTTTTATCTTGGGTCACTTTTGCTTTCCCTTATCTGTTTTCCTATATTTTTGATTGATTTATTCCTCACATGGACTATTTGGGAAAGTCTTTTGTATCTCTGTGTAATATATCACAAAAGGCAATAACCTCAAAGTAGCTTTGATCCTAATAAGGTAATTTCCATTAGTTTTGAGCTTAGAGGTGTTCACAAATGAGCGATGTGGTGTAAACATTGTGAGTTTATGTTTTTGAGTAATTTTTGCTAAATGTATGCCCCAACTTTAAGAATCTACAGGATGACAACCTTTCCTAAAAGTTGTGACTCTGACAGCTAAGTACATATAGTCATCCCAACCATCTCAAGGGTATGAGCAAAAGTTTAAATGAATAAATTCTAGAAAATATCAAAGAAATATAAATTTAAATTTCTAGTTAGCATGTCTTCACTTCAAACTGCTCCTAACTGCTTTAGAAAGCCTTAGTTTTTTAAGAGTAGGACAGTGATAATATAGCTCATTAAATGCTCACATTAATTCACTCCAACACCCTATGCCCCTGTCACAACGCAGTTCAAATTTACTCAAAAGTTAGTTGCTTTCAAAATAAGTCATCATCCTATTGGGATCTGAAATGTGCTCACCCCCACCCCCTTCCCCCCGGGACTCTATGGCCATTGCATTTAATTTAATTTAGGGAAAATCTGAATTGAATCTTGTCGTACTCCTCTCTGGGGAAAATGTTCTTCACAAATGAAGAGCTGCAGACAAAAAAGCAGCATGCACAGGCTTGGGAGCCGTGAATCTTCCCTGACATTCATTTGCAAATCTCCTCTCCTTCTCAGTGGGCACCGGAAACAGAGCCTTCTATTCATCCTGAAATTAGTTGTTCCTCATTAAGCATCAGGTGTATCTAGTATCTAGTGCATTTTGGGCAGGCTGTTTTTAAGACACCTTCTTGGACTTTTTGCTTTCATTTCCTTCATCTTTATTGCTCTTGAAAAATAGTAAATAAATTTTTTTATATAATGGTTCTCTAGATGCTGGTATTTAAGTTACTGGGGGTTTGGAATACTGAAAATGGATGAGTAGGAAAGAATAGAAGATGAGGTCACCACCTGAGCCTGGATTTATGAGGTTCTGTCTTGAACCTTAGCTTGTTTCCATGAGTTGCTGAATTTTGTGGCAAGCCATAATGAAAATCTTCAGGACTCAAAGCAACCACGGAGTTGAAGATACTTTAGTTTCTTTGTCAGAGCCTGGAGTTAATAGTGTACTTTTTTTTGCTGGTTAACCCAGTTATTTTGTGTTGCTTACTTGAATTGACATGGGTCACCAGATGCCAAAACATGTGGTAATTCCATCTGACCTGTGTAAAAACCTCCCTTGCTAACTTACATTTTAAAGTAATTCCTCAAGATTCAACTTATGCAGATGTCAGAGTTGTTCCAAAAGAACACAAATATTATACTTTTTTGTTGTTGTTGTTGTAGAAATGAATTTGGTGGAGGATCTCCATTGCCTGGTTGCAATCACCCAGCTCTGTGTTTGTGCCGTTTCTATTTCTTCGTGCTTTCCTGTTGGAAGGGAGTTACAATTTGCATCAAAAGAGCTGCAAACGTGCAGACATATAGGAAAATGTGTGGGCAGCTTTCCATGGCTGGTTTCAGAGACTGAGTACATAAGATTGAGACTAAGTTATAGCTAAGAAGGGTTAGAAAAAAATCAACAGAGAACAAAAACCCCCACACTCTTCAGCAGAAAACAATTTATCCACTCATTTATTTTTATTTCTCTTTTCACTGAGGAATAAAAAGGAACCCACGAAAGTCCTTTCAATAAAAAATTTCTTACCCATATATTACTTCTCTATTATTTTGGCCTAACTTTATCCTGTCTCAGTATCAATGTTAAGAAACGGGGCGCATAGCTTAAGACAGGTGCCTTGATGATGTCGTTGTCAATGGAGAGTTCTAGTGGACCCATACTTCTAATTTCTTCTTTTTCTTATTTCTTCAGGAAAATACTGCATGTCAAGAAAGAAAAAAAAATTGAAAAAAGAAAACCATGTCATTTCAGGTTTCATTGTCTCATGTGTCGTCTTGTTAAAGTGCAGCATTTGGCTAGGACTTTCTTGTCAACTTACAATTCAATGTAAAGTGACAACTGCAGGCAGACATGGTGTGAGTTCTGAAAGGATGTGTCCATCAACAGAGCTTTAAAACCAAGAGTGGGGGGAGAAGGTTCACAAAATAGAGTTATTATACTTTCCCCCTTAAGTAAACAACTAAACATGAATTATATATACATTTCAAAACAATTTAAAGACTTCAAAATTGTTTTCTTCTTCTTCTTCTTTTTATTTATTTAAAAATACTAATTAAAGCTCTATGCAACTAAAAATGGTATAACATGAGACACTTTGAATGACCCTTCCTTTTAAATCTGCAACTTACCAGTTCAGGAATGAGTAACATATCCTGAATTTCAATTAAACATCCAGAGGTAACTCAAATAATTGTTTCCATTCTGTGCACACTAAAATTCTGGTACTGAAAGAGACCTTCTCTCTAAAATGAATAAATGGATACAGGTAAAAAAAACCCAACAATTAAAAGTGAAATTTATTTTTATTGTAATTTCCCATTAAAAAAAAATAACATCAATTTACTTTGAAAGTAATGATTTCCATTTTGAAAAGTATTTGAAAATTTTATAGTATTCCAGATCAAAATGCACCATTACCAGATCAAGTCCGTATTATCAACTGTGTCTTAAATTTTGCAGAACTAGTAATTTTGGTACATTGATTATAATTATTTGCACTTTGTTTAACATTTTGTTAGAAATTAATCTGGCACTGAGATAGAAATTTCATAAATCCCATTATTCACTAACAGTCTTATAGTTTATCTTTCCTGGTATGAAAAGTTCTTAAAGCCAGTAACATCAATAAGAAAAGAAAAAACAAACAAATAAACAAAACCCAAAAAACCCAAACAGAAACAAGACCAAAAAGAAACTACAAAACCAATCAACCAAGACAAACAACCAAAAAAAAAGCCAAATATCTTTTCCCAATTTTGGTTAATAGTAATACAGCATGTTTTTTGTGCATTTTAGCTCAGTGTTTCTCTGCAAGATAATAGTGCTTTCACATCAGGAGTTTTTCCTATCTTAAGCTACTTTGATGTTTAAGTAGAAGCACTCTCCTATCTTTTTGATAAAATAAACAAGTTGATCTCTTAAAATTTGACATTTTTCTCCTGACTTCAAATCATTTCAAAACATATTGACTGACATTTTCCTCTTCTTCACACTTCTCTTACAATGATCAACATCAAATACAGATTCATTCTTTCCATCTTTGCCTCTCCACCTACTCTAGATGAAGACACAAAATTTCTTCACTTTTGCTTAGAACTCAAATTTTTTTAGGCAGGGAGAGTAAACAGCCCTTATCTTTATAACTTTATCAAAGTTTTTTAATAACTAAATCTTTTTGAAGGTCAAAGCTTTTGAGAACACAATATTCTATACCATGATATGCAATATTTCTTTATTCATAAATATTTATCACCCTGCACAATCTTACTCCTTGGTTTATAATCTTTCCTGACCATACGGAAAATGTGATCTACAGCATAACTAAGAATCTGCTGTGGTTATCAACGTAAAAAACGTAGTAACTCAGAGTGAGAGACAGGGGAAGAATGTGTGATTAGGAGCTGCTGCTGCTTCTGCTGCTGTCACTGATTTCATCTAACAGCCACAGTCCCCCCTGAAAAAACAGGTGGCTTCAAATGCTGATTGCATATAATTTTGTTTTTAATGTTACACATTTGGAATACCATGAGCATAAACCTTTGATGACAAAGAAAAATATTTAAACAAACAAACAAACAAACAACCCATCAATTCCTAATTCTGAGCCTACTAGTGCTCTCCAAAAGCCAATTAGGTATATTGAGCAGCTACTGGTGTTAGACTATTCTGGTGTTTTCATGGATGCACAGAAGCTGCTAATCTGCTATGGATGTCACATACTAAGGGATATACTGAGCTGCCAAAGAATACATTCAAAAAGTTACTCAATATAGTAGTATAAAGCATATGGAGTATATTTATATACCCTCCACTATGTACTGAAGGGAAAGGTGTGCTATAAAAGACCTCATAAGCACACAGTAGAGTGTGTCACTTGCTCCTGCACTCTATATTGTTATGTCAGTGACTGACTTTATTAGCTAGACAAGAACTGCAGGCAGGCAGTAAGTGATGTATATTAACAACTTCTCTCAATTATATCAGGTCCTGACCCTGCTCGTGTTGAATTCCATGGCAAAACTCCCACTGACACCAATTCTGTAGGCTTGGGATTGCATTTATTAGCATTTGGAGACTATCTTTAATTTTAACTGTATTTTATACAGACTTAGAGATGGGAGAACATTCATCTCATTTCACAAAAGAGAGAAGATAATCAGTGGCTGAATTTAAGGTAGTTTCTGAAGGTCATAGCTGGAATTACTGAAGACAGAACTGAACTCACAGTCTTGGTTTCTGCAGACATTCAAAGACAGGCAGAGGTGAATTGGCCTGGGACATGGGTTTTGGAAGGGTTAGAGGACATGTTCAGTAGAAGGTGCTGTACATGACCTGCACACCTATTGCTAAGTTTGCAAGGGAACTCTAAATTGAATGAAGAGCAAAAAAGTTACTTTCTCAGTGTTAAAAATATGCAATTAAGCAGAATATTGGACAGTCTGAGAAACTGATTAATTTACACCCTTTTTAGGGTCTTGCAATTACCTTACAACTGGCAATTATGCACTGTGTACCCAAACCCAAGAAAGGAAAAACGGGTGATTGCAACTGATTCATAGTGCACAGAACCTGACTGACAGCAGACAGGAGCACATAAACCTAATTAACAAGGATATTTAATGCAAAGTGGATGTGTTTGGTTACATATAAATACTCTCTTCAGAGTTACACTTTCCTGTCAGATTTTATACTACAAAAATAAAGGGTTCACATGCAGCTACTGGCACATAAGGCACTCACAGCTGTTCTTGAAGGAAATAATTTCTATCACCAGCTGTAGTTCTCCTCCCCAGGGATGCAACCTCTACAGTTCTGTCCCTTCTCTTCTATTCATTCCTTATCAACTAAACATTTAACAAAACCCCATGGAAATTAATAAACACACTCACAATATTGAGAGTAACTGGAAATCTGAGGCTCTTCACAGCATGGGTGTCACACAGGACTTTGCTTGAGCCATAGCTTTTAGCTATTTCATGCCACATGTCCTACAGACCAGTTTGTGTTCTATCCCGTTTGGGTTTCTGAGTTTTTTTCTGTTTTCCGCTTCATTTATCCTTCAAAAATGTTTTTTTTTAAATTAAGTTATGCCTGGCCCATGAAGTCAGGACAATGGACAGGGGTCTACCAGAGAATTACGCAAAAAAAAAAAAAAAAAAAAAAAGGAAAGAAAGGACTAATACAAGGTGAGAGTGTGTGTCTCTCCTTGACCTTTGCTCAGAGACATAAGCAGATGTTACTTGAAGACACTTTTTAATCCATTTTTGGGCATTTGGGCTAGTTATGATATGTGTATGACAACCTTGTTTGCTCCTGATGTCTGCTAGTATGCAGAAACTCATCTGTAAAGGAAGATTGGTTTGGGAGGAAAACTAAACTAAAAGCAGACACAGAAAGGTATTGCAAAGGAACCTTTATGCCTACTGAAATGCCTGGTAAATTTCAATATGAATGAAAATATGGGATTTTTTTTGCAAAAGTAAACACTGTAGTTTTTAGATTCAGTTAAATCTCACTGCATTGAAATGGTAACACATGATAGCATTTTATGTGTGTGACTTCAAAGGCATCAGTGGAACAAGAGTTTATATTTAAAGTAAAGAACATGCTTAAAAAGTCCATCAGTCTGGGTTCTTAACATGCAATGATACCTTTCTTCAGTCTTTAAATTATTTATTATTTACAATTATTATTTGTCATTTTACTTTGCTCATACCTCCGCTTCTACAAAGAGAGGTACCATAAGAGTTGTGCAGAAAAATTAGAGTTTGCTACTGAAAGAACTCTACCATTTTTCTAATATGACAATTCTTTCAAGCCTTTTTTCCTCTTTCCATTTACTATGCTCCACAGCAAAACTCATGCTATAACCTTTGTCTTTTATGTCTATCAGTCATCCCCAAATAGTGTCATCTGCTCAGTGTAGGTATCTTCATACATATAGTTTTGTAATGTCATCTCTCTATCTTCGTTCACCCTTTGTTTTTACTATTTATCAAACAAAATGTTTTGTGTTGTGTCTCTAAACATTGACATGAATGCCTAACTGATATGAATGTAATATAAATAGCATTGTATTTCATTAACTCAAAACATTCTTAATGTGTGGGACTATTACATGAACAACTGTATTTTTATTTAAGTTGGTTTCCCTAGCTCTGGCTACATGATAGAGTTCATTAGTGGATTAATAACACTAGTTAAATCATCAGCTCTTTGAAAATCAGGCTTGAAAAAGGTAAAACAGAGGATTTTTTTCTGTTTTCCCAAAAATTATTTGGTCCTCTTGAATCTGAAAAAAGTAATAACCCTGGAGCTATGTCTTTACAAAACTTTCAAGCAAAGTTTTAGTGAAAAGCATTACTTCAAAATTTGGTCAAATGCAAAAAAATTAAAAAAAACCCCAAAACAAACAAAGAAAAAAAACAAACCAAACCAACAAAAATTTTAGTGAAATTTTGTTTTCCAGATGAGAAGTTGCATGCACTTGAATATTAAAGCACTTGTGGATGGATAAATAAAATAAAATACAAAATTCTTGGTTCATGGTGTGAGTCTTCAATGTGCCTATTTTTACCTTCCCTTTCCTTGTACTCTTCAATCTCTGCTTGAAATAAAAGGTTTTAAAAATAAAAACATATTTTTATGTTGTTCTTTGATTATAACTTATAAAAACACATACTATGTAGTTGATATAAACAATCATTGGCTACCTGACTAATCACCATTTTTGACAAAGGCGGCTGTTGCGCACTAATGACAGAAATAAATTTTAAATTTGTTTATTTCATAAATAAAAGGCATAGCCCCTTCCATGCCTTTCTCAGGTGAGAACAGCTATGCTATTGCACAGAAGATGAGTCTCTAGACTGGTTCTGTGGCAAAGAGTAGATTTATTAGTCATGATTTTGTACGGTAATAAGGAGAATTTTAAAATCTTGAAGTTACTAATCTGGATATTACAATGATGAAATTCTAAACAGAGAGCAGATTATAAGAAGCAGAAATAATTTAATATTTCTAGTAATGTTGATTCCAAGAAAGAATTGTCAAAGGTGCTCAGGGAAATAAATTAAAACAAGAATAGGATATGACAAATATTTTTTACTTTTAATAACAACTGATAGCAATATTTCATGGCAGATTTTCTGGTCATAGCAGATTTTTCTGCTCATAGTTTAAGATGATCTAGATGTTATCCCAAGCTCTGACTATTATTCAGGTATTTCTGATTTCTCTTATTTGTTTTGCATTTGGTGACAGTTTGAGAATCTACACCAAAACAAAATCTGGATATGAACGATCCATATTTTAAGAAGTTTTTTTTTTTTTTTTGCTCATTCACAAAGTTTAGAAGATATTCTGGGAAATAAATTTGGGAATCATTAAGCTTAGAGAAACTTTCCATGATGAGACCTTCATTAGGTATAAAACAACTGCAGATGTGTGCCAATTTATACCAGGTGCAGATCTGACCTCTGACATTCCTTAGGTTTTAGTCACATTGTTATCCACATATTTTTACATTTATGTTTTGAGATCCGTGCTTCGCTGATATCTACTTCAGACAACTTTACCTGTCAATCACCCAGACATGGATGCAACACTCATCACTTTTATTTAAATACTTGAGCAGTGCTCTCTGGCTGGATGTGGGAATTTTGGCAGTCATCATTATAAACTGTGACTGAAGGCTCATATTTTAGGAGTTCTGCCTATATATCCAAGATGCCTAGAAAAATCATATGCAAACATTTAGTTGTGTGGCAAAGGAATTCAGGGAAACTCAGCAGGAAACCAGTAAAGGAATCTAAAAGCTAAAAAAGTTCTCTGAAATGAAGATTCTCACAGTGAGATGACAAAATACATGTCTCTTAGGTTAGGATTTAGAGTTGGAATCCCACCCTTGGAGAGCAACTTTCTGGCGAGATTGACTACTCTTTGAATATAAGGAGAAAGAAAAGTCTCCAAGGTTGAAGAACAAATTCCAAGTGTCCATATCTTCTGGTTTATCATTGGTCAGAGTTGTTTAAAATTGAGTCGGGAGAATAAATAATCTAAATACCTTCCCCCACCCTAACTTCCAATTAGGTGATTAGTATTCTCCCACTGATATTTTAAAGTTGTTGTGTTTCTTTTAATATAATCAGATTTATGTGCATTTATAACATGAAGAGGGGCATGGAAGTCAACAGCTGTAGCACAAAACTTAAATATATATATTGAAATATACTATTGTCTATCAAAACATACTGATCTGCTTCTATCAAGAGTCTACCAGGTTATCCAGTGGGGTTTTTAACATAATCCAGATGCTTAACAAGATTTCTTTCCCTACTCTCTCTTCATTCTAAGTGAGAAAGTCCTCAGAAAACATAAGGAATAATTCTGTTTGTATTCAGCTCTGCCAAAAAGAAAAATATTTGCTGATTAATACTGAAATAACCTGGACCTTTTCTTTACAATGCATTGCTTTAATTTCTATTCTCCATTTGTTCTGCTGTAAGACACAGCAGACCTTAAGATAAACAATTAAAATCCAACATCAGTCAAAGTTGGGCAGTGAGGGTGATGTTAAAAACTAAATTTTTCATCTAAGATTAATTTGTAATTTTATTGGTGCAATTTATTGGAAGTTTCACCAGCCTTAGCATGTGCGTTTCTGTATATGTATGTGGAGACAAATTTGGGCATGTTGACAGTAAGATTTCATCATGTAAAGCGTTGATGGCACTGAATTTTCCTGTTATTTACACTTGTTATCCCTTAAGAGTCTCAGAACAGTGATAGTTTCATCCAAGGGTTCCCTCAGTTGTGTTTTGAGCTTCACTCAAAAGAAAACAAATGTACCACGTGACCCATGGGCCTAATTACAGCAAGAACAAGCCAAAATTTGCATACCAAATACTCCTAGAATCTCAAAAACTTAAAATAAAACAAAATGTTGAAATTCAAAATGTTGTTTCTCCTATTACTGAATTCAAAAAACCCCAACAATCCACAACCAAATCCTTGGGCTTTGTGTTACGAAGAAAGTGAAAAAAATGCACTGAGAAAGTTACTCCTTGGGAATTATTGACTCAGATCTAACAATGATTATTTCATTATATTGCCTATAGTTCCTCCCAAGTTCTCTGAATATCCTCTTATTTATGCTTTAT
Source organism: Petroica traversi (assembly GCA_025920805.1). Lineage (NCBI taxonomy): Eukaryota > Metazoa > Chordata > Aves > Passeriformes > Petroicidae > Petroica > Petroica traversi. Next base: position 28,228 of record JAHLSL010011724.1, read on the forward strand.
TTCTCTTCTTTTTACTTTCCTACAGAAATTCCCCTCTGCGTCAATCTATATTTAATGACTTTAGTTTAAGCTTTATTATGAATTCACATACTTTGATTTTTATTTTTTTTACAACTGAGCTTCCAGGTTAACTCTTTGGAATATTTTTTTCAGTAAACTTTGAACAGCACATAGACTCCTAAGAATCCAATGGGAATTCAGCCAGTTATGCTCAGATTTTCTTTCCTTTTCCCCTCACTGTTTTTGAGGTTTATTTTTGTGAGAATTTTTTGTTTGGTTGGTTTGTGTGTTTTTCTGGTTATCTGGGGGTTTTGTTGTGTTTTTTTGTGTTTTGTTGTTTGTTTTCATGTTTGTCTTTTTGGAAATATTTTCCATTAAATTATTTTGAAATAACTCTCTGCTGGAATCAGCCTGCCACAACAAGGTACACAGGAATTAAAGAAATATGCATGTGTTAGAGCATGGCCATATTTGGCAGATGTAGATGTGTGATAACCCCTCCCACAACCAGATGTGTGCATTCAGATCCGTGGAAATCAAAGAAGAAAATCTGGCACAAACTTCAACGCCCTTGAAGTATACCAGGCATCTGCCAAAATTGTCAGACTAAGCCTGCAGATCTTCAAAAGGGCTGCATTTGGCTCCACGTTCAGAAGTAGTTTACAGAATGCCCTGCCAGCATAATGTTGGCACAGATAGTATCTCTACCTTGAAATTAGTTTCAGGTAAAGACAATTTTATTTCAGCTCACAGAAACATAAAAATTGCCGTAACACACAAGAAACAGATAGATCGGGAATGAACTTTTAAAAAAGGCTGGCACCAGATGCTTCAGAGAAAGAGATGAATAGTACAATTTGCCCAAAGGGGAAATTTCTTCTTAAGCCCTTGTAGGTAGAAACTAGCTTATGCCCTGAAGCAAATGAACTTATATCCCTTCCAAAAGAATCTTTTATTATTGTTATTATTATTAATTATTATAATGATTTAGGTTATTTCTTATAGTTATTTTTATAATTTTAACATATCTTGCATTTATCAGCATATAGTCTTGGAAATGTCCAGTTCTTTTCCTTTACTTTTTTGTTTTCTTCCCCCCTGGGAGTTTGCTAATGGATGTAATACAGAAATAATGGTTATAATTTGCAGCTAGAGAATTGCACCCATTTAGGGATATTAAAGCAGTTTTTCCAAAGACTATTAAATTTAGCTTCAGTACATCTATTTTAGGTTGGGTAAATATCAACATTTCATCCATAAAGGCATTAGCACAAAATGGAGACAAGGTCAGTTTTTTTCAGAGTGATATATCTAATATTTGAAGACCCAAAGAGCCCATTTTCAACTTAGTTTACTTCCCTGATAAAACACTAAAGTTCTTAGAAATTTTAGTGTGCAGTGGAGCCTGGGAACCCCTGAAAATCCCTGATTTCCACTGTGTTTTTTTGCACCACTATGATGTTTTGAAATGTCTCTTTCCTGCTGAAAGAAAAGTTGTTCCTGCGCTGAGGTGTTTATTCTTTGAATAGACAAATGTAAAGAATTTCAGACAATAGGAAAGGGCTGAAGCTGGAACAGAGGTCCAAGAGTTATATCAATTTGGTAACCTTCACTAAATCAGTAGGCTAAGAATAGAGTCAATGTCTCTGGAGTTATTCTCCAGTGATGTAATAGCTGACCTAAATATTAAAGGATCTAATCCTCCAGTTCAGCATTGTTTGAATAGTTTGTGTGACATTGGAAAATGTGGTCAGGGTTTGGGCTTCAATCAAATGCATTTTTTCAAATTTAATGCAACTTTAGTTTAAAAAATATTCTTGTGACCACACCTTCACCTACCACAGGATGGAGTATGGTTTAAGACTCCAGGAGATGAGTTGCAATTACAAAGAGCGGAACTTGTGGTAAACAACAAGAAAACACAAATCTAACAGAATCACTTTTCTAATCAAGTGAGTTTCTTCCTCTACTCCTGTCCAGAGGAGGAAGAAAGAGAAAAATAAATGAGCAACAAAGTCTACTCATTCCTGCAACTCATGAAGGGGGAGAAAGCGTATTGTGTATCCTGCCTCATTTATCACTGTCACCATCAGTTCTATTCCTGGAGGAGGAGAGGGTCCTCCAAAGGTCTCTCCCACACTTCTCACTGCCTGGTGTGTATCATGCATTGTTTGCTGAGTGATTAGTGAGGCATCTGTGGACATATTAATGTGGAAGGTTGGATGTGTTTGACAAGAAGTCAATGATTCTTCCTGACATGACTTTAATAGACCAGAAGAGGTGGTCGTGGGATGATACTTCTAATGGGATATAGATATGAACGACCCAAGTTTTATGACAAAGGTCAATGATATTGATGATTAGTGTAGAGAAGATAATTTTACTGGCCTGGTAGGAGGCAACTTGCATGATTCATGAAAGGTTTCCCCACCCACACCATTATTTAGGATAGCAAAAAGTTCACAGCAAACAACAATTATGCAATTTATCACATAATAGTGAAATATTAGATGTTGGTAACTGCATGGAGAAGATGAAGAAGTTTTTCTGATAATGTGTATTAATAAGGTCTTTTCTACCAGCATTTTATAGCAGAAAATGGAGCCTCCAAAGAGGAAATTCAGTTTAAAAAAGTAGTTGCTGAGGCATTGCTTATCCCTGCGATCCAATTTCAGTTCAGATCACCCTATCAGAAATCAAGGTATGTGAGATCCATCTAGCATTTAGTACTGATGACAGAATGAACTGAAGATTTAATGTTTCAAGAAAATAAGTGGATTGCAATATGAGGGTCATTGGGTCTACCACAGCTTAAGCATCTTTCACTATGGAAACTCAGCATGATGAAGCCACTGCTTGTCTTCTGTAAGAGCATATATGTGGACACGACAACAGAAAAAGGAAAAGTTATATAGTACAAAAATGTATCATGTAATGTTGTAAGAGAGAAGTGAAAACTGCCTGCCCAGACCCAAAAATATGAAAGTTCAAGAAAAATTTCATCAACAAAGTGAAACATACCAGTCTTATCAATTTGAGGACTGCCTAGATATTCCTAATTGACATTGTCATCAATCAAAAATGTTAATCTTTCCTCACATAACTACTCTGTCATTCCCAACAAAGAACTTCTGAACCTATTAGGGTAATTAAGATGTAATGAATGTAAAGCCTCTTCATTTATCAAACTAGTGTTATCACAATATTACATGCTTATAACAGTATTGTCTTCTTTTTGGACCAGATTTATATAGCTTATGTAATATATATATATCTCAAGAAAAACATTTTTTAATTAAAATTTTTAATTTTTTAATTAAAAAAACTAAAAAGGAAGATAAATATTTACGCAGATCTCTTTTAACAAAAAGTAACATGTACTTAAGGGGAGAAGGAGAGTAGAGACATTATCAAATTAATTTGTAGACCATTAAACTGTAGAGAATACTCCCAAATCCTGGAAAAAGTTCCTTTTTCTCACATTCTTTAAGACCTAATCATATATCTTAATACTAACACATTACTGCTAAGTTAATCCTCTTTTGTGATAAGAATCAAATTCAGAACATATTGTATGATCTTTGAAGTCACACAAGAAGTGTGTGTTCTTTGTAGGAAGCACATTCCTGATAGTCTCTCACAGCAGCCAAGAAAATAAATTTATTTGTGGGAACTCGTAATGTATGCTACAATTTGTTACTTGCACTCTCTCACCAAGAATTATCATTGGTTAAGTACTGTATTTTATAAAATATAACATGAGCCAAACAGAAGAATTTACATTAGAGAAATAAAATATGATAAAATATTCAATGCCTGGTGGAAACTTCTTGACTACCCCTCCTTGGGACCGTGCACATTGAGTATATTACTTGATAGGCTGCTGTTTTGAGCCAGCAGTGAGGGATCTGGAGGCTCTCAGTTGATGTTGTGAAGAGATGGAAGTCCCATGGTCTTCTTAAAACAGCATTGAAAGAAGAGGCAGTCAGTCACAGATTGTAGTATTTTGCTAAAAATATGGAAAGAAAAGTCAGGCAAAAAAATATAACCTCTACTCAGGGTATGGAGGAAGTTAGAACTGGGCAACAATTGAGCTTTGAGAATAGAATAGGAAGTTTATGCAAATGTTAAAGGAAATGTTATTCAAAGAAGGCAATATAAAAAGTTAGAATTTGTAAAGCTCAGATGGATGAACCTGAATTAAGTCTGTTTCGAAGACTTGCTCAAAATTTATTTGTGGCAGCACTAGAATCCAAAAAATACTTTATACATTGTTGTATGGTCTGTAATAATATTTGAAAAAGTCTATTAATTCCTAAGATATTTTGGTCCTAATTTTTCCGACTCCATCCAAACCCTTTTCTTCAGTGTGAGTGTGTATGAAGCAATGTAACTGTAAACACTTCTCAGGCATGATAGAACACACCTCTTACAGGACTTCTTGAAGTTTGTCAAAATGCACAAACACACCCATGCATCCTAATATTGATGACTAAAGATTTCAGCTTTTTTTCATTTTTCATATATTTTTAGCTTTGTAGATTATAGCTCCTCCCACCCCTTCTCTTAGATTTTTGAATCATAGGCTAGCCTTCTAACACATTCTTGAAATACTGTTTATATTTATTTTCAAGAAGAGAATCTACAAGAAGATGTTTTGTTTTCCAAACAGAATCCGAGAAGACATAACAAGAAATGGAAAGCCCTGGACCAACTCCAATGGAGTAGTACCCAGGGGAATATTACCTAACTCTTCTTCTAATTGAACAATTTTTGATGGATAGGTTAATTTGTTAAACTTATAAAAATTGTAGAAAACTGATACCAGGTCTGCCTGCAGCCCTTAACTATGGAGGCAGCTGGGAGCTTCCAATAAAGACCTATTTCTTTATCTTACCATTTTAACTGCTGTAAGAGTTTGTCCTTTGATATGCCTAACAGATATTAATAAGCCTATCAGTATGCCTAACAGATATTGATAATTCTAATAGGTATTAAATGTATCCATGCCAACACTGACCTGTCACAAAGGAGTACAACACACACACACACATCAGCACAAGGACAGTGGTTCATACCTTGTATATTGTGAAATTTCTGTGTTTCATGAGCATTCCAAGGCTGTCTTGGTAATGCCCAATTGTTGCAGCAGCCTCAAGGGTCATAGCCAGGACCCTGGACCATTTGCAGGGGGCACAAAGAAGGTTTCTTTTCATTTTTGCCAGGGTGTGCTGTGGGGTAGCTTTGGGTTCCAATCATTCACCTCTCTTGTACACACTGCTCTGAGAATTGCTATTGTTACTATCCATTTTCTTACTTCATTGTTAATATTTTTTATAATAGATTGTAATAAATTCATGTCTGATAAATTGTTCTTATCTCAAAGAAAACATGATTCTCACCTTATTGTGCCTCCAGTACCCTCACACAGATCCCTGATTTTATTCTTCATGCTGAGTGTATGAATTATAGGAGAACCTAAACCTAAGTTAGATGCTCTGAATGATGGTAGAACTTAACACTACATAAATACATCTAAACCTGAAAACCTGCTTCTTGAGATTCTTTTTATATAGTTCCGTATCGTTTCTTACAGGCACACTGCCATGGAATGAATTTTCTTTTTAATTTCAGAATAACTTTCATTTAAATGAATAAAATAAATACGAACAAGCAAAGCATAAAATACAAAGTGTAGACAATTAAAATGTTGATACCACCAATTATGCTGTTGAAAACAGTGTATAGTTTACTTTCTAATACCCAAGAGTGCTTGATCTGCTATATCATATGAAAAGAAACCTCAAGAAAACCACGTGTTTTCTCCAGATAATCAAAACCTCATCCAAAAAAGAAAATGGGCCTTTAAAGGATATGTCTTTCCTGCCATTGAATATGCTGCCTCAGTAAAAGGACTAAAATCCTTGTCATATTATTCTTTAAAGAAAAGATACATGATCAAACTGATAAAGTGATGTATGTTATGAATAATACATTGCTCAAGGGCTTCAATCTACATTATATACTACATAACCATAATTTGTAATGTTTACTTAAACAGTGGCTCTCAACAAAACACTTAGAATCATTTAGCATCTTGTCCCTGAGCAGTTTGCATTAGAAATCTGGACTGCTTAATTCCATTGTGCTAAAGGCATTAACACAAGAGAGGGGGAAAAAATCACCAAAAAACCAGCTCTCATCTTGCACTGAAGGAGGAGAAAAATGTCTCTCTAACACTGTCTCAAAAGTCTGTTTGAACTTACCATAACATATAAGATTAAATTTTCTTATAACTGGACTAAACAATCATATTGCTGCACATGTTAGGAAATGCCCAACAAAGGACCCACCCTTTGACCTTCAAAACCTTAACTTTTTGTCTCCCTGTTATACAATCTGTGAGCTCCCTTCACATTTAAAATGAATTAATGAACACCAAACCTACTTTTAGGCTGTTTTATCAATGCAGTCTAAAGGGATATAAAGTAAGGAGATTTTCTTTGGCTGGAATCCAGATACTAATGGTGTTAAAATGCCTTCTTACTGCATTTAAGCCAGTAGTTAGGTCAAGTAGACAAACAGATTTCAGAGGATGTTTAAATAAACACTCTATTTAATGTTGCCTTGGAACTTCATGTTTTGGATGTTTAGCCTCAAAGTATCAGCTAGTTAGGAGACATAAAAGCAATGGTGACTGCTTGGTTTGGAAAAAAAAATAAAAATAACATAAGGGTTTTATATGCAGCAATTAATTTTATAGAAATATATTAGGTATTCATGAATATTCTTCCACATGCCTCCAAAAAATGTAAGGTTTTTTTAAAGACAATAGATCAAAAATGATCAAAAGGAAAGCTATTTAAAATTAAACTTACTAATAGGCTGGTGGAGCTCAGTGACACAAAATATCATTAAGCTAAAAATGCATTAAACATGAGGTAAGCTTTTCTAAAGAAATGCACTTCTGCAAATCCCAGCAGAAAAAAATATGTATTAAAAAAAATAAAAGAAAAAGAAAGAGAAAAAAAGGAAAAATATATTAACTTCATTGTTTTAGAATTTAAGCAAGTAACTGATACAGTTAGGAGAAACCCTCATAATGATAAGGATCTTTATAATTTTCTAACTCATTCTCTTTTAATAGATTCAGAGACTAGTTGGTAACATCATTCTGTTAGAGATATGTTCTAATCAATAGTAATTGAGATGGTTTGGATAGCTTCAGTGATGTGCTTCCATGGAAAACGCCTTATTAGAGTTGATCAGAATACAGAATTTCTGCTCATCAAAAATCCTTATGTTTTGACAGCTCTTTTAATCTTGAAATGAAATGAAAGGTCAAAATAACCCAATCCTATGAAGAACAAAAATTTTCACAGTAATTTAATTTGAAATCACTGAACTGAATTATTTTAATGTTGAGCTAACCTCTCTGTTGACTCGAACCCCTTCTTTCAGGAAGTTTCCTGCCATTAAAGCTGTGACACATCAGCCACAGCACCACAGGGCTTCATTGTGTCTTCCATCACAGTACATAAAGCCTAACTCAAAAATACGCTCCATTTTTCTTTATAAAAGCCAGGAGGGGATAGCTAATTACTGTCTATTATTTATGTATCCACTTATTTAGTGGATCTTGTTTTGTGCATTATATCTAGGAATTAAAAAGACCTGTAAAGGGTCTAATATCAAAATGGACAGTATCGAGCGAGTCCCTACAGGAAGACTCTTACTGACCACTTGTATATCTTTTAACCCAAATTACCTCCTACCTTCTATGGAAAAACAAACTTAAATTTTTTTGTAGAATGATTAAATCTGTCAAACCATTTTGGTTGTGCTGTGACTTAAGGTTTGGTGTTTCTTTGTTATTTTGCTTTAGAGATTTATCCTAGGAGGGTTCTGTTGAACCCACAAAACAGAGAGGAAGAATTAATATTTGCTTTAAAAGAAAGTGCAAACATACCAAAACAGTGACCACAGGTTACATACAAGCATTTACAACACTGTGATGCTGATATTTAACATCACTGTAACTCAGGAAACAACATATATTTAACAAAGCTAGGCATAAATATTTAAATATGGAACCGTGAAAGGACAAAAAAAGATGTGTTGGATACGTAATGACACAGCATAAAAGTTCAGGCAGAGTAATCACCAAGTGTAGAATAAGCAGAAAAGATGTCTGGTAGAACAAGAGCATGTCTTGCTCCAAAATGTTAAGGGATGTAGGATGAAGGCTAGACCTCTCTTTCCATTTCCTTTAGAGTGTGGAGAGTATAGCACCAAAAAGGAGAGGGAAAAGAATGAAAAGAATAAGCCACCTACTCTATTTTTTTAAGTGTCAATGAACTGCTGAGCCTGATCATGTCAATCCCAGTGGCTATTCCTATTGAAGAGTAGAGTGCTGATTGTAAGGAATCATACATGTATCCCAAGAGCAGAGAACTCTTTAAGTGTCTGGTCTCAATGAGAAATAAAATGACCATTGTCAAAGCTGCATAAAGTTTTGAAATATCACTACCCAGAGATAAAATGAACAGGAAGGCCATAGAGTCTAAAAATACATTGGAAAACCATAATATGATTAACATTTTAAGTCCTTTTACCTATACATACATAAATACCATGCATGTCACAGTTATAAACTCCCTTTAAGTTTTTCCATGCTGAGTATTTAAAGATGTTAAGTGTCATTATTCCCAGTTTATTGATAGCTGAGACATGGAGCAATAAAATAACTCATCTAGGGTTTCTACTTGGCCTTAGGTTAGTCTTCAAATGAAATATATGGTTTCTAATATTCAATCCCCTGTTCAGTCATTTGGGCCATAAAACTGAAGATACTACAGTGGTCATTATTGTGATCTCTGATCCCCTGCTATGTTATTAGTCACTTAAAAGTAGTTTTGTAATAAGAACCCTATAGGAAGAGAAGAGCCATTGACCCAAAAGGTAACCTACTCTCAGCAAAGACTATCTTTTGTCTGGATATTTATAAGCTAGTTATCTGTACAATTTTCTGGAAACTATCACATTCTGTCACACTTGTAAGCTATTATAGGGTTGGGAATCATGAGCAACAATCCTAGCCAGTGATATGAAGTTGAACAATTTATTTTAAGCTTGTTCAGGAGCGTACACATCTGTATGGAACTTGCTCGCAAGAGCAAGTGATGAGTGAGCATTTTAAATGTGCCCAGAATGAATTTCTATTTCATGACTGAAATATTCTACTGGCCTAGATTGTCCTGTGACTGTGTTTGATCATGCAGCTCCTAGACAAAGGTTCATTTTTGCTAAGGTTAGTACAGCTGCCAGTTAAATTGCCTAAAAGTTGGTAGCATCAAAATTAATTCTCTTTCCTTTGTTAAATATTTCTATTTTAAGCAGTTGAAGCTTGGTAGGGGGAAAAGAAAAGTCAGAAGTCCAGCACTGATGGGATAGTCTTAATTATTACCTAGAATTACAGGATATTCTGAATGGGAACTAGAGCAAACACCAGAGCTCTCGCAGGGGAGTGACTTTTTTATCTTTCTAGTCAGTAAGTAGAGTTGGAATATTTCTCTCATGGGAAAGGGAGGTAAAAATTACAAAAATTAAAATAAACAAGGGAGAGGTGTATAAAAGGAAAGAAGGAATAAGGCCCAGGGAGGCAGTACTCTGCTTCTCTTGTCATCGGAAGAAAGGAAACGCATCGCTTGAAAGGGATGATTGTCTGATGAAAAGCAGACATTTGGTGACATCGACTGAAAATATTTCTCTTCTGAAAGAGAGCTTCTCTTCTGAAACAGAACTTCTCGCCCAGTCCCTCCCTCAGGGGCAATAACTGCAGATCTGCCTTTTCATTGTGCCCACAAAAGGGAATAATATAAACGCATTATTCCTATTGGCAATCTGCTGCCTTAGGAAATTTCCATCTTCACCTGTGGCTAAAGCCAGTGTTTCTGTCCTGGAACTGTTCAGCTCTTGTGGAAGAGTTATTTAAGGGAATTGGAATTCTGCAAAAGGCTTATTTGAGGGCACCACTGCACAGACTTAACTCCACAGCTATTGGAGCAATTTATGTGATTACTTATGTGTGCTTTCTGAGGTTTATAGTTTCAATCCAATAGCAGTGAAAAAAAAAAATAACAAAACAAACCAACCAATCAACCAACCAACCAACAAAAGAAACAATGCCCCTAAGCCCAAATCACCAAAAAGCCCCAAGCAAGTAACTAAAAACAAACAATCCCCCAAGCTGCCAAAAAGGCAAGCAAACTCCCTTTTTTTTATCTCACATCAACATTAAAGGACTCTTAATGAAAAACAAATTTATGGCAATTTTGCTCATTGTAAGGTGTGACTTAAGGGTGGAAAATCAGACAGATTAGGGACAAATTGAGGTTCAGATGTGCCTGACTTATGTCCCTTTGAAAATAAGGAGAAGTCATATGGGGCCTAAGGATGAGCATTAAAGAAAAAAGACCAATCACTAAAACAGTTCGACTGCAATACAGTGAGGCACAGTCAGCCCTGTAGAAAAGACCTCAAAAGACCTGAAAGTTCTTATGCTCAGTCAACCGTGATACCAAGCACTGATGCCTAAAACAGAACACAGCCCAGAACACTGATATCTAATACAGAACACAGCCCAAAACATACCTCATCTTCATACTGTGGAGAAGTGACCAAATGTTAAAAAGGGTTTTCCACTCACCTAACTTTAGATATCAAATGTGTAACCTCTTAATTGCTGTCCAGTAAGTTTCCATTGAAAACCATCCCATCTTGTAGAAAATTATGTATTTATATAAGAATAAAAACATGTATACAAACATGTATAAAGATTATTGTCCAGAGACAAGATTCTTCTAAAGGATACATCCACCTTATTTTGTAGACCATCATGGTACGTGATGGATCATTCTTGGAAACTGGCTATTTCTTGCTGCTGACTTTAAAAGCAAATCAGAGTAAACAGCTTTGGTTAAAATGCTTATTTTTAAAGTGTATGAATAACATCATTGGATCTCACAGATAGTTTCTTGATTGCCCTCCTTAATGTCCCTGAAAATTTCTTGATTTTATAGACCCTGATGGAAAAGGGAAAGGTAATGGTGTCTTCACGTGTTTATGAAGTCATTCAAAATTGCAATTACAGATAAAATTGTGCTTCTATATGTTACTGTAAGTGCAGTACTGTAATAGAAGAGTAAAAATGTTATTTTAAATTTGAGTAGCCAAATTTAAGAAAGATAATTGCTAGGGCTGCTAGCAACCCAGGTAGTAACTATAGTTCACTTCCTTTTATAAAGAATTTACAAAATTATTCATTTGTGCATCTCTTAAAAGTTTAAATTGCAATTTTAGTGAAGATGAGTTCCCCTCTAATTTCTAGGAGGGCCAAATTTACACCCAAGAAGTGTAAGAAAAACTATTTTGCCCAATAGGTCTTGAAATTTGGGTTGCTTATCACTGTAAAGCTTTTAGCAGTTACGATAGTTTAAATCTATCTTGATGTGCACCCAGTATAATAAATGGTGTTAGCCCGAGGGTACCATGAAAAATAGAATGAAAAATGGCCTGTATGCATTTGTAAATATGCCATATTTAAATATTCATAACTATAAATCTTGTTTCTTTTGAGGCTTTGCTGTCTTTCCTTTCTTGATGAATTTTATAGTCTCACTAATTTTGATGTTTCCATGTTCAACTATTTGGACTTAGCCAAGCACAAAAATCCCAGATGGAACATACGGAAACATCACTATACTTTTCCTTACATACATAAGTTGGAATTGGCTGAACTGATGCAACTCAAACATTTCAGACAAAGAAACACCACTGGCTTGAGACCAAGACTATGAGATGCAAGAGTGTAGAGCCCATGCTGGAAAAGCTGTGCCCATGGTGTGTTACAGAATAAATATGTGAGACTTGACTTCTTTAATCACTCTTCTGAGTGACAAATTCATTGATGCCACACTCTATGCATATAGCTGCAACCAGGATTAATCATTATAAAACTAAATCAATAAATTTATTGGGATATTTGAAAGGATGTAGGCTCAGCCATGACTAATGAGATGTTGGAAAAGAAAGGAATTCACTTGAAAACAGAAGTTGGACATTTGAATATAGTTTCACCAAGACCTGGAGTTCAGAGAAGAAACAGATTCAGATATCTAAAGCATTCAAAATAGGTTTCATTAATACAGGTTGCATTTAGTAGTTGGATTCTACAGAAATGTGATATAAGCAAATTTTTTCTAATTAATTTAGTATATTTTTTCTCCTTTCCTTAACTGAGACTAAAGATTAATTTCTGTAGAATGAAACGGTTCAGGGAAACAAAAATTATTTTAACAAAACAGGAAAAAGAAAGGAAGAAAATATTTCATTGAAGAAGCTAGAAGAAAGCGTATTGAACAAACACTCAGGCTTCAGGATTGGTCACGACAGCAGTAAAGAAATTAGTTTCATCGATGCCATCAGTTCTTGAGCTGAGGACAACTTCTTCAGCTATGTAAATATATAACCAGACTTCACAAGCCCAGAAAGGCCCAATGTTAATACAGAAGATTATAAACAAGAAGATATTTTTTATTTTTTTAATTTGTTTTTTATGTGGAAATGAACAGTAATTTTTGGTGGATTTGCTAAAAAGGAAAAAACACTTCTAGCACTAATCAGACCTATGATTCAGCAAGGAAATTCAACACGATTGTCTGCAAGTCATAGCTATTGTTATGAATAAGATCAAAAATGGCAATACCTTCTGTCTAATTTACTAACTTCAGTGCATCAGTTTATCACTTTCACTATTTGACATGAATAAGGAAGGTGTATTTCTGCCTGATTCTTACATTTTCTTGTGATGAAATTGTCAGTCATGTTTATTTCTGATACTCTTTCAAAATCTTTGAAGTTACATGTGTCATACTTGAACTCTGTGTATATGTGAATATGAATCAAGGGGTTATTTCATCATGTGTCTAATGTCAGGTTTTACATGAGGGAACTAGTAAGATATAATCACTAAGGAGCTTAATGAGGGAACCAGCTGTGAGAGATCATTACTGTAGTGACCTGCTGCATGAGGTTAGAGAGAGAGACCAAGACAAAGAACTTTCATCCTATTTAACTGCAGTTATAGAAGAAAGTAACAGTTTATGTATTTTCTGCCTTTTTGAGCATCTGTTTGGTTTCAAAAAATAATGAGGCTTGCCAAAGATACTGAAGGGTTTTTATGTTCATTTTTGGTTATTTTTTTAGTTTGGTTTTTTAAGGATAGAAATATTAACCAAGACTATGAAGAAGGGTTTAGTCCTTGATCATTCATAATGTACAAATAAGAATGACTAGCTGAAGTTTAATGTTCATTTTCTTGGTGAATGCAATATAAAATGTTAGTATTTTTAAGAGTTATCACACAACTAAAAGAAAAGTGTGTTATGATCTTCAGAGTGCCTGCAAAATGTGGGAGTTAGAGGGCCATATTTGTGCATGACCCAATAATATTTCAATTCTCTTCACTTCTTAATTTTGCTAGGTGGATTTTACAGTTTGTTGTTTTCTTCTTGTATGATAGAATAATTCATTGTTAGTGATCTTACAACTGTCTTATAATTTGTAGCTTAAAAAGGTGACTAACACAAAATATTATGTTTTCTATTAGTCTGTCTGTTAGTTAGAAATTGTTATTTCTCCAATATTTTCACTTGAAAAATACAAAAATATTTTCAAAGCATGATAGTTTAAATCCACTTAGTCCTTCTATATAATTTCTCACAATTCCACATACTGCCAAGACTAGGGAGATAACTCAGGTAATATTTTCAAAAGCCAGTATTGTATAAGCAGCTATATCTCAGTTAAAATAAAAAGAGAAATTGTAGTTATTACCTACAGGGGTGAAGAAACTACCCACTACTGTTGATTATCACTCTGTTTATTACTTAATTTCCTACCTAGAGGTACTTCATATGAGAGCATTTTTGAGTCAGGGTTTGAACTATACTGTTAATGCATTCAGGGCACTTAGAGATGCAAATAATTGTGTCTGCTTAATAAAGGCTCCATGGAAAATATATAAGTGTGTACAAATACTGCTATGCAGGTTTTTCAAATTTCTAACTTCACCTTCCCTGTTTGGAGAAAAGAAGGCTGGGTAGAGGATTCAGCTTGCTATCTGAGATCAAAACTTTAGGTGTTGAATGATGTGACCTCCTGAAATAACTGTGTCTCCTACCAAGACAACTTAAAGGCTGCCTCTGTCCACCCTACGTAGTTGCCTGAAGCTATTCAGGCAGTAACAGTTTCTGTAAGCCTTCAGGGATAATGAACCTCCTCCACTGCTTAAAAAATTAGTTTCTGTGTTAAAATGCAAAATTAAATGTAGAAAATTCTTATGGTTGTTCCTTACAGAATACGAGTTCGACTGTTTTCATGCAAGGAATGATGAAAATGAGGAAAAGTACTTTTTCTAAATAAAGTATGAATTTGATTAGATCTGAAATGGAAACACACTTCCTGCCTTTCAAGATTTTCAAGGGAGAAAACACAAAAGTATATGGATAATCTGATACTCCTCTCCTTAACCCTATTTTTTTTAGCTTTTCATGAAGTAAATTAACAAATAGGCCCCTTGAAAATAAAGCAATGATAAATCATTTAATTCAGGGCTGAATAATGTAAGTTCAACTTTTATTTTCTCTCTACTTAATTTATACACCATGTAGTAAGTTAAAAATGGAATTATTGTCAAACTTTTTTTCAGCGAGGTGAGATACAGCACTCATTTAAGATATAAGATAAATAGCTTCTAACCAGTGGTCATGATGAGGCACTGATATTTTTGACACATGATTGTTGGTGTCACAATCACTTAGATATTGGATAGTGTTGGTTATATCCAAGTATATCCAAGGGCTGTTCTTGCTTATGGTCATGGAGATTCAGGAGTATAAATCAACTCAGGCTTCAAGAATGCCAGATATATAATTTTTGTTATTCATTGCAGTGGATATAAAAGTGGTTTGGACTTTGGACTTGGGATGTGAGAATGAATTAAGTATATTATGATTTACATGCATGTATGAAAGAGCATCTTCTTCATTTTAATGGAATCAGAAGAACAATTGACCTACAGAACATTAATGTACCAGGTGTGAAATGTTTGCAAGCTAGGAGTTTGACATAAGGTTCATTAGAACATTAGCAAAAAATTACACACCTTTCCCAGAGAGCAGAAAAATCAAACAAGGTTGAGTCTGTTGGTGTGATAGAAGGGGTACTCAAGTATTTAACATAAAAAGGAGAAAGCATATAACTGATGGGCAGAGTTTATAAATGCTTATGTAAATAGACAGTGAAATTCAAAACAAAACAAAACAATCCCCAAGTTTAACCATATTAAGGAATATCTTTCAGGTAAAACAGTAGCTATATTCCATGTTAAACTATTTTTTTTCTTGCTATGGCTCAACCAGAATGAAAATCAACAAAATGAAAATTTAGTCAGTGGATTTCCGAAATGAAAATTAAATACTTATATAAAGTGATGACTTTAAGTTTCTGGGGTTTATTGTGCAAGCGAGCAATTTCTTCCACAAAAATGCTTAAATAATAATTTCAAAGTGCACATTCAATGAGGGAACCAATATTTAACTGGCAAGTCCTCATCTATAAGTTCACAGTTTGCTGGATAGTGACTGTTAATATCACATTAACCCATATTATTCACAGACTGAGGATCCTGAATCATATGCTTCAAAAAGAGAAAATTTAACTCCCACATTCCACGGCTGTGTTTCTTGATTTGTTTTTCTTTATGTATACTTTCATGATTGAAGTGCATAGTTTTGAGAACTTACTTCTAAAAAAGTTCCTCATGGTAGTAAGAAAGCATTCTCCAGACTCTTTCATATTTTCTCAATGAATTTGTTTCACTTGGACTAATTTTACTTTTCTATTTTCTAAAATTAAAAACTGCTTTGTAGAAATATTCTTGGCTTATTCTGTAGTCTGCTCTGTAGGTGTGTAATGAGTATCTCTAAACTAACTGAAGGAAAACCAGACTGTGTGATGATGTCTCATTTCCCCTATGTCCAGCATCCAGGGAAAGGCTGTCTTATACATATTTTTTCATAGACAAATTTATTTACTTATTTATTTAAGTGAATATGAAAATTATACTTCATGCTATGCTGTCCACCCTGGCCTCTCTTAGACAAGTAGAACAATGCTGGTGCTCACAGGGGGAAGAAGAGGGAGGAGGATAGGGTAATGCTGAAGGAATGGGGGACTGGAGGGAAGAAAAAGGTCCTGCTGCTTGGTAGGCAGCCCTGCTGGGAAATCTCAAATCAAATCCTTTTGAAAACAAGTGTTATTAAAAGTAACTTTAATCCTTCCAGCCAGACGGCTCATAAAAGCATACAATTAAGTCAAACAAATGACAAGAGCACTCTCTCTCCTACCTGTTTCCCCCTTCAGAGAGTAATTATTGCAGGGTAGTCTTGTCTGGTTTTGTGCAAACAGGAGTGGAGTGCTTGAATGAGGTGCCAGTTTCCCCCTCCTCAGCCCAGCCCCTCCTGCTCACTCCTACTAACACTAGCCTGACTAATGTACACAGTCAGGAACAAAGAGGGGAATTTCAATATTTCCTCTTTGTGCAAGGTTAATTGAAAATCAAAAAGTCACTTTTAGAATGTCATATTACAACCGTTAGTGCATCAATTTTCTTCAGTTTCCTGTCACTACAGGAGACCAGAAGAGGTAGAGGTATGAATTTGGATGGCAGTTAATGAGGGAAGGAAGGAAGGGAGAAAGAAAGGAAGAAAGGAGAAGAGAAGGAAGGAATTCAGGAAGGAATTCAAGAAGGAAAGAAAGGAAAGAAATGAAGGAAGGAAAAGGAGGAAGGGAAGGAAAGAAAGGAAGAAGAGGACTTTTTTATTTCAGGTAAAGCTTATTTCAAGCAAAGGTTTCTTTCAAAATGTTCTGGTGCTTTATTTTTTTGGTCTTTTTTTTTTTTTCTCCCCTAATATTTTCTAATTTAGGATAACATTTAAAAGAAAGGTAAGAAACAATGTTTTCACTGTGAACTATTTAGGTGACAATCTAAGCAAATTTTAGTATTTAGAATTCATCACTTTGTGTCCATGGGTGTTTCCTGCTATAATTACCAAGCAGATGAAAACGATAAATCTGCATGCTTCATAAAGGACTCAAGAAATCACAAAGAGTGATCATTCTTTGTTACTGCTATGGAAAATTTCTGAAACCTTGGTGGTGTTCTCTTTTATGATGATAAATTGTTCAAGTCTAAGAACTTTAGACATACTTTAAGAGTCCTTGTTCACCTGGATCTCCATTAGAGGTTTATTTGCTGTTGACATAGAAATAATTAATTATAAAGTAACAGCAAAAGATACAGTAGTGATAGTGATCTTTGTGAAGGGGGCATACCAATTTATATATTCAATAAAAAGTTATCAAACCAATTCTGTACCATCTTGAAAGCTGTGAACATTACTGTGCTACTGGGGTTGACTTCTACTCTGAAAGCCATGAGAGAATTCAAACAGCCTCCTGTTCTTCACATGGAGCAAAAATTAAACAATTGGTGGCAAAATTAGAAGAAAAAAAATATAATACTTTCACACCATGCCCTTGTGAAATCAAGTTCCTGTCATTTCCTGAATTCAGATATTTTGCATCATCCCACTATTACCCTAAAAGCAGAATGAATTTTTTTTTGTTGATGCTTGCACAGTGTTTATTACAATGAGAAAAAAAAATAATTAATAATGAGAGTAAATCTTATTTCCCAATATAACTTCTGCTGCAACTTGAATTGTCTGAATTCTTTACACCACTTTCTTTCATCAAAACCTGAGTAGGGTCTTTGAAGAAGTTGAGTAAAAATAACCCTCTCCTGCATGTTGTGAATTTCCCTAGAATTCAAGTCTTTAAAAGATGAGAATCTGTGTCCTAATCTAAATCTTATTAATACCAATTGAACTCCTGCTACTGAAGTTTAAAACTGCTCTCTAGCAAATACTTTGTTGTCCTAACACTTTATCAAATCTTTCTCAAATATTCAATGTGGATTGACAACAAGAAATTCTGTGCAGAGAAAAATAGATTCAGGCCAATACTGTCAAAAGAGTTTTTAATTTCTGCACATTATATCTCCTCTCCCATTTACATTCCTCTCAATGCTTAGACTAAAGTTTTCATACTGTTGTGCTCTACCCATTAAACAAGTTTTACTTGACTCTTGTATACATTTTTGTTGCTGCTGCTGTATTCAAAGTAGGCATTTAATCCATCTAAGGTTGTCATCACCAGTGTCAAACACCTCAGCTTAAGCTGCATGAATGCTCAGTCATGCCAAGCTTGAAGCTTTCAGCCTGTTGCTGAAACCAGCTGTGACCCATTACCAAAGGAGAAGCATTTCCTCCCCAGACTGCTGACTGCATGAAGCATATACATCCTTTTTAAGATTCTTCAGGGCAGCAACAGAATTGGGGGTTTTTTCCGGCTTTTTATTTTTTTAAACCTTTTTAATTTTGTGTAGACAGTCCTAAAAGCAGCTTCCTAGGGGCTGTCTGATCACACAATCCTCTTAGTCTTTCTTACTCCATAGGAGGGCCATCATATTTCCTGCTCTCAGTCAGGAGTTGGCTTTTCTCTCTCCCCTTTGTGTAATGACTGGAGTCAAAAGGCCAGCACCTTACCCACCTCCAGAGATGATGTTATGAATCAAACTTTAGAATGAGAATTTTTTTTTGCTTTCTCTTTTCTTTCAGGTCACACTTCTCAGACAAAATCTCCGTTCAATTCTACTCATTAGAAATATTTGAAATAATGACTTTCCATTTATTATCTTGGTCCGAAAACAATTCATTTATTTTCTGCAAATGGAAAAATAAGTCCTTTCATTTCAGCTTAATTTCTGCATTCAGTTGTGACACAGTTCTCAGTTGTTATTTCTGCTTTCGTGCAGCTTTCTACATCACAAAACCATGAAAGTCTTCATTTAGCATGAAATATTCAATGCTTGTGATTCTTAAAAACAAATCAGATAAAGTTTTGCACTGAAAAACTTGCATGTAGAAGGCACAGGTGTTTACTGTAGGACTGCTACATTACCATTAAATGATAGAGAGGGGACTAAATACCACATCTAAACTCTCAGCACAGGAACAGTGCTCTGGATGCCTACATATTTTGCACTTGTGACATGCTGTTGAACGCAGAAAGAATAGTGTACACTAGACTAATAACATTTTTCATATTGTTCTGCCTCTTATGTTGTATGACTTTGGATAAAGGTAAGGACAGTATGTTTTGGGTTTTTTTAACGTTTTCACACAATAATCTGAAACTTTTCAGTGCATATTGAGAATTGAAACATCCTCACAAAGCAGACTTTACTGACAAGAAGTGGAAATGGAGGAGTTCTTGTTGTTCATGGAGGTAGAAGGATGGGTAAGATCTTTAATCACGTGTTGACCTCCACACTACCATGAGATACCTGTCTGGTGGAGCCATGAAAAGCCATAGATCTTCATGGGATGAGGCTTTTTTCCTACAAAGCCTGAATTTTTAATATTAAAGAACAAGATGCTGATAAGATCTTATTGGGAATACTTTGAAAAATTTCTTGTGCCTCTGAGTTTCATCAAGGGACTTAAGCTGGGACAGGTGTGGAAAGGTCGGGTAGTGTGTTAGAGGGATAGAAAGGAGCAGATGCATAATGTGCAATTTCTGAGTAGACGTCAAGACAGAAAGATTATTTAAGGTGAAAATAATTAAGAAAATTGAAAGAGTTAAGAATTGAAGATGGCTAAAAGGAGATCAAAACTTTTAAGCTTTCTACTTATCCAGTAGTAATAGCAATTATAGTACTCATAGAAGCAACATAAGACAAGAACATACTTTGATTTTGATGGAAACCAAGAAGGAATTGCCCCATAATTCCCAAAATTATTTGTGTCTTGTGATTCCTGAGCATTTCTTGTGTCTGAGTGCCAAACCTCAGGAGCCTTGTTGTTTGACTAGCAGGGACTGAAAACATTTCTTTCTTCATAGCCCACTCATTAATAACATTTCTATTTGTTTATTGTTTTCCTGTGATACATTGGAAACATCACCGTTTTTAGTGTTTTTGGAATTTCTTGGATGTCTGCTTTACATATCTACAAGCTGCACTTAAAGTGAACTAATTTTAAGATTTATGTCAGGAATAATTTCCCAGGCAGACCAGTTTACTGTAGATTTGTGCATTAAGGCTTTGACTTTCCCTGTAGCATGGGTTCATATCCTCAGATACCTAGAATTTTACTAAACTTATTATTTCAGTAGGGAAAATTTTATTGAAGAGTTTGAACACTGACAGTGCCTACAATCTCTCTTTCTGTTTTTCAGATTGGGGATTTAGCCTTCTGTTTGTTATTCAGTCTGCCTTCAAAATACCCATAGCAGGCTTCTTCTCATAGGTTCATCCTCTACAAACACACAGAGATGTTTTAGATGCAGATGTACTCTCCTCTCCCTTTTTGGACACCAATTGATACCCAGGATCCTCCTGCAGGGGCAGAAAGAGGGGAGGTTGTTTCTGAGTTAATTTTTGTCCTGCTGATATCTTAACATTGAAAAGCGCCGCAGTAACAAGCACAATTCATCTCATTTGTTCTTGAATGATCCTCAACCTCTGCAAAACATCCATTTTTTTTACCTGGAAAGGACAATCAGAAACTCATAAATCTCCAAGCCAAGTGATCCTGACTCTTCAAAAGGATGTTAATATGAAAAACATAATAGATTTATCTGGTAAGTACTTGGTCTGCAACAATGGAAGATAGGAAAAAAATCTGTTTGTTAAGTATGGAGATCCTGAATGAATTTTTGGGTTTGGTTTGTTGCTTTTTGTTTGTTTTGGTTTTTTTTCCTTGTGATTGCGGAGGTTGCTGAGTTCTTTGTGTTGCATTCACTCAGACACAAGGTCAAAACAGGCCTTGAGTCTATACTGAAAAATCTTCTTGAGCCACAGATTGCCTCAAAAATACAATTATTCTTCAGTACACTCACTTTTAGGTGTTAGAATGGCTGGAACTTAATTTTTTAGTGATAAGTATAAGCCTGGCAAAACATAAATTGCCCTCTGGACATATGAATAGTTACACATTTTATACAGTTGTACACTTTTTCAACAAAACATGACTGCCAGAAATAGGGTCCTTGTGAGTCATTATCAGTAGATATCCACCCAGTATAGTGGAACAAGATGTTTCTACCAGAAGCAACACTCCAAGCAGTCTACCAATGAAATGACAGGATAGAAAATGCAGCCAAGTGCCTTTTTTTGTGAATAAAACATATTTACAAGAACTTTCTAGAGTTACTCCAACAAACCTGTTTGCTTTTCTAAAAAAGTATTTTGGGGAGGGTTTTTTTTTTCTTTTTTTTTTTTTTGTTGTTGGTTTTATTTGTTTGTCTGGTTTTTTTTTTGCTTGTCTGTTTCTGTTTGTTTGTGTGTTTGTTTGAGGTTGAATTTGTTGTTGTTACGGGGGGCTGGTGATGTTTGTTTTTCTGGGGTTTTTGGGGTTTCTTTTGCCCTAGACTTGTATTGCATAACTTGCCACAGTGCAAGTGTGTTTCTCACTCTCTTTTTCTCATACTAAAAAAATAAATCCAAACCAGGGC
Source organism: Petroica traversi (assembly GCA_025920805.1). Classification (NCBI taxonomy): domain Eukaryota; kingdom Metazoa; phylum Chordata; class Aves; order Passeriformes; family Petroicidae; genus Petroica; species Petroica traversi. The sequence continues at coordinate 49,930 of JAHLSL010011724.1, forward strand.
TCCATAGAATTCTTTCCTCTTGCAATAAAATAGGTGACTTTAAACACTGATAGTAGAAGTAGACATTCTTAATAGGACACTAATTTAAAGAGGAAATTAAGTTTGCAAACCAACAGTTTAAATTTTTAATTGAAATTATGTTAATTTAGTGTTTATATTAGAGATTTGGACACTGAGGTTTAAAGTGTCATGTATGTCAAGATGATGAAGGTGTTGATCATCTTTAAATATTTGTAAATATTTTTGCTTGAGATAATTCCTATATATTGTTTCTTAAATTCAGATATTCCACTTCATTCAGAGTTTACTCATTTTTTGGGATTTAATCTGTGATTTTCCCGTGAAGCCAGAAATTTTAAGCACAAGTCCTGAACACTTTACTGTGTTTCCACAGACAGAAAAATGACCAAAAATGTCATATAGCTTGAAAAGAGCTAAGGCTAGTTTACAGACGTTCTCAAGATATTCTGCATCACTTTAGAGATATGTCTGAATAACGAGGACTAGTGATTAATGTCTTAGTCTATGGGGAAATCCTCAGAGTACTTTCAGTAAATCACAGAATTATGGAATGATTTGGTTTGACAAGGACCTTAAAGATCACCTTGTTCTAAGTCCCTGTCATGGGCAGAGATACCTTCCATTAAACCAGGTTACTCCAAACCCAAATCCAATCTGGCCTTGAACATTTCCAGGGACACGACAGCCACAGCTTCTCTGGGCAACCTGTGCCAGGGCCTCACCACCCTCACAGGAAAGAATTTCTCCCTAATATCTAATCTAAAGCTACTTTCAGTTTAAAAATCTCCCCCCGCTTGCCCTGTTAGTACATATTCCTGTGAATAGTCTCTCTCCATCTTTCTTGTAGTCATTCTTTAGTGTTCCGAGATCATGTAATAATAGGAATGTAAGTGAAAGTGAAATGACTGCTTCTAGCATCAAGTGAAGCTCCCCAACTTTCAAATCTTTTGGCTCACACAATCCCATTTTAATGTCCTTCTCTGAAAGCTGAAGCCATATTCCCTTGGATGAAAGTCATTGTTATCACAAGCCTGATGCATGAAGGGGATCCAAAACTTCCAACCAGTCTGTACCTTTAGAGTGCTTGGTCTAGGCTTTCCAGATCAATGAGCCAGAGAAGTGGAGAAATATTTGAAAAATTGGAGCAAAGTTAGTAAAGTTACTGATGTCTCTTCAGAGGGAAAGCAGAATGTGCCTCTAAAATCTGCTAATTTAAATATTCATAGTATGACCACTGGTGTATCAGTCTCTGCCCTTGGCCCTGCCCTGGGCTTTCTGACCAGTAATGGAACATTTTACATAGGTCAAAACATTGCCTTTGCCATGGGACATTTTATGGTACTCTCTGTCATGAGTAGAAAAATAACTCTCCTTCTTTGGCATATTTAGCATTGTGAACAACTAACATTTTGTATCATGGATGTTTATGAACACTTCTGATTTCTTCAAAAATTTAAGCACTGAACAGAAGGAATAGGTTAAATAACTAAATCACATACTAATAATGAGCTGAAATTTTCTAAAGGTAATTTCAAATGTGTTGCTCATTCACAGCCATCGTCTAAGAGCATAATTTTAGTTAAAGATATTACATTTTTCTTGTCCCCCTTCTTCTCTTATTTAAATTTCCAAGTTCCATTTTTTTCTAACATAAATTTATCTGTTACCAGCATTTTCTGTAGAAGCATCTGTGTAACTCAGTATTATGCTTTTTCCAACATATCTGTATTACAGAAATAGAATGTCTCTAATCTATTAACAAACATACTGTTGTTGGTGTCACTGAGGACACCATTCCTGTTTATAAATATGAAAAACCTTTCAACAACAATGCTTCAGACATGATAAGAAAATAATGTTGTGGTGATTAAAATCACCGTTTTTTCTTGGGTTGTTTTAAAAGTGTAGTATAACACAGCTTATGAAGATTTAGGTGGCCCTGTTTCTGTGGTTTGTTCAGGGGTCTGCATCCTTTGAATTAATTTCTCTTCTGTGAAAATTGATTGAAATCACCACTTGTTTAATTGTGGTGTGGTCAACACTCTCTGCAGCTATCACAAAATGTGCACCTCACCCACACATCAAGGGAGTTCTGGGTATCATTGTTCTGCTTATCCTTCATGGGTTATTTCTGAGGTGAAGGCATCCAAAAGAACAGCCAACAAATAAAAGAAATTTAAAGAGAAATGCATTTACCTTTTTGTCTTCAAACAGACCCTGAAAACTAATAAAAAATTTATTTGTATTACCTCTAAGGGTCTCTTGCTTTTTGTATCAAAGGAAACTCTTTAATGTAACTTTTGGGGATTAACCTTCAATTAAGGTTTTCTTTAAACTTTCTATATTTATCCATAATTATGAAATGTGAGCATAGGAGCAGAAAGATATGAAACAAAAGAGAAACTGAAGAGTTGGAGATGGGTATTTCAAAGCTAAGCTGGCTATGCTCAGAAGTGACTTAAGGCATGTTTGTTCATTCAGAAATGCTTTAGTTTTTATGCTGTCTCTTGCGTTTTTGCAAGACTTGTCTTGGGGAGAGAATGAGAAATATATTACTGCTTCAGGGTTTGGCCTGAATGTTGTGCTGATTCTCTTATATTTGTCCCAAATGTCACTTTTTTTTTGTCTTTCTTGTTTGTTTGGTTGATTGGATTTTTTATTTTTGTTTCATCTTTTTTTCGGTTTGTTGCTGTTTTGTTGATGGTGGTGGTGGCTGTTGTTGGTGTTTTTTATCATTTTGAGAATTCGTGTATGCACAGCAGACAAAACCACATCCAATATTGGCAAGATAGATCCCATTCTCAGAATGGTTCAAATTAATCTGAATATCCAGTTTGAGAAGATACTGCTAAATTGGTGCAAGGACAGCTGGAATGGGAGTCCCTAGTTTGTATGTATTTTTAGGTGGTCTGCAGTAGAATTAAACCCTTGCTTATGCTGCCTGTATCTTTTATTTATCGGTTTCCGTTGTCCTTGCCTCAGCTTTAGCCATCCACATGCCAGCTGTCTAGTTAAAAGTTATTATTTGTGCCCCATTTAAAGTCAAAACAGAAAGATGAACTCTCCCAAAAGATGTCTCACTCCATATATCTTAGACATCTAATTTAGCATTTTGCTTTCTCCGTTCACCAGAGACAGAGCTAAAGTGTCTTAAAAGTGTCTAGTTCCACATGTATAATGTTAACTAAAATTAATGTTAAACTTAATTATTTTAATAACTCAATTAAAATTCTGAGTTGCATAGAAATAATTTCACTGACTTCTGTGGGTTTGGGGATTAGACCTTATGAATTCTCTATGATTTTCTGTATTATTTTTTTTCCTCAAGTAGTTTGTGAGAATGGTGTTATGTTTGACCCCTGAACAAACATATGCTCTGAAGTCTTTTTTAAACCTTAACATAAAAAATGTTTGATCTTAATAAAAAAATTCTGTATATTACTAAATATATTTCTAAGCTTTAATTGGATTGTGATACTTAATCATGTACAGAGTACTTTCTGCAGATATATAGAGACAAGTGAGAATAAATACTTTGATATAGGAAGTCTTTTTGATGCCATACTTCCAAATAACCCCTACAGAAAATTAGTAAAATATGTCTTATTCTTTTATTAATATCCACAATTGGTAGATACTAACAGAATTCAAGTGACCTACTACAAAGGAACAAAGTAACTTTTTCAGAAAAATAAGGATTTATTTCATCATTTAGACTCTCCTTGGAATTAAACATAGATTTAAAAGACAGAAACATTGTGATGATTCAAAATAGCTGTATATCTCCAAATATTTGCAGACATGACTTTACCTTGCAAGTCCTGAAAAAGAACCACATAGCAGACTAGGGGCAGATTTAATTTCTTGAATGACTGTTGGGGTCTTCCTCACTCAAAACTAATGCTGCATGAAGACCCAGATGCAAGAGAAGCAGCAGGCATATCAAGACATGAATGCAAAGAAAGACAGAAAAAGAAAGAAAGAAAGAAAGTCAGTTAAAACTTTCTGAGGCATTAGCCTTGATAGGGGAGTGCAAATTCTGGCTATAAATTTATTCCAGTTTAACAGTAACATCTTGCTTTATTTTTGTATCTGAGTTTGGGAATATCTTGTGTGATGCAGTTCACTATTTATAATTGGTGTACAAATTAGGAATTTGTAGTAGCACAGGATCCTGATACACTAGGACATATTGTGGAAAACAGGTAACTCAATAGCTGAAGAGAAGCCTTGAAAATAATCAGACTTCCCTACAAATACATATCCTCATTCATATCCCTAGAATTCTGTGAGATGGAAACTTGCTAACAAGTCTTACAGCTTGAACTGGCTTATGACTTCTTCAACTCTAGAATTAGTTTTCCTCCTCCTTACACTAAGATAGTGAGCACCTCAGAGTAGATGAAAAATATTAATTTTCTTTTGCCTTTTTCATGAGGATCACATTATAATGTCTCATTCTGTACCTTTGAAAGAGGAGGGATAGGTAGTCAATGTTGTGTTTCTGTTTGGTTTTACAACCAAGGTGGAATGGCTCTTCAATGGACCATGACTCAGAAAAGCAGGGCTATTAACTCCAAATGTGTCCATATGACTGCCCATGCCTATTTTTTCATCAACAGATACCAAAACTTAATGTTTAACTAAAAGCTACACTTGGACAACAAGGAAGAGCAGAACAAACCAGCAAAAAACCCTGTAATTTTCTAGTCTCTGAGTTAATTTGAAATTTAATTTGTTTCAGGGTATTGGTACAATCCACAGTAAAGAGGGAGCAGCTGCAACATGCTTTCATAATTAGAATAAAGGTCTCGGAAGTTTCATAGTATTCAGAACAGGAATGTGACTTACCTATATTGGAAAAGCAACCCTGGTAATAATGTGTTTAATTTAAAATTTAACTACAGAAAAGTTAGTGAAGTCCTACCTCTTCCAGAGCAATGAACAGGTGAAATTGGAGGGAGATAAACTGATAAGGGAAGCTTTTTTGGCAATGTACTTAATTCCACTAATTTCCTTAGTGGTCCCTTCTTTTTCGGGCTTATAGAGACCCAATTAAATATTCTGCTCAGGTGCTTTGCTAAAGGCAGATGTAGTAGCTGGGAACTATGACAACCTCATGTCAGAAGATGCTTTAAGCACAAGTTCAACGTATAATCCCAGGGAATTGGCTTACCTGACACAAGGTAGTTTGTATCTCCAAATCCTGGCTCAGAAGTTTGACTCATGGTTTTCTCGCTAAATATAATTCCAATGGGGGAAGGATAAAGCCCTGATTTCCTTTCCTGGGATACAACTGTGTTTCTGACTCTATTGCTAAGTGAAATATTGATTTGTGAAATCTGGACTGACCCCTGCTTCTCTTTAAGCTACTCTTCAGTACAGGATAAAAAGGTGGAATCCAGAGATATGCTGCCAAGGAAGTGGCAAGGTTTGGTTGTAAACATGAGCTAAAATAGATCTGTTACAGAATCTTGAACAAAAACACTGATTATACCATTAAAGTGAAAGGGCTGCATGGTCAGAATTCAGTGCTTTGTGAAGGTACTACTCACACAGCCATGGCAAAAATTATGCTTTTTATTCATCAGCCAGTTGGCGCAAAGAAAAGACAGCGAACCTTCTTGGGAAATGTCTACCCTTCAGGCCATTTTACTTTCCAAATGTGTGGCAGTGTAGGGTTTTTTGGCTGGGGTAAAGGTAATTTTCTTCATGATATCTGGTATGGATCTGTGTTTTGGGCTTGTGCTGAAAACATTGCTGATAATACACAGATGTTGTTGTTATGCAGTGTACGGCTTGCCCAGAGCCAAGGCCTTTTCTGCCTCCCACCCCCTGATATCGGCCAGGTGATGCATAAAGAGCTGGGAGAGGGCACAACTGGGACAGCTGACCACAGCTGACCACAACTGACCACAGGGATATCCCATAGCACACACCACCATGATCAGCATACTCACCTGGGGGAAGAAGGAAGAAGAACAGGGACATTAGGAATGATGGTGTTTGTATTCCCAAGTCACTGTTACATGTGATTGTACCCCAAGCCCATTGGAACTAGTGAAGGAATTCCTTGGGTTTTTTTGCTCTGTGCCTGGCTTTTGCTTTACATGTTTTTGGTATTTTTGTTTTTGGGTTTTTGGGATTTTTTGGGTTTTTTTAACTTGTTTCTTTCAGGTTTTTTTTACTCTTAAGCCTGTTAGACAGGCTTAATCTCAAGTTTTCTCACTTTTACTCTTCTGTTTTTCTCCCCCATCCCAATAGGGGGAAGGGACAAAACAGCTGCATGAGACTCAGCTCCTGGCTCGATTTAAATCCTGATAGGCAGATTTAGTCCCTCTGTGGTGTTTTCCATACTGTTTATGCTTTTCAGGCTTAAATACTGTATCTAGCCAGTCCTACTTCACACAGACCAAAAGGATTGCATAAATCCCAGGAGTCAGTGCTAACTCTCTTTTCTGAGCCTTCTATCAAGGGTGATAACTAGCACTGAAAAAACAGGATAAGGGATATAAGCAAGAATTAGATGAAGCCTTAGACTCAAAGGTTAGTCTTAGGGTGACTTAGGCTCCTAAATTGACACCTAGACAGGATTTAGGTACCACAAGTCCAAACCAGAGGACTGGAAAACCTCTAGTCCATGCTCATTCAGTCTTTAGTTTTTCATTTTGTATCAAAGCCCTCCTGATTGCCTCTGAGAAGCTTTTGAGACTATTTAGATGTGCCTTTGTCCTGACAGAGATGTTTTAGCACTCTGCTCACTGCCAGTTTCTTTGTCAAAATTGTTGTCAAATAAGAGAGAATGCCTGGAGATCTGGCAAAATTATTATGATTTTCCTCCCAAAATAGAAATTTTTCTACTTTATTTAAAATACAAATGTCGGGATCTGTGGGGAAATCAGATTAATTCTCAAGCCTAAAACTAGAAGCTGCCCTAAAATGGGGGTGAAAGAATAAGGAAAGGGCAGTGCTGAGGACATGGGTATTTTTTGTCTTCCTCTTGAAGTTGTGTTACTTTGCTGTAAATTTCTTATTCTTAGTCTACTGAGTGAGAAGAAACATTTTCTTTGTATATATAAATGTGTGTGTGTGTGTGTGTGTGTGTGTGTTTTTGGAGGAGTCTTTCTGCTTTTGCCAATGAACTCAGGAGGAAAGGATCTGTCGTTTATACAACACATGAAGACATACAGATTAATATAGAAATAAATGATAAAAAATGAAGCATTTAAAAAATATTATTAGCCTCATATTTTTGGTCTCTGAAATGTAATGAAATTTCGAGGAAGAGCTTGCATTGACTACAAGCTTAAGGATGTGAGGAAGCCAAGGCATCGAGCAGCTCCTGGATGTTGCATCCTTATTCACTGCTCATTCAGAACTTGAAAATCTCTCGCTCCCCACTCAATAGATGCAGTTACTGATGTTTTATGGGTTTGATCAGCAACAAGTCTGAAGGGGTATCTCACAGACACAGGATTGAAATTCACATGCCCCCTCAATCACTAGTTTCATAAATATTCATATTTACTTTTCCTCAAATACCAGTGTGGTCCCTGCCATACCCAAACAGGATACACAAGTATTGACACATAGACCAATGAGTCCTGTGGCCACAGGTTCATTGCCCAGTTAACAAAATCTCTCTTGCACAGTTGTCTCTCTGGGTGTTGACTCTTAGACACTCAGACCCCTTGTCTGTCTGTCAATTAGATCCTGAAGCATAGATATATATGACAGAGGAAACAAACAAGAAAATCCACCAAAAACAAAACAAAAAACATACAAAAATTATACAAGAGTAAGAAGTCAAGAAAAGTATTTAATAAGAAGGTAGGGCAGGCTGCTGTGACCAGGCACCGGGTTGCATCAGGCAAGGACACAGTCTGACAGCTTTCTGGATTGTAGTTCCCCCTTTTATCTGCCATGCTTTCTATTTTCCTGCTCCTCCTCCTACTCCTCCTCAGCTCTCCCTTCCTCCATGTCTGGAACTTCCACAAATGATCCCATGACAAGTTTTCCACCGTTCCATAATCCACTTGTGATATCTCACAATATTCATGTCAGTAATTTCCTTTTTCAGGCTGACCCTCTCTGAGTTATGCCTGAGTGGTTTCATTAGTGGCCATCACCCAGTGGCTAAAGAGCTCAGGTCTTCATTTCTGACATCATTATTATGTTTTGTTAACTATGTGTGTCTGTGTACTTATAATTTTCCTTGTTAAATCTTATTTCTTATATATTCAGTAATGCTGAAAAAAGTAATTTAATGAACCAGGTGCTCTCGTACACTGCTTACCCTTTCATATACAATCAATAGAAAAAGTGAAACTTCACAGAAAAGAACTAACAGTAGCTGTCCATGATGATAATCATGGTTAGATAACAAAGGCAGAAAATAATTTAGAAATATTGACACGTGTGAAAGCTTGACACTTGCTTGCCACATTTTGGACTGCAGGATACCAATATCCATCCTCTTGGGGGTCTAAGGTGCAGTCTCTTCCTTTCCTGACACCAAGTGATTCATGCCCTCAGAGAGACAGTGCTGAAAACCAGAAGGACTAGGGTGTCTTGAGTGGATGCAAATTGCATGCAACTTTTCTACATCAAAAACACCATCAAACTTCCCTTTTCACATAGGGCAAAAGAGCAAGCACTTAGAGAGTGTGCTTCTTCTGTTACTGTACTAGCTCTTTAAAATATCTCATATAGATTTCTCTTTAGTCAACAGTATGATATCCCCAGAGGATGATTCATTTAATGTATTTGTGCATCTGTCAAAGCATGATACTCAGGAAATCTTTCTCTGGGGTAACAGTTCCCTCATGCTATAAAGGAGAAAAGAAAACTACTTTAGGTATAAAAATTCATGGTATGGTGATTGACAAGCAGATACTATAGTTCTCATACTGGATACCCATAACATTTCTTTTCAAAAATTGATTAAGTTTAACATTTAAAGGCAGGATTTACACTGTAAGTTTATATTATTTCCAATCAGCTGGTAGGTGGAAGTTTAGCTGTCTCAAGGAAGTCACTTTCTATCCAGGTATCTGTGTATCTACTGAATTTCAGGAATATTTCCTGTGTATATAGATGTTTTCCTTTTGCTGGCAGTATGTGCACAGGCTGCAATATGAACTTCCTTTCCTGTCCAGGTGAGAAAAAAATAAGTAAAGCAAAACAATGAAGTATTAACTGGTTTATTGTAGACTGTGAACTCGGGCACTAAAATATTCAGTAACTTGCTTACAGTCACACACATCCTGTTTGCTACAATTCTATTGAACTTACCTCTTCATCAACTTAATTTTAATCTCCAGATTGTATTTCCTCCACTGACGTTTTTAATAGAGATTTTATTTTGCAATATTATAGTATCATAATTATGTTTCAGTACACATTACCCAGTATATTATGTAAAACACAGCACTTTGCAAAAATGGGCCTTCACTATCAGACTACATATTTAGAAGAGATATTAAAATTACCACATTTTTTTAAATACTTTTTAAAATTAGCGTTCTCGATAATAAACTAGAAATTGGATTATTCCAGAATAATTGGTTCAACAAATATCCTAAGCTATTCTTTTTCCAGTTCTTCCTCATAGGCATGAATAAAAAAGCAAAGGCTTTCTATTGATTAACTCATCAGTCTTAAAAGAAGGGAGAATCATCTTTTCTAATGGACCAAGAAATTCACCCATCAACTACAGCAAGACATAATCTCCACTGGCCCTGGGTGAAGTATTTTCCAGTGGAACTACAACCCCAAGCAAAAATATTGCAGATAACTTCTAATTTTTTGCTTTAACTTTTGCATCTCTTTGCCAAGAAATCTCACAGATTTGTTGCATCTGCTATGTTAGTCATGTGTAGGTACATAGCATACACTCTTCTCAATTTTGTGCACCTTGCATATTACCAGGTGTTTCACAGCTATTGTGTTGGCTTTTCTTTTTCTTTTTTTTTCTTTTCTTTTATTTTTTAAGCATATCTTTATTTTAACTGCACAACATTAGAACATTCAAGACAAAACCAGTAAAAATACTGAGTTGAGTAAAAGTGTGACATGAATCGGTTGAAAAGGTTATTTAAAATCTTAACTGCAACCTCAGTACTCACCTAGCTGCTTCTTTTGTTGAGTTTTAGGTCAAAGATCAATTACCTTTGAAATTAAGTTATATATCGCAAAAAATGGTGATTCAGTGAGAGTCCAAGACCAACACATATCATATGGAAAATTATTTTTAAAAAATAATTTTAGTAGGTTTATTTCTCATTTCCTCTACAGGAAAAACATTCTGATCTCAGTCATATCTATCATGTTACTGCATACACTTATCAACAAGTAATGTTTCTCTCCTAATGGTTTGTTCATTTTCACCTTTAATTAATTTCCAAGTTTTGATGCTATGTTACTTTCTTTAATAATCTGGAAATGCATTGTCTTCTTGTTCAACAGAGTAATTTTTACTTGTAATTAGGAAAGTTGTCTTAGATAGACTTGCAAGAGTTCATGAGAATTTGAGCTTAAAGAGATTTCTGAACAAAAGCCTGTTTAACATAAAGATGGCCTTGTTGATGGCATTGTGATTTCTGCTGGCAATTGCACTTCTGAACTGCTATATGGCCTTAGACATGTCATTTCATCTTCCCATGCCCTTAGCAACCCTTCAGTCCTCTGCCTTTCCCCACTATTTAGGCTATTAACCCTCTCAAGCAAAGATTTTCATCTTGCAGATTGGTGTATGGTGTCTAACACAGCTAAAGCCCTGCTAGTCCTTGATGCACTACACTAATATTAAATAATTTCATCTAAGCATGTGGAGTAATTAATTGTGAGCTGGACGAATAATTCTAATTATGTAATGAAGAACAGAATCTCAGTAATTTTACAACAGTGTCCCAATAATTATTATTTCCTGTAACACAACTGCCACAGGGAAAATTAGTAGCTGATGGAAATTCATGGTAGAGAAACAGAGATGAAGAGCCAAATTTCAAACTTTTTACTTTCAGTGATTGCTCAGATGCTTTCTTCCTCCACTCCAAGTTTCTCATCTAGGTCTGGGATAATTCTGTGCTGTCAATATGTGGTTAAAAAGATCACTGGTAGTTTTCCAGGCAGTGTCATTCCTTCCAAATTTAAAAATTTCCTGAAGAAAACCCTGTAATCATGAGGTCAGAGGGAGGTAAATGTTCTGTGGGAAAGTTTGCTGATACCAAGATTTGCCTGGACAGAAACAGTCATGTCCTCTGAAACAACCCAATGATCCTATTTGAAAAGGCAAGCTGGACTATATAAGCTCAAGAGATCCCTTTCAAGATCAATAATCTTGTGATTTATATCCAGAGGCTTTTCGGTATAGTTATTAACACCTAATAAACAATATTAATAACATGGGATGTTCACCTGTTTTCAAATCAGGATAACAGTGCAAGTTTTCCTTAATTTCTTTTTTTCCTGTTGCACTAGCCTTCAGAGGAAAATGTTTCAATCAATAAGTTGGTAAGTTTCAGTCTTCTGTAAGATTTAATAACCTTGAGGGCTACGTAACCTTTCCAGGACTAATTTTCAGACTAGTTTTTCTTCTTCCTTTCAAAAATCTCTTTCTAGGCATTGTTGCAGCTATAGTATGGCCAGAAGAAACATTTTGCATTCCTTTCTGGTCTTCCCAGTCCCACCTTCCGATTTCCTCTACCACTTTCTCTGCAGCAGTGGAGGAGGAAAGGAAGTGTGGATTGTGGTCTGGTCATCACACGTTGCCTCTGCCACTCCTTCCTCTGAAGTAGGAGGACAAGTCCCCTTCCTCCCCTACTCCAGTGTGGGCTGGACACAGCACTGAGGGGCATTTATCAGTTTCATATATAGCATCAAAAGTTGTATATTCCTTTGCTAATCAGTCTAGTGAAATAATCTAGATAAGTTAGGTTTTCTTTGTAATGTGTGAAGATAAGTAATTATTTTTAGCATGTGACCCTTGAGCTTGTTTGATTTATTTTAGTGTGATGATGCTGGAATGATTTTTGTCTTTTGTTTTATATACCTTTTACACAGTTCTCTGTATCCACAAATATTAACAGTATGCATACTTGTAACCTTTTACTTAGTTTAGTGCTCAGTGTTCTGTAAGTGTTCTGCAGGCCTGAGACTGAAAAGCCAAGAACTGCAGAGCCAGGGAGACCAAACATTCCTACTATCTCAGGAAGCCAAGGTCTCCTAGCAGGACAGATTCTATAAACTAGAGGTGAGCCCACCCCAGCCCCATTATTGGGCTTCCTTGTTAGATATGCTAATGCGTGAAGTCTATAACTGGTGTGTGTGATTGACAGTGGGTGTGCATTTTGCCACTCTGTCACTTGGGTGAAGTAGATGCATCAAACAAGATCCAGATTAAAATACTGAGGTAAAGACCCCAAACCCCTTAACTGTGTCTAGTTTCATTTTCGTAACACCAGGAAAAAGGCATCAGTGAGACAACTGAACGATGTCTGGTATCATGAAACCAACTTTGTTCTGGTCACTTTGTCATTGTCTTCTTAGCTCCATTATTACCTTATCCCCACAAAATATCAAAGGGAAGCATACCTGGGCTTCTTTTAAGGCTGTGCATACCCAAGGGCTATATGAATGACAAGGCAAAGTACCAGCTTTCCTGTGATAAGCAACACAGTTTGTTATTTTGGGTTTTTTTTTGTCAGGGGAGGGAGGAGTCAGGAGGATTAGGGAAAGTAAACTGAATTGTTTTGCACATAAATACCTATGTGTTTGTCTCATGTGCTACAAGAGAGATTGCCTCTGGGCTGTTTTATGTGCCAGCTGTTTGGGGAATTGTGTTTTGTTGCTGTTGTTTTTTATCCCTTTCCTCCCCTGTTTGTGAATTATTGTAGCTTGTATGATCCAGCTTTTTATTTATTTGTTTGTTTGTTTGTTTGTTTGGCTTCTTCTCTTTACCTTATTTAGCCCTTCGGAATGAGTAAAGGGTATAATGGTAAATACTGTGTGCAAAGAAAATAACCCAGGGCTACCCCAGAGAGGGTTGAGGGGTTTAATGAAATAATTAGGATAGGGTTCTCAGATATTTTAACAGAGTAGCTAGTCAGGGAGAGGAAGAAGCTACTCTGCCTAAAAAATGAATGTCCCCAGAACACGGGACAAAATTAAAATAGTTATCCATGACTATTAATAGAAATAAGGAAGAGGGAAAGACTCTTTAATTACCATGTCTCAGCAATTAGCAAACTTATCTTCTTCTCTTGTAATGAGATAGGTAAAGTGAATTTACTTCCTTCCCTACAAACTGAAGGTCTTCTGACTTTTTTCACTGCTTTTCTCCATAATCTTTTTCCTGCCAGGGGAGAGGCACAGGAACTTATGTATTTCTATGCATCATGTATAGACTGTGAGGATGTGCTTTCTTTGCTCAGATGCAGATGTCTACTATGCAGATGTCTTCATCAAAGCTCATCATTCTAATAATCCTCTGTAATCCTTGGAGGAAAATAGTCCATTTTAAGGGTTATTGCTCTCATCATAATGCAGTCATTAAAAATATGAGAGTTCACAAACTAGGTCCTTTTCTTTCCCTTCTTTTTGTTCATTTTTTTTTTCTTTTATAATAAAGAAACTTCAGATATAAATGTACAGAATACTTAGCTAAAGGCAGGTGAGATAAATTTCAACATGATCAATCTACACTAAAAATTATGAGTTTTTATGAGCACCAAGACAGCTAAAAGCTACACACTGACTCACTGCTGCCTAATGAAAACCTCTTTTTTTGTGTTTTAGGTATTGACCTTGACAAGATCAAGATTTTTTGAGCTGAAACACTTCTCGTATTCTGGAAGAAACACGAGAAGATTCTATACATAACAAATTTATTGTACATTAGATGGTATAATATTTAGACTTACATCCAAAAATTCACTTTCAGTAATCTTATGATTCAAGCATGAGACACATATAGTCTGTTTTCAAAAAGACCTAGGATGAAGGTCAGCAGACACCAAGCACATGAAAATATCTACCAACTTTTGGCTATAATTTTTGTTTAACCAATAATTTGAGTCTTAGATGCTTCTGAAATAATGTACCAAATTTTTCTGGCATTGCCTGAAGTACACTCTCACTATAGTCTGCTATACAGAAAAAACTTAAATATGTGCATGTATTATCTCAACACCAATGAAAACAACAACAAAAGAATTTGTTGATTTCCACACAAATTAAGGTCTTTGCTAATTTGCACAGACAAAATTGAAACAATAAACTCAATGAGTACAACAAACCAGCTAATTATCCTAATGATCATTTAATTTTACATTTGATAATACCTTTTTTTTGTTATACTGATAAGATGTAAGTTATAAACAACTGCTTTGAAATCTTAAAAGTAAAATTTTGTGCATTTTAAATGACATGGGAAACCACCATGATGGGAAGTCAATCTCATACTGTGTGTGATTGCAATATGGCAGGGATGTTTTCCTTCATATGTTTGATTGTGTATGGTAGATGGCAAAGTCTAAACCAGACCTGCAAAAAAAGTGTAAAAAGGATGTGCCCTAATCTATAATTTTAAGTTTCCACTTAGGGTAATAGTTGTTGTGTAATGGCTCTGAGTGGGCTGATGAATATGTCACCTACAGAAACCAGGGTGACCTTAAGGTTGCTCTATTCTGAGGTGTAGCGGCAATGTCCTCTAAAATGCCTGGTGTAAGGAAACTTGCAGCACACCCAAAAAAGGTGCTACCTTTACCAGTGTGGTGCTAAAAGAGTCTGAGACAAAGTGGCTAAATCATAGTTTAAATTTTGGGCACAAAATCTAAAAAAAGTTCATGCTTACACAGAGATTTTGAAACTGATTTTTTTTTTAAAGTATTTAAAGTCAAACATCTCCCCTTTCCTTATTTTCCCATGTTGGTATTTTTATATTTTTTCCTTTCTCTAGGTAGTGATGAAACACAGCTTACTGATTGCAAGTTCAATTGAAGTCCAAACAGAGAGACATTTGAAAGTTGGAATAGACGCAAGAGTTATTTAGTCTTGTGACCATATCTTACCAATTCCCCAGCAGTGAGAAAGAGAATTACCTTTCTAGTTATGCAGTATAAGAATCTAGTCTCCACCATTCCAAAATTTTTTGGAAGCATTATCTTTCCAGTTGTTTTTCCAACTTAATTTAATCTAAACTTAACATAATCTTCACCTTGATTTGAATTTCCTTGCTAAATTTCTCTGGTGTATTCCATCAATTCATTTGACTTCTAAAGCTGCAGAAGTAACAAACTTAATTTAAAATTGAAGATATTTTTGAAATAGGATCATAAACATACACAAATTCTAACCTTTGGATAACTTGGGAAAAATTTCCTTTACAGACCATCAGAAATAATAAAGATGGTGCAGATCTCACCCTAATGCCACTAAATTTACTGAAAGTCAGCTTGAGGTTATGGTAAATTTAGCTGATCAAGATCCTGAGATACTCCAGACTTAGAAGAATCTGAATATGATTAGTGAAATGAACTTTCCGGTTACCAGTATGCCTATTTAATAAGCCAAAGCAAGCACTACTTCTCCCCATGCTTCATGAGCATTTGCAGGTAAATTCACATCTGAACCAAGCTGTCTGAGATTACCTCTGTCAAGTACTTCAGTATAATAAAATCCAGTTTTACCAGTCAACTTTTTGCCTGACTAATGGAATCTTGCAAATGTATTGCTATCAGGACAAAAGCTATGTGGCCACCTACAGCTTTCTGTCAAGACTTTAAAAGGAAATACCAACTGTGCTATAATAAGAAATCAGCTTGCCAAAATATTCCAAAAAGCAAGAACTTCCAACTCACTGAAACTCTACTTAAGTCATTTTATGCTTGAATGGCCCCAGAACAACAGATAGCTGTGCAATTAATGCAAACCTTGTCATCCTTCTCCACCTCGCTTGTCTCTGCACAGACCAGTAATGAGGCTCCTTTAGAAACAGAATGTGTGCAAAGCTCTGACAAACCACCTCACTATGCAAAGAAAGGCTGAGGGGAACCACAGGAAACATGACCACTGTAACAAAAAAGTCAGCCCTTTCTATATTCACAGCTTTATCTCTTGGAGTCTGTTTCCACTGGGGTGGAAGGATGAACACTTGACTGTTGTTAAGTATTTGTCTCCAAGGGAAATATTTTCTTTTTTGAAGAATAAACCAACAAAGGCAGAAGGGGAAATCTTGTTTTCTTTCATGGACTAGAGCTATTTTCCTCTTAAAATCCATGTTATGTCAGGTGGAAAAATTATTGTCTGACGATTCATGTTCAGATGAGAAAACATTAGCCAGTAAACCATTTCTTAAATAATTCTTAAAAAAAAAAATTAAAAAAGGAAAAGGAAACAGTAAGAAAGCAGCCTGTTTTCTAAAATCATTGCATAGCACAGTGATGGAGTTTCCAAGAAACTTAATTTTGAATTATCCATCTTTAAAACAAACTTGTATCACAGACTAATCACATGCTTTATTCACTCCTTACACATCTCTTTTTATAGAACTCAATTTTGCAAATTACTCCACTGTGCAATTGACCTCACTTCTAGAAAATACTGTCTTTCTTAAATATTCTACCTTGGTCTTTTCAGTTTGAAGACATTATTCCCTATAATACCATCATTAACCACCTTAAATAGTTCCTCCAGCAATTTCATGTTATCAAGTATTTATAGACAGTTACCATCATCTTTATTTCTTGAAAGAGGTTCATATAGCTTCGTAGTTTCATAGATTATGAAGCCAGAAGGGACCATTGTGAACATCTCATCTGACCTCCCTCATAACAGAAGTCATGGGACTTCCTTGAATTCATTCTCTTTGAACTAGAACATATCTCTTAGAATATTTTGATTGAAGCATTTTCTAGCATTAGTGAACTTACAAAAATCCTAAGTAAAAACCTTCAGTGGTTAATTGCTCTCCGTTTGAAAACTATTGCTTCTTTCTACTCTGAATTTCTGCAGTACTAGATCTAAGCAGTCACAATGTGTTGCCATTACACAGACAAGACAAGAAGTGAGTTGGGAAATTCTCCCAGTTTTGATTTGTGGGTGATTTGAAATCCAGCTTATCTTTCTGCAAGGGGAAAAGGGTCTTCAGAGGGGCTACACCCATTCTAAACAATAGCATCATCACACAGACCTTAAAGCTCATCTGATTCCAAGCCCCCTGCCATGGAAGGGACATCTTCCACTATGTCTGCATGTTACTGATCCTATGGCTTAATTCACCTCATTAGTATTGTTGTGCAAAAAAAAACAACCAACCAAACAAACAAAAAAACCTTACTGATTTTGCGGTGGTTCTCTCACTGCACAAGGAGGCAGAAGCATACAAGAATAATTCATGAAAAGCTATACATTTCACCAGCGTGAGTAGGGCACTAGAGATTTCCATTCTGGCCTTCTCAGCACTCCCATACACACCCTTTCAGCAAGTCCCGCAGCCTCCTCTGCATAAGCTCATTTGACTGCAGTTAAACTCACTAACCTGACAGATGTGACTCAAAGACAGAGAAATACTTATCTCTGAAGTATTTGGAAAACTCTTAGGAAAAGATGTAACACAGTGCTATAATTGCAGAGAGTGGGTTTTCCTCTGCTGTTTCTCATGTTTGTCGAGACTATTTTCAACTGGTGTTCCTTGATTTCCTGTGTGTGAAAAAATCATAAAACATCAAGAGTATTTTCTATTTTTGTTCTTATTTGCAGCCCTTACCACTCCTCCTAGAATTTGAGTACCTGCCTGCAATCATGAAGCATTACCTATTAAGAGGCATCTGAGTGCTACAAGAATGGACTAAAAATGAAGATGGCACTGCAGCTGTCACACACAAAGACACATTTTGAAGCTGTTTGTGCTTGTTTTTTGCAAACCAAGATCAGGAATTTTATCCACTTCAGAACATCAACTTGCTAAGCACTAATCCTTCATAGCAAAAAAAAAGTCACTATCTGTGTGAAGCTGTGATCTAAACAAGTTGATATAAATAGAATGGAAGTGAGCTTAACAAAGGCACTGGTAGTTACAGAGATATAGCTGTATAAAAAATGAGGGATGTTAGGAAGAGCAAATTCAACATCTCACTCTGTGTATAACTATGAGATAAGAAAGAACTTGGGGTGTTAAAAGAAACATTTTGGAATGAAACAGACTCATTTATCCTGACAGAAAACTTTATATCCATTGTCTAAGAAGGCTGCAAGCTCGGGGAAAAATAATACAGGATTCTAGATGAATGCAGATTAAAATATTTTCCAAAAAAGTGCATTTAGAATTAAAAGTGCTCAGCCTCTTTCAAAGAGTAACTGAGGATGTGATTCATCTGCCTCAATCTAACCTTCTGAGACTGGGTTTGAGATAGTCATCATCATTTTCTTGAGATTATTACAGGAAAACTGGTGACATCTGGATACCATTCATTCCACAGTGAGAGAGAGGCCTACAATAAATGTGTTGCCACTGGTCATGCCTCTTTCTCTTGACTGATTATAGACAGGGTTTCAAACAGCTGGCTCCAACTTACACATGAAATTATTTCCTATCTGGGGTTAGATGAGATGAAACCTAGCATTAAACCCTTTTAAATAATCTTTATGTAGGAATGGAGTAAGAGCTTCCCCAAATTAGAAGAAATTAAAGACGATATTTGATCTGTTTCATTTAGTCTCATAGCTTCATACCACTATTCTCTGGGGGTAAAAAAAGGTGAAATAAAAGAAAGGTGATTAGAAAAGGACCTTATGATTTTTCAGTATATTGATTGGATTACATATAAAAAGATTGTGTGGGACATACCCATTTCTAAAACTTACAATATAATTTAGAAAACTTTTTGTTGTTGTTGTACTTATCTTGAATCAGCACACATCACAAGATGTTTGCAGTATAAAAGGAAGAAATGTATGAACAAACCATCGAGCTATCAATTCCTAACTATATATTAACAACTAAAAATTAAGGTCTTAGGGATAAATGCAGGCAATTTATAATTCAGCTTTGTCTAGAACATTGCTTACACAAAACCCCTTGATTTATAAAGTTGTTCAAGGCTACATTTCATAATCATCCTGGAGATTCAGATTAAAACTTCTTCACCTCTAGTGTCTGTACTAGAATCTTATGGAAGGTACTTCACAAGAGGATTCTGGAAATTGTACACCAGAGCCACAGAGAATTATTTTGGATTATATGGACCTGTTGAGCTCTAGCTGAAAATACTCAGCCCAACACTTTTGTGAAGATCTCTGAGTTTCAAAGATTGTTGAGTTATTTCTGGATGAGGAGCAGTAAAAGATTACCTCAGCTCATATCCTGAAACATTGTCTTTAAACAGAAATTACTGATTTTACAGAGGAACACTGGAAAGTAAAATTTTCTGTCTTGGGGGGAAAAAAAGTCTTCCTTGACAGGTATTGGGCATCTTGCGTGCTGTGAATACCAATCTGACTGTAGAAAATTTTTCAGTTCACTCTCCAAAGCAACAAAATCAAGCTCAACACTAAAAATGACATTTTTGGTGCCAAGTGAACCTTACCAAGCTCCTTGGCAAGATATAACCTTACTCTTTCTTATTTTCTTTTTATTTCATCTGTGAAATAGAAAAAATCAAATTTACCTACTTCAAGCCACATTGACAAGTGCTGAGGTAGATACATATTGCACCCTCTCACAATTAAGAAAAAAAATTAATTAATGATTTTATATACAATGCTCCCTCTTTTTATACTTTTGGCTTGAGATCTGTTGAGAGTGTGGCACTTAAGATTATATCCCAGATAAATAAGGAGGAAAAGAGAGGGATTAAAAATTCTCAGCCCCAAATCTCATGCATTGTCTGCTACTGCCCCAAGTGCAAATAATATTTTATATGTTCTTCCATCCCAGCCAAATGGATTTTGCCAGGACCTCAGGGGCAGGAAATTCCAGATAGTATTTACAGCAAAGAATATGTGTAAGAGGGAAGGGATGGCAAGGGATAGAATATATTTATTTAAGCTCTAGCCCATTTTAATTTCCAGGATTTTGTCTACATGCTTTACTGATCCTGTGCTCAAAAATTAGGCTCTCTTTAAGTCTTATACTCCTGCTTTGGCTTTGAAGCTGCTACAAAGCTGGCAGCTCGAATGTGGCATAGCCATGTGGGCATATTTTAAAATGTCAGAACTAATACAAAGACTTTCACTGTTGCAAAAGAAATGCAATTTGCTTTGAGGGGTGGACTTATTATTGAGAAATTTTGTAATCCAAATTTTTCATTAAATCTCTTTCTCTCCTTCCCTTCCTTTGCTCCCACTCTTTCCCTCAGACTACAGCACAAATGAACTCATAGATGCTTACACTCAGGCATGCTCGTACCTTCTCCTCTTCCAATCCTTCTTATATCAAGAAAGGATTCAGCCTTGTGATATCAGAAGGAACTCGCATCTCGATTTAATATGATATTGAAAAGAAGATAGCAATTCTGAAATCTTCTAGATAATGATTTTTGCTAGCTTTCCAAAATAAATGGCCCATTTTACTGCTTAAGCATAAGCCAAGTTGTGCTAGAACACAACCACCTGGTTTATTGCACAGTCTCGTCCTGATCCAATAATCTTAAAGTATGAAACTTTCAATTTTGCATAAAACAAAACAATCGTTGAACTTGCTGTGCCACACCCTTTTATGGTCAGAAAATGAGACAAAAGGTCATTAGTTTACAATGCTCATTGACAATGAAAGATGAGAGAGCAAGAAAAATATAAAGAAAAAATTTCCTATAATCAAAATTATATGCTTTCCCAGAACTCTGGTTGTGATGTGTCTTTTCACTTCAGTGTTTTAGGACCCTAAGCATGAGTTAAAAGAAATGTGGCAAATTTCTAGATCTAGTCTTACAGAATTCACAGTTCAGCATTGCCCAAACACAGTTACTATGTAACATAGAGTCATAGAATCATGGAATAATTTCAATTAGAAGGGACCTTTAAAAGTAATTTAGTCCAATCCACCTGCAGTGTACATATGCGCGCACACACACACACAGACATATAGATTTTTTCATTGTCCCTTGGTTTGTTATTACTAAACTACACTTTCTTTTTTAGAATATCATCTAGAAAAAAGTCGGACCTTTGCTTATTATCATGGAGAAGAGCTGGGTAAGTAGAAATGCTCTTTGATCTAATATATTTTTTGATTGCCATGATAAAAATTTTGCCCTTTCACTGATCTTTGAAATAATTCAATGACTACTAAATCCCTAAGAACACAAAGAAAACACTAGACCCGAGCATGTTACTACTTCATCAACATTGTTCTTGCTTTCTTTTAATAAAAAGACTGTGAAACTCTAAGAGTAAGGCTGGACAACACTATTTTTTGAGCTAATCATCTATATAAATAAATATGTGAGCAATTTTCCAAAGTGGAAGAATAGGGTAAATGTCTTGAAGCTCTCTTTTCTCTAAAAGTTATATTAATTCTTCTTAGTATGATTATAATGGATTAACCACACTGAGCTCCTGTTCCTTTGTTTTAATATCTAGCCTTTGTTATTAATAATAAAATAAAAAAAGAAAAAAAAGCTAGGTGTTTTAAATCTGTCTCAAGGCTTCAAAATTGTTTTATAAATTACTGATTTCTATTAATCATACAGTTACCACTCATTAATCATATTCATATTTTATAGCCATGGAAATAGGGGTTTTTTTTCAAGTGTAAATTTAATTCTCAGAGAAAAGCAGAAGCACTGAAAAGACAACCCTAAATCAGTTTGTCTGTAGATAATAGCAGTAAGAAAAACCATCTTCTTATTAGCAGCATCTATCTTGGCAAAGTTTAATAACAAATTCAGTGTCCATAGATGCTGACAGTTTATAGTTTGTTAATGAGAGAAGAAATTATAATTTATCTGTATTTCAAATTGTCATCAGGTATCTTCTTGAACGATCAATGCATTTTAATAGTTGTTCGCAGAGAAAAATGCATTTATCTTCCAAGGATATGAAAATTAGCTAAGATAAGGTTCTACTGTGGTCTCTATATCTTTTGTTTGTACTTTCCCACCTTATGTATATACATGTATGTATATATATAAATCCTTTCTGTATGTTTATGAATATATATTCATATATACATGAATGTATATATGTATGTATTTGGATATACATGGATGGAGCAAATCTGGGTCAACAATAAGTATTACAGCCTGAGCTTTGCTCAGAATGAATCTCCCATAATAAATTGAATAAATTTAATTACATATTTCTTGTTTCTTTCTCCATTAGAGTATCTGTGCATGATGGCATGTGTACATGTGTGTATAAAGGAGAATTTGTTTACAGTAGTCTGTGCTCACACTTTCTTAGATCTAAATTTGATGGGTCCCAGAGTAAAAAGAGCAGTAACTAATCCAGGGACCACCCATGGCCCTTGAAGTTATTAAACATCAATAGGATCATCTTGAGAAACCTAAAGACAAAAAATATTCTTTGGTTTCCAAGCAGACAAGAGCTTATTCTTTGCTTTTTGTTTTCTTTTTTTTAAAGAAATAGACCCGGTTTTTCTTTAGTTTTCAAGTTGCCCTTCCTATTCTGTCTATACTCTCTGTGTTTTGCTTAGGTTCTCATGGGCAAATTTTAACCAAAGTTGAGACAAAACATACCACACTAATTCTTTTTAACTAAAGCACCACATTTCTCATGTGATACACTTAGGATGTTTTCCTTTTTTTTCCATACCTCCGTACACTAACCATATAGCTCTTTCATGTATAGAAGTTACAATATTAGGATTTTAATGTGCATGGAAAACCGATTACAGGTTGTTTTTACAATGGAAAGTAAACCCCAAACAATATCCAAATTCCCATATTCAGCTGGAGATTTATATCTGAAAGCAAAGTGTGGAATTTAAATTATGCAATAGCAGTAGTAATTATTATTCCAAATTGCACCATTTTGCTTGAGGAAGATTTGGGTTTGCCACTTATTCTTGTTACCAAAGCAAGTGCATTCTGACCTTGACTTTCAAACTAATGTTAAGTAATTCTTCCTAAGATTTTCCAGAGATCTCTCCTTTAGAATGTCTAACACAAATATTTAGAGTTTTTTGAGGGCTGCAAATATAAACAAGGGCATTTTCACATTTTAACAGATACAGTTGAGATAAGAAAGGCTTGGAAATAGCTTTTTGCACAAATATAAGTGTTTCACCTCTTCCCATTCCTGTCCCATTTGAGAATAAGTAGCAACAAAAAATGTTTCTTAACACCCAGTGGTGTACTTAGTGCTGGCAGAAGTATGTGTCTTCTATGGATTTATGGTGAGAAATGTCAATATCAAAGTGTTTGTGACAGCTCTTATCTCTGCTCTGTTGGGCTTCACGTGTATTAAAGCTGAAAGCCAGCTTGCTTTTTCTTATTTTATGTTTGTTTTTTTGCAGCTCAGACCATTCAACCATCACAACAAGGTCACAAGAACACATGGTGGATGTTATGAGAGGAATCATTATATGTGTGGTGATTTACCTGAGATGAACCACACATGAGGGTTGACTATTTAAATACTCATATCAAGAATGCAAAGCATGAGAGTAGCAGCACTGGTTCAGAGGAGGGCTTCTCTTTGCCTGTATTACTTCTCTAATAATGAGCATGATAGATACCTAGGGAAGTGCAAAAGAAGTAAAAGCAATGAGATATTTTATAATTAAACTGCATGGAAGTTGCCACTACCCTGAGAAATATTTGTGAATGTAGTTCATCCTTTGTAAGGGTTAAATTCAACCTGCATGCTAGATTGTCATTCACTGCCTTGTCATCAACTGTTTCAGTCGTAACAATTTACAAAAAATGAAAACTATTAATCAAAATTAAAATGTCTTCAAAAAAATTTCTGGACAATGTCACCAATAGACCAGACATTTTTCAGACCCTAGGAAATAACTAATATACTTATCATGTAACTTCAGAAGTCCTAAGTCAAAGTATACCATCCAAAAGGAGAGCTGTGGAGATAATTCAGGAACCCAAAGCTGTGTTTTCTAACATGAATGTGTCTGAAAGCTTCTCTGTGCATGCATGGATGTTCACAAGTGCCAGAAGCAGCAGCTTCTGCTGAATGTGAACTTAGAGGGGACAAAATCTATGCTGTTCTTTGTTGTCACCACACATTGATTACAGCGCTTACAGCAATGGCCCCTTCTACAGCCTTTTTGCTCAAAGACTTTCGCAACCTTTAGTTTGTTGACCTGTTCAACAGCTATGTGAGGGTGGGTAAGTAATAACATGTCTGGATCAAGCTTTGTCACCATTATTGTTCTCACTCTTCCTCTGTCTCTATGTCTTGTGCTTAATTTAAACCATGGTCCTCCACCTCTCGGTATTCTGCCACACAATTATTCATTTTAAGGAAATATCAATAAAATCTGTGCCTGGCAGCCACTGAACTTTTATTTTGAAGAGCTAAACTGGGTTTCCTAAAGAGAAATCTCACCTAGGGCCTCTGTGCTCCTGAGCACCACCACCCAGTCACAGCTGTAACATCTCCCTTCCAATATTGTGTTACTTAGGCTAAGGCCTTGTTTACTTCCATACTATTTCTAGATCTGCCTGGGAACACTGTGTAATACCACAATACAGAAAATTAAAATGATGTTACATAATTGATAACACTCTCAGTTCTTAAAAACACTTTTCAACGCAAGCTATGGCAAACTATTAAGAAAAATAACAGAGCCATTTCTATAACATGAATGTGATATTTCAAAACCTACTTTGTTGTTATGCAACAAATAAAATAGGGACTGATTTATTGCAGTGCAGTTATTGGGGCTTGTATCCCACTCAGTAGTACAACTTTGACCCTCACAGCACATTATACACACTGACTTCCTAGCTTCCCTAATTCAGGGATGTGCTCATCCTTGAAAGCACAACAGATTTATGGAGTTTTTAAGTTTGAAAAGTATAATTCTCTTAATAATTATTAGATAGCTAGAATGTCCATATAGGTAAGCACATTCTGAGTTCCTAGAGGTTCTCACCCTCAGAAAACATGTAAGCTAATGAAAACACAAAGTAAGTTTCTGCAAAGTCCCATTTGTAATCTATTCTGATATAACGAAACCATAGTTCAATTACTTATAAAGGGCAATAATACAGGGTGAATGGAGAATGGATTGAGAGCAGCCCTATTGAGAAGGACATGGAGGTGTTGGGGCACTCACAGCCCAGAGATCCAAAGGTGTCCTGGGCTGCATCCAGAGCCCTGTGGGCAGCAGGGCAGGGAGGGGATTCTGCCCCTCTGCTCTGCTCTGCTGAGACCCACCTGGATCTCTGCATCCAGCTCTGCACCCACCAACATAAGAACATGGACCTGTAAGAGCAAATCTTGAGGAGGCCGTGACAATGCTGAGAGTATTGGAGCAGCTCTGCTGTGGAGACAGACTGAGAGAGCTGGGATTGTTCAGCCTGGAGAAGACTCTGCAGAGGCTTTCTAACACCCTGCAGTACCCAAACAGAACATTCAAGATAACTGGAGAGAGACTTTGGACAAGAGCATTGAATGATAGGACAAAGGAAAATGGCTTCAAACTGACTTCAAATGGCTTCAGAGAGGAAAGGTTTTCATTAGATGTTAGGAAGAAATTATTTACTGTGAGGATGGTGGAATACTGGAACAGTTTGGCCAGGGAAGTTGTGGATTCCCCATTGGAACATTTTTTTTGTGGATGAGGCAAAAGATAAGAATGCCAGTTTCTAAGGACCTCATTGTGCTGCTCCTTCTGAGCAACTTATTTATAATTTAGATAATTTTGATGGTTCTGATGATTAAGCAGACAAAGCTGTGTCTTACTTCTGTTCATGTAAGGTAGGTCTCTGTCAATAAGTTGCATTACATTACACTAAGTCAAATTCTGCATTGTCAAATATAAAGATAACTTAATTCACAATTTTCCCACAAAACACCTGAAATACTGCTTTATTTCTTGCAAGAATAAGGGAAATAGAGGTATCTCAGATCCACCTACACAGTTATTTGTAGCAAATGTTGGTTTCTGCTGAGTGACTATTCTGTGGATATTTAAAAATGCATTTATTCCTTGAGCACAGGTGGTCTTAGTACAACTAACTGTGAAAATGTGAAGAAGGAAAGGGCATTTGCAAGGTGTTATGATATGAAGATCAAGAGCTAAGAGATACATATGATCATATTACTACTATGAGTCATGATATTCCTCACAACACTGAGTCATATTCTATTCCTTATACAATTAAATGAAAAAAAATGTTGCAGATGATGAAGTGTTAAAAGGAGAAAAAAAAAAAGGAAATAAAAGAAGAGTACAAAGCCACAATAATCATGGTCCTTGCAGTATTTTCTGTATTGCTGGACAATCAGAAAATTACAGCAATTATAAAAAAATTAGATCAGTTAGAACATCTATATATATATATACCTGCCGAATCTAGATAACTCCCCTTTCCCTTCCCCTTCTCCTTCCCTCCCCTCCCATTCCCTTCCTGAAACCTTCCCAAAACCTTCCATTCCCGAAACCTTCCCGAAACCTTCCCTTCCCGAAACCTTCCCAAAATCTTCCCTACCTGAAACCTTCCTAAAACATTCTCTTCCAGATACCTTCCCTTCCCAAAACCTTCCTGAAACCTCCCCGAAACCTTCCTGAAACCTTCCCTTTCTGAAACTTTCCCTTCCCGAAACCTTCCTGAAACCTTCCCAAAACCTTCCCAAAATCTTCCCTTCTCTTTCCCAGTAGTATCTGATATGTGTCAAAGAAAGTGTATCTCACATTTCTCACCCTTGTATGCACACACACACGCAACTTACACACACATATAAATAAATAGAATTGCTTATACAAAAAGTGTTCAAGGAAAAAGCTGTGCTTGCCCGAAGCAGAGGCCAGATGCTTTGACTTCCAGCTTTCTTCCATCAAAGCTGTGCAGTTTCGAAATTAAAATCTGCAGCAATAATGAAACATATTAAAATGCATGCAAAGTCTTGAGGGCTTATAATATGCTAAAAACTGGCAATGCATGTTTACATCCATATATCAACTTGGATGTGCTGAAAAGATTTAAAGTGTAAAATATGCAAATATGTGTCATATTGTCACACTTGGTCTCCCTAATGGAACTCCCTTTCATCTCAACTCTCCTTAATTTCATGAATATTGCATGCCCCTCACACCTTTTACTCCTGCTGTTGCTAGGCTGAGAAGATTATGAAAATATGTTAATAGTAAGTTTCATCAAATAAAAGTTGCAATATTGAAAATAATAAAAAATATATCTTAAAATAATAAATGGTTGAGTTTTTTAGCTAATATTTTTCCCACTGGAAGCTCAGATAACTACCAGCCAATTAAATTAATAAGGAAATAGTAGGGAAATTATAAAAATCTATGCATGTAAATTGATGAATTCAGCAAATATTTGCGTGCATGTTTGTGTGTATGTGCACGCAAACATGACAAACATCTTGAGAAGTCTTTCTAGACAAAGAGCCGGGGAAGGATTTTGGCATGGCGACGCTTTTGTTTGAGCACTAGACTCTTTCCTTATTTTCTTTGATTTGCAAAGACTGCAAAGTAACTTTAAGTTTTACTTTCCCCCTCACATTCCTTATGTAGCACTATTCTTTTCAAGTTTTCAGAAATCAGCGCTTCTTTATTATTAATAAACAGAGCTCTTTGGACATTTGGTAGCATTTGTATGCATCATGTCTGGTCAATTTTTAATTGTAATTGCTGGCATTTGAATTGAGGAGAGGAGAGGAGAGGAGAGGAGAGGAGAGGAGAGGAGAGGAGA
>JAHLSL010011736.1:0-49802 GCA_025920805.1 Petroica traversi
CCCCCCCCCCCCCCCCCCCGCCATTGTCCTTCCCTTGCATCACTCAGTGGAATCCCTTATGGAAATTTATGGATCTTCTCAATGTTATCTGCAGACTTTTGGTTTGTTTGTAAATGCAAATTTCCCTCCTTCCAATCAACAATCAGTGGAATCCTCCCCATTGTTTCCTTTATCTCTTACTGCTGATTTTATCTACTGGCAAGACCCATAGCTCTGTTTGTGAAGACAAATTCCTTATTCCCTTCACTGCGAAGAGCGGCTTTTCCACTGGGCTTGAGTCCCTGTGGAATAACACAGCATGGAGGGAGTGGCCTTACCTCGCTGGGGATGGCTGGGGTGAGGGGTGGGAGATGCCCCGGGGAGCTGAGGGATGCAGGATCCCTGGGTGACTCCATCCCTGAGAGTGCAGGGCCCCTGGAACACCAAAATGCCTGAGACTGCTCTGGATGGAGCCTTTTTCCCTTCTGGTCCATCCAGGCTGGGCAGGATCTGGGTGTGGACATTGTGGAGCCAAGGAAGGATCAAGGAATACGTGGCGTGTTCTCCACTGGACAATACCAGAGCACCAAAATTCCATAAAGCACAAGGTACAAGAAATCAGAGGCTTTCACACACCTGCCAATTGAGAGACTGGAATGGATCCCTGTTGGAGTTTGGATTTTCTTCCCTTTGTTTTTCTTAAGGAATTTTTTCCTCCCATAAGTTGCTAAGGAACTGATGGTTGGGTACTTAAGAAAACAAAAGGCAGCCAAGCCAGAGAGAGGCAAGCTTCTTCCCAGGGGGCAGAGATAAGGGGAGATTTGGGCTGGTAAAAAGGCAGGACGAGACAGCTGTTGCTCTCTCGCTCTCTGGGGGATCTCGGAGCACGGCCAGAGCTGCTGATTGCTGGAGGGACGCACCGGCCAGCACGGACCTGCTCTCCCCTCTGCTCCTCACAGCCCCCCCTGCCTGCTGGGACCTTCCGCTGTCCCATCTCGCTGTTCCCGGGGATCCTGCCGCGGCACCGACATCGCTGCCCCGAGGGCTTGTGAAGCAAAGCCTCTCCTCCACCCCTCTCTGCCCTGAGCTCAGCCGCCATCACCTCGTGTCACCTGGGCTGGCGCCGGAGCGCACCCTGCAGCCTCGGGGGAATCATCGCACCCGCCCTGCCCACAGGGAGCCACCAGCGCCCCTGCCGGCTGTGACTGGAACTGCACCACAGGGAAAAGTGCCTGAGGCCGAGCAGGCTGGTACTGGGTGTCTGTTTCTGTTCGTGGTTTTATGCCTTTAGGTTTTTTTTCTTTGTTATTTGTTAGTTTTGTTTTATGTATTAGTAAAGAATTTTTATTCCTATCCTCATATCTCTGCCTGAGAGCCCCTGATTTCAAATTTATAACAATTCGGAGGGAAAGGGTTTTACATTTTACATTCCAAGGGGGGCTCCTATCTTCCTTAGCAGACACCTCTCTCTCAAAGGAGGACAGATTTTGGCACCCAATGTGGGGCTCGAGGGCATCAAGAGGAAAAGGAATAATAGTTCTTGAGTAACAGTTTTGTGTGTTGGATATAGGAACCTCATTAAGTAGCACCATGTGGTCTAGCTTACCTTGGTTCGGGTGGCACGTGGTCACGGCTCCCTTTCTCCCATTTGCAGCCCCATATCTAAACATGGGTCCTATAACTACGGCTACTGTGGCTCTCATACAGTTTGCATTATGGGTTAATAAGGTGAGGAATTAATGGATTTTTAACTTCCTCTGGAAGGCAGGCACATGGATTCAGAGTTACCACACACTAACAACATGCTTTTGGGGTTACTTTAAAAATGGTACCTACTGTGACGAAATGAGACCAGGAGAAACCTTCTCCCGACCCTTCACCCAGCTCTTTGGGCCTACCCTGCCAATTTCTGAAGGGCTCAAATCTGCTTTAAATGCTAATGACATCATACAGTGGCTGGTTTTGCTGACAGGCCTACTCTGTTTAGCATTCAGAGACAAATGGGAACTGGCTTGGATAACTACTCTGACACATATCCCAGAGAATAGGGATGCTGCCAAAGAGCCTGACCCTGCCCCACAGCCCACCTCAGAAATGAACCACCCGGATTGGATGGGGGTTCTGGTGAAGGAGATAGGCCAGATGCTGAGAGAATACACTTCCCCAGCTGGTGAAAAACTCTCCCCCTGTCCCAACGAGGGAGAGTCTAATGGTGCAGCAGTGGAACCCACGGACGTCACAATCATCCAGGCTCCAGTCAGACCACAGGGGCAGCCACAGCCAGCAGCAGTCGCCCCTGTGAAAAAGAAGTTTATGGTCAAATCAGAGCAGCCAGTGAGTGATGGTGGGGAAGCAGGGCCCTCACAATTAACAGGGAAGTCAAGACTTGAAATCACCACTGAGTCCCTGTCATATGAGAGTCTCCATAATATACGGAAAGACATTGTGTGACGGAGTCGTGAGGCTTATACAATCTGGTTACTCCAGATCTGGGACCTTATGGGTACGGGTGTACAGCTGGATAGTAGTGAGGCAAGGCAGTTGGGATCCCTGAACCAGGACCCGGGTGTAGATCAACTATTTGTAAGGGACAGAAGGCCCCTTTCTCTCTGGCAGCGGCTTATAACAAGTGTAAGACAGGTTTGTCAACAAAGACAGAATGCAGGAGTGCCATCGCAAACTACAATGGAAGACTGTGGAGGAAGGGATCCAACAGCTGAGAGAAGTGGCAATATTGGAGGTACTCTTTGGGAGGGATGGACAACATGGTAATGACCCTGACAAGGTCAAGTGTACAGGGCAAATGTTGTGGAACCTGGCAAGACTCGGGCCCTCCCAATACGCCATCTTCATTGCAACACTTAATGCCGACAACAACTGAGAGACAGTGGGTTCTGTAGCTGACAAGCTCAGAAATTATGAGAATATGATCAATGGCCCAATGCAGGCTCATGTCTCTGCTGTGGTTAAAGACCTCAAAGAGGAGATGAGGGAAATGAGGGAGGAGGTGAGGAGAATGAGTGCGGCACCAGTGCGAGTCACAGGCCCCAGAGTCAGAGCCCAACGCCCCCCAGCTAGGGACAAAGGGTACACCCCATGAGCTGAGCTGTGGTACTTCCTGTGTGACCATGGGGAAGATATGAGGAAGTGGGAGAGGAAACCCACTTCTGCCTTGGCAGCACGGGTACAGCAACTCAAGGAGGGAAACACTAACCAAGGCGGTGGTTGTGCTAAAGTGAAGGTAGCCTCAGCCTCCCAAGACCGAGCTGCCAGGTATTACAGAAGGGAGGATGATCTGTCAGATCCCCTTGAAGGAACCTCTAGTATGTATGCTCAGGAAGGAAATTATAACCAGGGCTAGAGGGGCCCTGCCTATAGCCAGGAAGAGGCACAGGAAAACCGGGTCTTTTGCATGGTGTGAATGCGATGGCCTGGAACATCAGAACCACAAAAATATAAAGCGTTGGTTGATACTGGTGCACAGTGTACCCTAATGCCATCAGGATATGTGGGGGCAGAACCTGTTTCCATAGCTGGGGTGACAGGGGGGTCGCAGCAATTGACCTTGTTGGAAGCCGAGGTGAGCCTGACAGGGAAGAAGTGGCAGTAACATCCCATAGTGACTGGCCCAGAGGCCCCATGTATTTTGGGCATAGACTTCCTCCGGAACGGCTATTACAAAGACACAAAAGGACTCAAGTGGGCTTTTGGGATAGCTGCTGTGGAGGCAGAGGGCATTAGGCAACTGAATACCTTGCCTGGACTATCAGAGAATCCCTCTGCAGTTGGGCTTCTGAAGGTGGAAGAGCAACGAGTGCCAATTGCCACTTCAACAGGGCACCGCCGACAGTACAGAACCACTCAAGATGCTGTGATTCCCATTCACAAGATGATCCGCGAGCTGGAAGGCCAAGGAGTGGTCAGTAAAGCCCACTCACCCTTCAACAGCCCCATCTGGCCTGTGCACAAATCTGATGGAGAATGGAGATTGACAGTGGACTATCGAGCCTTGAACGAAGTGACTCCACCATTGAGTGCTGCTGTGCCGGACATGCTGGAGCTCCAGTATGAGCTGGAGTCCAAGGCAGCGAAGTGGTACGCCACTATTGACATTGCAAATGCATTTTTCTCCGTTCCTTTGGCAGCAGAATGCAGGCCTCAGTTTGCTTTCACCTGGAGGGGTGTGCAGTACACCTGGAACTGACTGCCCCAGGGGTGGAAGCACATCCCCACAATCTGCCATGGACTGATCCAGGCTGTGTTGGAAAAGGGTGAGGCCCCAGAACATCTGCAATACATTGATGACATCATTGTGTGGGGGAACACAGCAAAGGAAGTATTTGAAAAAGGACAGAAGATCATCAGGATCCTCCTGGAAGCTGGTTTTGCCATCAAGAAGAGCAAAGTCAAGGGATCTGCTCGAGAGATCCAGTTCCTGGGGGTGAAGAGGCAAGATGGATAGCATCAGATTCCCACCAAGGTCATCAATAAAATCACTGCCATGTCTCCACCGACCAGCAAGAAGGAAACACAAGCTTTCCTAGGAGCCATAGGTTTTTGGAGAATGCACATCCCTGAGTACAGCCAGATCGTGAGTCCTCTTTATCTGGTTACCCGCAAGAAGAACACTTTCCAGTGGGGCCCTGAACAGCAGCAAGCTTTTGCCCAGATCAAGCAGATCACTCATGCGGTAGCGCTTGGCCCTGTCAGGACAGGACCAGACGTGATGAATGTGCTTTACTCAGCAGCCAGGAACAATGGCTTGTCCTGCAGCCTTTGGCAGAAGGTGCCTGGAGAGACTCGAGGCTGACCACTGGGATTCTGGAGTCGAAGTTACAGAGGGTCCGAAGCCAACTACACTCCGACAGAGAAGGAAATCTTAGCAGCCTATGAAGGAGTCCAAGCCGCCTCAGAGGTCATTGGCACTGAAGCACAACTCCTCCTGGCACCCCGACTACCGGTGCTGGGGTGGATGTTCAAAGCAAAGATTCCATCGACCCACCATGCCACCAGTGCTACATGGAGCAAGTGGATTGCCCTCATAACACAGTGCACCCATATTGGGAATCCGAATCACCCTGGGATTCTGGAAATAATTATGAACTGGCCTGAAGGTGAAAACTTTGGTCTCACTGATGAAGAGGAGCAGGAGCAAGTGACACGAGCTGAGGAAGCTCCACCATACAACTGTTAAAAATGAGGTCCTTTTCTGTTAAAGTTAAAAGGTTTTTAATAAAAAATCAACAAGAAAAGACAAAGCAAAGGAATTACGGCGTCCCGGGACGCCGGGTGTACTGGCACAGAGCCAGAGCACACTTCTCCTAGAGAGAGACTTTCTTTATATACTATTTTTACTGTTACAGCTTGTTGTATAATTCAAATGAAGTTCTTCTGAAGAATTCAGTTAGTCCTTTATCAATCTCCGGCAGAGGAGTCTCTTATCCAGGAATATCTTGATAGAAGCAGAAGTTTGCATAGTTGTTTGTCAATTTGGCAGAGGAGTCTCTTATCCAGGAATATCTTGATAGGAGTAAATCGCCTTGCTTGAGGGGTGGTTTGTGAGTAATTTTTAACATAGTAATGTTAGTTATTTCTCAACTATTAAGCAAAACTAGAATGGCTACATTTAAACACTGCTTCTACAAGGATCAATATTATACACATAGCATTCATTATTTGCGAAAAACCAACACTATAATATGCATTTATAACACAACCAACTGCCAGCAGAAGAAGCACACTACACTCTGTTCACTGACGGTTCCTGCCGCATCGTAGGGATGAAATGGAAGTGGAAAGCAGCTGTGTGGAGCCCCACACGACAGGTTGCAGAAGCTACTGAAGGAGAAGGTGGATCAAGTCAACTAGTTGAGCTCAAAGCCATTCAACTGGCCCTGGACATTGCTGAAAGAGAGAAGTGGCCAAAGCTCTACCTCTACACCGATTCATGGATGGTAGCCAATGCTCTGTGGGGATGGCTGGAAAGGTGGAAAAAGGCCAACTGGCAGCATAGGGGAAAACCAATCTGGGCTGCTGAAATGTGGAAAGACATTGCCACTAGGGTAGAGAAGCTGCCTGTGAAAGTCCGCCATGTAGATGCCCATGTCCCTAAGAGTCAGGTTAATGAGGAACACTGGAACAACAAGCAGGTAGATCAGGCTGCAAAGATAGAGGTGGCACAGATAGATTTGGATTGGCAACACAAGGGAGAATTGTTCCTAGCTCGATGGGCCCATGATGCCTCAGGTCATCAGGGTAGAGATGCCACCTATAAATGGGCACGAGACCGAGGGGTGGATTTAACCACTGACAGTATTTCTCAAGTTATCCATGATTGTGAAACGTGCGCTGCGATCAAACAGGCCAAGCTGGTGAGACCCCTATGGTATGGGGGGCGGTGGTCCAAATATAAGTATGGAGAGGCTTGGCAGGTTGATTACATCACACTGCCCCAGACACGCCAAGGTAAACACTATGTGCTCACAATGGTAGAAGCCACCACAGGATGGTTGGAGACTTACCCTGTGCCTCATGCCACTGCCCGGAACACCATCCTGGGCCTTGAAAAACAAGTCCTTTGGAGGCATGGTACCCCTGAGAGGATTGAATCCGATAGTGGGACTCATTTCAAGAACAGCCTCATAAACACCTGGGCTAGAGAACATGGCATTGAATGGGTGTACCATATCCCTTACCATGCACCAGCAGCTGGAAAAGTTGAAAGGTGCAATGGCCTGCTTAAAACCACCTTGAGAGCACTGGGTGGGGGAACATTCAAGAACTGGGAGACAAATTTAGCAAAGGCCACCTGGTTAGTGAACACACGGGGTTCCACCAAGCGAACAGGTCCTGCCCAGTCTGAGCCCTTGCAAACAATAGATGGAGACAAGGTTCCAGTGGTACACATGAGAGGTATGATGGGAAAAACTGTCTGAGTTCATCCTGCCTCAAGCAAAGGCAATCCCATCCATGCAGTTGTTTTTGCTCAGGGACCCGGTTGTACCTGGAGGGTGATGCAAAAGGATGGAGAGACCCGATGCATACCTCAAGGAGATCTTAGGATGAACTACCTAGAGCACTGTCACTGTACCAGTATCTGCATGTATATATGTATATGATTAGAGTAGTGCATGTATGTATATAATTTATAGGTTTGAATGTGATGTAACGTGTTGGTATGGGAAGGAAAAATTCGGGGTGGATAATGTTGAGGTTTGGATTTTCTTCCCTTTGTTTTTCTTAAGGAATTTTTTCTCCCATAATTTGCTAAGGAACTAATGGTTGGGTACTTAAGAAAACAAAGAAGTCAGCCAAGCCAGGAGAGGCAAGCTTCTTCTCAGGGGGCAGAGATAACAGGACGAGACAGCTGTTGGCTCTCTCACTTCCTGGGGGATCTCGGAGCACGGCAGAACTGCTGATTGCTGGAGGGACGCCTTAATCCTGCAGGCAGGAAGGCATTTACATCCACGGGGGAAGCTGCAGCCAAATAACTTCAGGCTGGAGATAAGCAGGCTTGGGGACAAATTTCCAACTGGGATGAGAGTGCAGCCACTGGAAGCTCCAAGTCTCCAAATCAGGACCTTCTGGAAGTTTCCTCTGGCAGGACTGGGCCGGGTGCAGCTATTCCGGGGCGGAGATGAAGTTAAAGCTGATAAAGGTCCCTTGTCCCTGGATCTGGAAAGGAAAAGTGCGCTTAAAAAAAAAGGAAATCTGTGCAGGGGTGGCTGCTGCCAAGGCGTGACTCAACCCCAACAGGCGCAGATTCCTCCCAGCTCGGGAGTTTTTCAAATAACTCCGTGTGCTCAATGGCTCCATTATGAGCCTGTTGAAAGAGCAGTGTGGGGATGGGGCTGGGATGGAGCCTCGCTCCCTGCGCTTCCGTCCCCTCCCGGGAACGCTGCTGCCACTGCCTCTTCCCGAGGGACACAAAGCCAGGCTGGCTGGCTGCTGGAGGAGCTTCTTGCTGGGCTTGGAAAAATCTAAAGGGCTCTGGCAGATAAGCGGGGAAGGGAATGGTGCAGATGGCCAGGAGAAGTTCCTGAGGCACCAGGGAAAAACAATATTGCTCTGGGAAAGAGCAAAACAAACAAAACACAACAGGAATTCACAGTCCCTCAATGAAAACATTGGAATCCTCCCCAAGGATCACATGCACTGCCTGAACACAGTGCCTGTTCTTTGCATGAGAGTTGGACACGAGTATCCCAGAATCTCGGAGTGGTTTTAGTTGGAAAAGACCGTCAAGTTCCCCCTTGTCCCCAGCCCAGAGCACTGAGTGCCACATCCAGGGATGGGCATTCCAAACCTCCCTGGGCAGCCCCTGCCAGAACCTGAGCACCCTTTCCATGGAGAAATCTTTTGCATCCTTAATGATTCCCTGCCCAGGGAAGGGGAATATCCCCCTCCCCACTGCCCCAGCCTGGAACACAGCATGGATTTTTTCTCAGTACAAACAGCACAGCAGATCAGACACTTAAACGGGCTTCCAAAGCACCATTTCTCTCTTTTTTTCTCATCTCATTTTCATCCCATTCCTCTTTCTCTGATTCCAATTTACAATGCTGGAACAGCAACCGAGAGACTTTTGCTTACGAGCAAGAGCAAAAGGCACTGGGAACCTACTGAACATGGCAAGAGCCCAGCAGCTGCTCTGGAATCACGGATCTCCATCGTGTCCTGCCCGTGGTCATCTCACCCTGCCCACCTGGAATGGGAGCTTCCCTCCCCATCCTCATCTGGCGTTCCCTGTGCCCTGGGGAGCTTCCCCATCCACGCATTTGTGACACTCCTGAAACCATGGCTCGGGCTTGCTGTGGTTTCAGCTCCATTCTGTGGGCTTGTTTGCCATTAAATCCCAACTCCATTCCAGCATGGACCATGGCAGACAGTTTTAGGGAAGCGCTGCCATGCCTTCCAGGATGTTTGGGCAGGACTTTGTTTTTTAGACCCGCTAAGCCTGGAACATCTTTCTCTCTGTTTGGAGCCACGGAGCTGGAAAAAGGAGAGCACAGAAGGCCTGTGTTAAAAATGGATGTGGCTGTGCCACGGGGATGGGTTCAGATTCTCCATGGGCACAGGGAAAGGGCATGGAGGAGCCTCTCACCCTCATCCCCTCAATCACCCACATCCTGCCTGGAGCTCACACCCCCAGGAATCCCAGTGGGGTATAAATTAGATCCAGAAGCTCTGGATTCCCTGCCCTCAGAAGGGTTTATTGTAGCACATTCCACCTGATTTCTGCCTCAGTGGGAAGAGAAACAGGAACCAAACCCAGCTCCTGGTCTGCAGCACAGCTGGGTTTTGCGGACACAGGGATGGTCTCTCTCCTTCCAGTGGAGCATCGCCCCCAGCCCCTCTCCAGCTCTGGCTCTTCCTCTTTCCCCCTCAATCCATGCTGGTTTTCAAACAACACCTATCCCGCTCTCAAACTCCTCAGAAGAAGCGGATTTGCTAAAACTTAATTCCCACTTCCTGTATCATTCCCTCCTCTGGATGGTTTATTGTGATGGAGCCCTCTGGAATTTTAGAGAGAAAGGGGGAAATTGTCAGTGCTTCTGGAGTTTTTGATCCGCATTAGTTTTAATGGGAGCAGCACCGTAATTTAACCGGGATACGTAAAAGCTCCAGCTCCCGTGGCTGCTGTAATTAAGTGGGAAGGGAGGCGCCGGGAATGACAGGTTTCCATTTGCAGTACAAACACTCTTCCCAAAATTACGGGTGCTCGGCAACAAATGTGACACCTGTGGAAGTCAGGGAGGAGCAGCTCCTCATATCCATGTGAAAGGAGTGTGGAAGCAGGAGCCAGACTGAGCAGCGGGCATGTGCCGCGGAGGAGGCTCTTGGGAGGGTGACTCCACGGGATCCAAGTGGCTTTGGACAGCGGGGAGTCAGTGCTGCCTCTGGCCCTGCCCGGCGGCTGGAAAGGCTTCAGCTCTGACCCCCACCCGCTTCCCCCTTGGCAAATCCTTTTGTTCTCCCGGAGCTGTCCCCAGCTCGGACTGCTCCTGCCCCTCTTCCTCCTGCTCCCGCATGGATGGAGCTGGGAGAGGCCGCTTCGCGGGGCTCCCGGAGCCGGTTCACTTTAGGGAAAGCAACGATCGCCTCCATTGAGCGGCTGGGGAGCGAACCCGGAGGGGTGGAGGGATGCACGTAGCTCCCGCCACATCTGCGGCATCTCTGCCCCATCCTCCAGCCTTCCTCCTCTCCTCCGGCTCCTTTTCCAGCTCCTCTCCAGCCCAAAGCCAGCCCGGCTGCTCCGGGGCTGTGCAGCGGCTCTGGCTCTAATGGCACCTATTCCATGACTGGAAACTAGGGGGAAGAATTACACCGGGATGGGAGCTGCCGGGAAAAGGCGGCTGGCGCGGGCGGGAAGGGAAGGGAAGGGAAGGGAAGGGAAGGGAAGGGAAGGGAAGGGAAGCCGCTTCCCCCTCGAACCTTGTGCTTCTGCAAGTCACAACTCTGGCAGGCTGTGAATTCCCGAAGCCTGCAGGCTCTCCCCCTTTTCCAAATGTCTCCGCAGCGCCAGCTGCTCGGCGGGGGACCAGGGCGGTGTGGGGGGAATTTAGGGAAGGCAGCAGAGGGAATAACGCCGGGATTCACCTTGTCCCGGCAATTCCTAACGCGGCAGGGGAGGGATGGGGCAGTGACCGTGACCTTGGAATGACTCTGGTTCCGCAGAAGGAAAGCAAAGCCCCTCTCTAGCTCTCCTGGAGCCCCTCTAAACCCTGGGAAGGGCTCGGCCTGCCTGGATCCTTCCCTTCTCCAGGCTGGACAGCCCTGGGAGCTCAGCGGCAATCCCCAAGCAGGACAGGGACACAGGACAGAGGTGCCTGTTTCCAGTTTGCACGACCCCTATGGAAACAGGGCAAGGAAACTCCTTTGCACTGAGCAGAACGAAATCCAGGCATCTTTGGAAGTGTCCACATGGAAGCACAGTCCGCAGATGCATGGAAGCGAAGTCCTCTGGAAAACCGGAAGATTTGGAGCTGCCTGTACGGCTTCCTCCTCCTCTCCCTGTCCGTGCGATGCAGAGCTCCTTGCCTTGGTAGACACTTCTCCCGAGCATTCCAAGCGGAAGGGAGCCATGGCGACTTGGCAGGAGCTGCAAATCCGCCCTTGGAGCATGAATCAGCCCCATCATTTGTGAGGAAAGGAAGATTTTGGGAGGATTTATGGCAGAGCACGCTCCCATCGGATCTGCTGTCACAGCGCCTGGTAAAGGCTCCAGATAAAAGGGTTGCAGTTTACAGCCCTGGAAAACTGGAACGAGTTCCCCGCTGGGAGCACACGGCAAGGACTCACAGGGTTCCTGCCCGAGATGGGACCAGGAGGGTTGGAAAAGCAGCTCCGAGGGGGTGAGGATGTTCCCGGCTGTGCAGAACCATCCCGCTGGCAGCTCTTCCATCATCCACGGCTGTTCCTGACCCGGGGGCGTCACGAGAGGGAAAAAATTCAGGGATAGTTTTATCTGAGCTTTATTTGTGGGAAAGACTCCCTGCTTTTCCATCCCGGACCTCTGACCCATCATGAAAATATTTTCCCAGTTATTTATTCTTTCTTGTTTAAAGTGAATATTTCTGCTACCCAGAATTCCGCTATAAACCCAAATTCAGGGATATTCCCATCCAACCCAGCCTTCACAATGAACCTCCCGATGTCCCAGTGATGAAATCCCATTTCTAAGCACCCCAAAGTATTGTTCCATCCATTACCCCAAACTATTCAAAACTCAAGAGTTGCACTTCAAACTGCCACGGAATCTGTCCCACACCTGGAAAACACATTGGGAAAGGCTGGTGGGCTCCTGGATTTCTTCCAGGAGGTTCCAGGAGGTTCAAGCTGAAAACGCAAAGGAAAATTTCTCAAGTTTGAAATGAGTATGTTAACACATTGATTAGAAAGTTTGTACAAAAATAATTAGGAAGTTTGGGGAAAAAATGAAGACATCGGGAAAGGGAATTAAGAGGTTTAGACAACACAAATTAGGAA
Source organism: Petroica traversi (assembly GCA_025920805.1). Classification (NCBI taxonomy): domain Eukaryota; kingdom Metazoa; phylum Chordata; class Aves; order Passeriformes; family Petroicidae; genus Petroica; species Petroica traversi. Next base: position 11,968 of record JAHLSL010011736.1, read on the forward strand.
GTGTGTGAAAAATTCGGAAGTTTGTACAGAAAATAAAGAAGCTTGAAGAGAAAACAGGTTTGTAGAATAAAATTTAGGAAGCTTGCACGAAAAAATTAAGGAAGATTAAGTTTGTAAAAAAAGAAGTTTGCACAAAAAAATTAAGAAGTTTGCCACAAAATTAAGGAGTTTGCTGCAAAAGCTTCTCAAGCCAGAGCCCAGAATTTTTCACGGGGAGGAGCTGCACAAGAGCTCCCTGAACATGTTTTGCCTTTCCCAAAGCTGTTCCCTAAATGTCACTTTTATCGCCTTCTCTCCCAGTCTTTATGACCATATGTGTTTTTATGATATTCACAACATGCTTGTGCCACACAAGATGCAAATGCAATTTCCTGCTGGAATAGCTCAATATGCACAGCAACAACCGAGGGACACAAAGGAACGAGAGGTGGCCCTGGGGCTTTCTCCCTGCAGGAATTATGGGTTTGGCCACGGTGTCCCTCAGCACCTCCTTAGAGAAACCTTTTCCTCGTGGAGTCACAGAATCCCGGGATCAGCTGGCTTGGAAACACCTCCAGGATCACTGAGTCCAACCTGTGACTAGTCCCCCCCTTGTCCCCGAGTGCCACCTCCAAACGTCACGGGACAGCTCATGCCAAGGATCCTTTCCCTGGGGAAATTCCTCCTGTGTCCAGCCTGAACCTCCCCTGTCAAAATTCCACCTCTGTATGAGGATTTGGATTGTCCACTCCTTGTCCTGTTAGAATTCCAGAGAGCTGGAGAGGGCTTTGGGCCTGCTGAGAAGTGGCAGATTCCATCCCAGGATGGATAATCGGGGATAGCAGCTCAGGAAATATAAAACATCAGAGAGGGAATTTTGAAAACCAGAGCAGAGCATCCAAAAATAGGAAGAGGTAGGGAAATCCCATTTCCTGAGGAATTTTACACACAGTGGGATAGTTGTTTTTCCAGCTGGGAGCAGGTGTCACAGTGCCTCCCCAAGTGCAGAGCAGCAGTTTGGGTTAGTCCTGGCGGCACACCCAGGGAAAAAAGAAGTTGTTGTCCTTAACATATTCATCCCTGGGCTCCCAGCCTGACACGTGTAGTGGTTGGGAGGGAAATTCCTCAGGGCTCTAGCCGCCTGCTTTTGGCCTGGCTCAGAATTACTCATGGAATTTTAAATCCCCATGAATTATTTAGGGATTCCTCATGTACTACACCGTGAGACAATTCCCACCTTGCGGTGGTTTTTACCTTGGCTCCTGCCACCTTCCAGGGCTCTGGAGTGAATCCTGGAGGATCCCAGGTGGGGCTGCCTCCAGCTGGGGATCTGGGATGAGCATTCCTGCCGTCCCTCCTGGACTCCAGCCACTGGGAAACGTTGTGAATTTCTGGATTTCTACCTGAGAATGAATGGGCATTTAATTGAAAATTTAAAAAAAATTCTGACTCAAACACAGAAAATCAATAGAGTTTGACTCCAGACTCGCAGAGGAGTGAGGGCAGACAATTAATCAGGAGCTGTTTCAGCGGAGTTGTGAGGGACAGCAGCTCCTTTGGGAGGAATTTGGGATCCTCTCCCTGCCCTGGGTTGAGCTGGGGGAGAATCCCCCCCCCGGATTTCCCCATAATCCGCAGCGGGATTTTTTCCCGACGTGCAGTGTCTTGTTGCCCTAATTTAGGAGCTTTTGTGCCTCCTCCCGAGGAGCTGGAGAACAAGAGGATTAAGGGAAGAACTCCCTGAAAATCCAAGCCCGTGGAACTGCTCAGCACCGGCCGAACAATTCCGATCTAATTGATCACAGCATTAATTTCCCCGTATCTCTCTGTGCTCGGGCAGCCTGCTGGGAGATTCCTAATCAAATTACAACTAATTCCAAGCAATCTGAAACTGCCGAGGCTTTTGTCTCTATTTTCGGGAGTCGGGGGATACGAAATGCATTTTCCATCTTGATCCGAGTGAACGCACTGGAAAAAGGCCTCTAAAAGTATCGCTTGCCCAACGTGCTGACTGGGGGCATGGGACTTGTGCGGCTTGGGGAAATGAAACTGGAAATGGGAACAGGCTGCCAAGTCACAGAGCCTGCAATCATCAGCCCCTGCTGGGAGGGGTCTGCAGCCCATCCCCATCCACCCCAAGCCCCACCACTGAGCACTTCCAGGGATGAGCAGAGCCTGGATAATTGATATATTTGGGAACCCCAGGGCAGTTCATCCCTTCCGACTGGGGGAACACTGGAGTTAAAAACAGGGATTGAATCGGAGCGAAAGGTGGTGTTTTACCTCCCAGCTCGGATGGAGCTCATCCAAAAACCCCCAGCAGGACCAAAGGAGCGGGGATGTGCCGCTCATCTGGGCTCAATCATGGATTGATGGATTCCATCCCGCTCCCGGGGAGAGGCGCTGGGTGCTGGCGTTCCTGGGGCTCCTCAGCCAGGTGCTCCCCTCTGACCCCAACCCGTGAAAACCTCGGGAGGTTTCAGGTTCCGCCTGTTTGGAAAGCTCCAATAAAAGGTGCTTTATTGATTCTAATTAAATATTTTTTTCGAGGTGGAGCAGATCCCAGTTAACTTTAATTTAGGGCTGACATTTACCTGCTGCTGGAGGAGGGGGGAATTCCGAGCGGACAATTCATTGCAATTTGAGGGAAAAACATCCTTGAAATGCCAGAAAAGTGCGTATTTAACATTTGCAGTAATTAAGTGATTTTAATTTAATAATAAATCCCTCTTCTCTCTATTTCCCCTCATCCCTCACTCCTGGCCTGGCACAGGGATTGAACTGCACTAATCCCTCCTTTTTCCTGTGTAAATAAGCTTTGGTTCCTTTTTCCAGCCAGGCAGCACCTTTGGAATTTCACTTTTTGTCAGGAAATCCTTCATTTGGAGTTGTTTTTTTTTTTTTCCTGCCATAAGTTTTTTCCCTCTATCCCACAAAACAAGTCCAGACTATTCTGCATCTGGTCCAGGTGGGAATTCCTCTACGACACCATCTGAAATGGTTTTTATGGAAACACAAAGAAAATTCTGCCATAACCCCCCTGGCTGCCCTCAGACATCCTCCAACTCTTTTCCAAAGTCACTTTTGCTGGGTCTTTTCCTTGGAAGCACCTGGGTTTATGTGAAGGAACATGCAAGGAAAGAGATCTTGTTTAAATTTTGGAATTAAAAATGGGGATCCCGGGGCAGGAGGATCCAACTGGCATGAATCCTGAGGAGGCCACAGAGATGCTGCCAGGGCTGGAGCCCCTCTGCTCTGGAGCCAGCCTGAGACAGCTGGGGGTGTTCACCTGCACAAGAGAAGACTCCAGGGAGAGCTCAGAGCCCCTGGCAGGGCCTAAAAGGGCTCCAGGAGAGCTGCAGAGGGACTGGGGACAAGGCATGGAGGGACAGCACACAGGGAATGGCTTCCCAGTGCAAGAGGGCAGCAATGGATGGGATATTGGGAAGGAATTCCTGGCTGGGAGGGTGGGCAGGCCCTGGCACAGGGTGCCCAGAGCAGCTGTGGCTGCCCCTGGATTCCTGGCAGTGCCCAAGGCCAGGCTGGACATTGGGGCTGGGAGCAGCCTGGGACAGTGGCAGGTGTCCCTGCCCATGGCAGGGTCTGGGATAAGATGATCCCAATGATCCTTCCAAGCTGAAGTTTCCCTGAGGAGGGGTTGGTCCCCCACCCTCCTTGCAGCCCCTCCCTTGTCCCTGCAGAGTCCCCAGCTGGAGCCCTGCAGCCAAGATCCCGAACGTGCCCCTCATCCATCTCGGGTGTCTGGCCGGGCGCTCCCTTTGCTGACTGTGCCCGTTCCTCTCTGTATGTTTTCCCTGCTAGGGTCCCGGTGTCACCCCCTTTCGGAACAGGGCTGGCTTAATGACAGCCATTAGTTAGGAACCGTTAATGAAGTTTCTCTCCTAATGAAGTGGCCGTGCACCTTGCGGCTTGCAGTGTTCCCGAATCCTGGGAGCAGCTGGAGCTGTGGTGGGAATGGCGCTGGGATTCAGCCAGGTGATCCCGTTAACAAAGGGGAGCATGGAAAGGCACCCAGGCTGCCCAGCTGGACACCCTCCAACCCAGCTGAGCTGGGAATTCAGGGATTTGGGCACCTGCAGAGGGAATTGATACCATAAAACCCTGAGAGCACATCCTGCAAAACCTCCGCCCTTGCCAGGTCATGTTTGTCCCTCAGGATAAGGCTGGAAATGGGAAACAGAAGAAATCCCTTTCAGGAGTGGGAACGGCAAAGCCATACTGGGAGAGAACACTCCCTGTTCTGGTTCTGCCAAGCAAACATTCCCATCTCTCGTGCTCCCAAGTTTGCCCAAGTCCCTGTGGTGTGTTGGCATGCAGGAATTTGGGATTGTATTTTCCCCTGTGATATTAAATTCTTCCCTTTGTGTGAATACAACTATGGAAAAAAATATATTATTCCCATTTTAAAACATTATATCCAGGTTTTCTTTTGGAATCACGTCCTATTCCATGGGGTTTATTCATCTACAGCCTCTGGCTGTGTATTTCCAGAGAGGACAAGAAAATATCATTCACAAACAGAAATATTTGTGGAACAACATTCCTGAGCTTTCAATTATGGCGAAGTTTGTTGACAGAAGGAGATGAAAACACAAAATATTTGGGATGAAACATGCCTGCGTTTAAGTGGAAACCTGCTTCCCACATTCCCTGTCCTCCCTAACAGTTTTTGGTAGCATAAACCCAAGATGCAGTGACCCCAGTAAGGGCTGTGGTTGGAACCATCCCAGTATCACCTGGGCTCTCCCCATCCATCCCCTGGGATCCTCCCAAGGAGTTTTCCTCCCTGGAGCAAGTTTCCAGGTTTGATTTAGCTTTGCTAGACTAAGCACATTGTAAATTGGGTCTCTTTTATTTACAATTCCAATGCCTGGAATATCTGCCAGGGTCGGTAATTGAATTTTGGGAACTCAGTAATTTAAAAAGTCCGAGGAGTAATAAACGGGAGTGTCCGTAAATAACGGCATCAGAGGAGGGACATCCATCACCCGGATTAAATGATTTCAGATCATATTTGAACTCCTTAATTTTAATTTATGGCTTCCTGAGGATTTACAGCCGCTGCTGACTTTGTTTTCCTCTGCCTGCCCCAGAGAAACGGCTTTCCAGGAACCCTTGGATATTTTGGGTTGCAGTCCCAGTGTCCTGGATCGTTTCGGGGGCTGTGTTCCCCGTGCAGTGTCAGGGATTGCCTGTAGGAATCTGCCCTTGTCGGAAGGGGAAGGAGCACTTTTCTTCGGGAGGCTGGCTTTAAGAACAATGATGTCCAACCTGGCCAGCAGAGGGAATTCTGCTGAGAAAAATCGGGAATTCTGTTGGGACAGACAGGCAGGACCACATCCCCTGGGGCTGGAGTGCAGCACGATGGAGTTTCTTAATACTGATGCAATACTGTACATGACATTTTCCTTTTTAGCCCACTCGTACAGCCTTCATTTTATTCCAAATTCCTGGGCTGCTGAAGCTGCTCTGTTTGAAGTTTATTTACCTGTTTTCTCCCCAGCGAGCTTAACTTCTTTCCCTGTCCCTTTTGGAACATACCATCTTTCTGGAATCCACTTGCTGTGGAGAGCAGGGATCAGTTTGGGAGGTTTGCTCTCCCAGAATTCCACGTTTTCCTGGCACCGGATCAAAAGATGACAAACATCCTGCAAGGAGATAGAGGCTTTATTGTTGCTGTTTGGGGGGATCGGCATGTCCGAGGTGGGGCTGGGTCGGGAAGAGGGCTGGGATTTGGGATAAGCCATTGCAACCTGCACATTAATTATGGATCGATCATTCTGCCTGCCTGGTTTTGGGAATAAAAGCCGTGGGGATGGAGAGCTGCTGCCGACCACTCGCTGCCACGTGACAGCGCTGCTCTTCCCGAGCCTCTGGAAAATGGCATTTCCCTGGCACCGGGAGGGAGGGGCAGAGCTCAAAGCATCTCCTGGAAAAATGGGGGGAAAATCCCAACTCGGAATGCTGCACCCACTAATCCTGCCACCAGCAGGGAAGGGAGCAGGGAAAGGAGTGGAAAATGCTCTTGGGAATATGGGAGCATCCTGTGGATGGGGGAGTTTGGTGGGATGCTGAGCGGGGATAATCTGAATTAAAGCCAACATCTCCCAGACCTTGCACTGTTTGTCCTCATAAAAAGTAATCCTAAAGCACAGGAGTCATTTGGATCCATGTTCTTCGAGGACGGAAGCGCTTGCATCCCACATGCAGCCTCCTCCTCCCGAGCTCCCAACAGCCTGTGCTGTGTCGTGCCAGACAGAAACAGGCGCCAAGCTCTTCCCAAAAAAAATTGCACTGAAGGAACACCTTGCTCGTTCCGAAAGATGGGGCACATGTCAGAAGAGATGAAGGAAGGAAATTGGCCTTGGAATTCTGCAGGGGGTAGGGCTGTTGGTTTGGGAAAGAGGGAATGTCTGGAGGATGGAGGGGTAGGACAAGGGGAATGGCTTTAAACTGCCAGAGGGGCAGCGTCACATGGGATATTGGGAAGGAATTCCTGGCTCCCGCAGTCTCGGGCCATTCCCCCATATCCTGTCGCTGGCTCCAGAAGGTGGGGTCAGACAGCCTGAGGCCGTACCATGTGGCCGGTGGCGTGGGCAGGACAGCTGACCACAGGGACGGCCGGCGGCTCGGCGGCTTGTTCTGAGAGCTTCCTTTTCGTTAAGTCAGCTTCAGCTAGGGACTTCTTTTCCCCTCGCTGCGAGCCGGGCTTCCCTGGGATGGTGGCCACTGTCCTAAAAACCGGAGAGCTGCTGAGAGAGAGAGTGTTCCCTTGCCCGGAGCCCCAAATCAGACACAAGACACGAGGGTCCACTCTGCTTGGGCTCAGGGGCAAAAGACCCGGAATAGCCCAACATTCAGACTTTTATTGAGGGTTACAACTTATCTCATAACGGTACAGGGGAGGACACGGAGAAGGGTCGAAGGTCAGGATGCAGTCAGGAAGGAGGAAGGGAGGAAAGAGTGAGACACAAGATACTATTGTTAACTGGGAGGCAGGCGGGGGGGGTTCGACTCCCTTTCCAAGGCCAAACTTAACTCTACCTTCAGAGGGGCCTCACTTTCTAGGCCCCCAGAAATTCTTCAGGGGATATGTCATTCTCTGAGCTTGAACCACCACTACATCACCAGTGTCCCCATGTTCCCGGCTGGCTGAGGCAGAACCTTTCCCGTTTTCCCAGGGCCGGGTGCAGTTGGAAGGGGCTGAGCCCGGGGCTGCTAGCTCCGGATGCAGCCTGCGATCCTTGTGCCGGAGCCCGGCGGGTTCGGGCTCAGCTGCTCCGAGCAGATGCTCTGGAGCCTGGTTTGGGATGCGCTGCCAGTTCCATATGAATATTAACCATCTGCGGGGTGGGAGCTGCAGCTCTCACTCCCTCGGGCTCCAGCTCCCGGTTCCTCTCTTCCTTACTTTTTTAGTGTTTGGGTGGAGCTAACCAGTGCACATCCGTGTTCTCCAGTGGGCTCTCCGGACACTTCTCCCCATGCTGTGGCACATTTTTTGCTTCCCCAAACGAATTAATTCAGATAGATAATTATTTTGATGGATCACTGTTAGAGTCGTCCCATCCCTGGCAGTGTCCAAGGCCAGGCTGGACGGAGCTTGGAGCAGCCTGGGATAGAGGAAGGCATCCCTGCCACGGCAGGGGTGGAATGGGATGAGATGCTCCTTGTGTTCCCAGGATTCTCCCAGCAGCTTGGCCCCTGTCCCTTCCCTCCACCCCTCCAGTGCCCTCGGCATTCGCGGATTCCCAGGAACTTTGCAGCCTCCTCATTACCAAAGGTTGTATTTAAGATTCCTGTGTCTCCGGCTTAATAACCCCCAAACGAGTCCCGCCGGAATTAGCCGTAATTAAGGACATTGTGAAATATGGTGGGGGCAAAGGGAATTACACTGTATTACTTTATTAATAATATTCCTTAACGACACTGGAAATTGCTATTAGGCCCGAACATTCCTGCCTGGATATGGAAATAGTCTTTTGCTATGCTAATCTAGCACAATTTTCTTTTCAATGTAAACAAATTATCCTCTATTAATATGCTGTTCTCCTTGCATAGTTAATTATTGTAACAGTAAGGAATAAAATGCTCCGGCTTTCACTGTTTCAGATGGAAAAAGGGCTCCATAAATACTTTAATAGGGAGCTAATTATGCACAGAATTCCGATGCTGAAAATGTGTTTGTAATTGCATTAAAATGGTCTTCTGTTTAAATATTGGGAAGCCGGCTAATTGGAGGCGAGCTGGAATTTCAATATTGTGAATCAATGATTTCCATACACTCCCTGTTTGGTTGTGTTTCCCTTCATGTTTGGCTTTGGGAATGCAGGGAATATTTAATGGTTCTTGATATGAGGAGCTCCAGGTTTCCTACCAATGGAAAAGAGGAATTTCACAGGTCTGGGCCACGGTTTTGGCCTGGATTTGGGTGATTTCTCTCTTAAGGACAGAACTCGCTCCCCACTTTTCCCTCACAGGAGCCAGGTGGGATCGGCCCCATCTCCCAAGGAACAGGAACAGAGGAAAAGGCCTCAGGCTGTGCCAAGGGTGGTTCAGACTGGATTTTAGGGAAAATTCCACCATGGAAAGGATGGTGTTCCCATCCCTAGAAGCGTTCAGAAAACGCAGGGATGTGGCACTTGATGACACGGGTTAGGAGTAACTCGATGGTCTTAAAGCCCTTTTCCAACCTTAACAATGCCAGGATTCTGTCCCTGAGGGAGAGATGTGCCAGCTGCCATTCTGTGGGACACGGGCAGCTGGAGAAGGCCAGGATGGGGACAGCGAGGCCACGTGGGCAGGAGCAGAGGTAGGAACATGAACAATGGGATCACGGAACACCGAGGCAGCGGCACTGCACCCGAGGAAGGGCTTGGAGCGGGAACAGGCAAACAGCTTGTGGCACAAAGCAAAGGAGAGAATTCCAAATGGCTAATCTCCAGCCACCCACACAAGTTTTGTCTCTCTTTAGCACCTTTCCCTGTTGCTAAGTCTCGCATCCAAAAAAACAGAGAGGAGACACTCCAAAGACACTCCAAATTATGCAGCAATATTGTGTCGAGCAGCTGAAAACAGGCTGGGAGCGCAGCTCGGCAACGCGGCACGCTCCTGGTTATCTTTAGGAAAACGCTGATTATCTTTAGGAAATGCTGATTATCTGTAGGAAATGCTGAATATCTGTAGGAAATGCCGATCACCCTCAGCTCGCTGACCCAGCTCACTCGTTCCACACAATCCCAGCACTCCCGAGCACTCCCCAGCACACAGGGAACACCGCATGTGCGGAGCAGCTCCGATTGGGATTGCCCCTGGAAAGGCAGTTTTATCCCCGGAATCCTGCACTGGTTCCTCAGATGAAACAGGAACACCTGCAGTCGGTTTGTGTTCTGCCACACGAGTGATCTCAGTCAGGCTCTATTCATTTCTAAGGGAGAAAATTCCCTAAAATACATGGCATGGGCAGAGGAGAGCCTTCCAAGTGAAAATTCCTGACAAATTAGCTCAGGCCAGGAGTTAGCACTTCAATTTTCAGAACAAATACTCCAGCAAACCCAATTCCTTAAGCTCGCTCATAAGAAGCCAAAGAAATCATCTGCTTCAAGAGAAAAAAAAAAAAGAACAAATGGGCAAAAAAAAGCCGGTAAAAAAGACATGTCAGATCCCAGCTATCCTGCCAAAATCCCCAAACAGCTTCCTAGCTTTTAAGGGAAGAGCATTTGAAATATCTTTGCGGTGTCGTGTCTGTTTGTCTGACAGATGTCTGCAATCTACTGGGAGCTGGAGTCATGCTCCGAATGTAAATAAGATTATGGGTCTCGCAATATTCCCGTTCCCTTGGATTTACCTCCACGCCGAGGAACAGAAAGCGGAAGCCGAGTTTTTTTCCCAGCAGGTTTTTTCTCTCCGTATCCCACAAGCAGGATTAACATTTTTTGCCCTGTCAGTGAAATGCCCAGGTTTGTCCTTTAATCCAGTGGCTACTCCAAAGGATTCAGCTGTTGGACCAAAAGGGCAATTTCTGGCTAAAAATCGAAATCATTCACTCGGAAGCAGCATCTCCATTCTGCCCTTTTCTTCCCCCCAGAATGCACAGCAAAAGTCTCAATAATGGAGTTTTCTGAGGCCTGTGCTGCAATCCCCTGGGACAGTGGTAATCCCAGGGATGTCCCAGATCCCTGGGGAAGGGCAGGTTGTTCCTGTGATGGGAATGGGAAGCTGGACTTTGGGAGGGTGCAAATGGAGCCATTCCCACTGTCCTGCTAGGACACTGAGGAACAAGGAGCAGCTCCTGGGCCCCGTGGCAGGAATTGGACACTTTGCCTTTTCCACCCACTGCAAACTTCAATTCCAGACATTAATTCACCAAAATCCCTAAAACAAAGCCTTTCTTCAGAGCTCCAGCCCCCCGGATTTGCCCTTTCCCTGCCCTGTCCCAGAGGGAGACCAGAGGGGTTGAGTGGTTTTCCTAAACACCCGAGGATCCCAGCCTCACATCCTGGATGCCAGGAGTCATCCCGATGTTCTGGCTGAGCGAGAAATCCCTTAAAAGCAGGGTTTGAATTTGTAATGGGGACGCTGACAGAGCACTGCGCCAAGTCAATCCCGTAATTGATCCTGACTCCTACACGGAGCCGCATGTGCCGGGCCGGGCAGCGGCCGGGAATAGCGCCGGGAATAGCGTGGCTTTCACCTGAAACAAATGAGGTCTAATTAGATTAATCTGCAAATCAGTGCTCCGCACTTGTATGATTAATGAGCGCCTTGCCCCGCTCTCGGATCACAGCCGTGGATTACTGGAGGGGATTTTATGGGGAAGGAGAGATTCCCCCTCCGTGCTAGAGATCCCGCGAGGGAGCGGAGCAGGAGCTCGGCGGCTGGAACCGTCCTGCTTTTGCGAGGAGCCGCGCTCGCACGGTGCGGGTGTCAGATGGACACTCTCCAGCTGTTCGGGAACCATGTGTCGACATTATTTACCGACCTAATGTGATGATAATTACGGAATCAAGTGCGGGAAGAGGCGCGCGGGCAGGCTGGCCATACATACTTAATGACCGCACTCCCGTGCCTTTGCTGTCAGCCCGAGCCCAGCCCGCCGCTAGAGACGTGCAGGAGCGCGACGCGGGCTGACTGTGCGGGACGCGGGCACGGCTGCGTGCGGCAGCGCGCCTTCCGACTGAAAAATTCACGTACAAATGGCTTGCAGGGCTCCCAGCACATGGAGGAGCACGGAAGTCACGAGCGGCCCTTCTCCGCCGTTTAACCCTCGCAACGCTGCTCCGGGAACGCCGGCAGCAGGGGGCCCAGCCGGAGCTCCTTCTGGAAATGGTTCCTTTAAAGCCCCAACACCTGTACTTTTACTGCTGCAACATCGCACGCAGGAGGCAGATGTGAAACCCGAGCCGTCGGAGCTGCTCGGAATGAGAAAAACATGGCTCGGAAAGGAAAGGGGGAGGGGGTTGGGGGGCTCGAGAAGGCGTTTGGGAGCAAGGCTTTTATTTCGAGATCAAACCTGGATCTTTAAAGGGTTTCCTCGCGTCACCTTCGGGTCCTGCTGAGCGCCGCTCTCTCCACAGCCAGTCCCACCCGTGGGCAAAGCAGCCAATTAATTCCAAAGGCTGCTGCAAGCTGGCAGGATCGAGCCCTGCAGCCAGCGGAGCCCTGCTCAGGTTTAGGTTGGGTATTGGGAATGATTTCTCCACGGAAAGGGCTGTCCCACCCCGCCACAGGTGCGGATGGAGCACGCGGTGACCTTGGCAGAGCTGGGGAATGACTGGACTCAGGGGTCCCGGCGGTGCCGAGCCCCTCCCAGGACGCACAGCTTCCCAGGAAGGCTTTATCTCGTCCCGAATGGAATTTTTCCGGCGGGAGGGCCGAGCTTGGCCGGGCTCCGGCCTTTGCGCAACGCAGTTATAAAACATCCATTGTGGTGGATGCTCCCCGAGCACAGCGTGCCTCCCACTCCCTGCTCGCCGGGGGATACCAAACCCATGGATGCGCACCAGCTCTTATCACAGGAAAAGCCATTTACCCCCTGGAGAGATGAGCCATGTCCTGGAAGCGCTCGGCTGCCTCCCGGGAGCTGCGGGCCAGGGGGCGAGGCCGGGGCCGGGCAACTCTGCCATGGAATCATGGAATGGTCTGGGTGCGAAGGGACCTCATCGCTCATCCCTGATCCATCCAGGGGCAGGGACACCTTCAGCCCGAGCAGGCTGCTCCGAACTATGTCCAGTCCAACCTCGGACACTTGCGAGGCTGATCCCACGGAGTGAGCCGGGATTCCCCAGTTCCCAGCCCCACTCCACGGGGTGGCCAGCAGGGGAAAGCTCCTGCATGTGCAGCCGGTGCTGGCCGTGCTGCATACACTGCCCATCCATCCAAGGTCCCTCCACGCTGCTCTAAGCACATTTGGGGGTTTTACCCTGCTTTTGTCCTAAACACTGCACAGAATCTGTTTTTCCTCCAGCCCTTTCCACACCTTTTGGGATTATCCCGTGGCTCTGCAGTGACCTGACCCCAGTGTGCGGTGCCCTTGGGTTTTTTTCTTTCCATTCTTTCCCCCCCCTCTTTTTTCCTTAAGTGTGAGCTCATTTGAAAATTCCAATTTCTCCAATAATTCGCTGCAGCTGCCGAGATGTTCCCGTGCTCTTGATCACTGTTATTAATGATGTGCTGTAACATATGCAAGGCTTGCAATCCCAGCTACTCTTTCTTACAAAGATCAGTTTGTACTTCCACCCCGCTCCCCTCTCCCCCTTTCCCTCCCTCTCCCCTCCCTTTTCCCTCCCTCCCTCGGCTCTGATGGAGCTCACATGTTTGAGGAAGTTCATCTCCCAGCTATTAGTCGGAGAATTAGGAAATGTGTGGGCAGCTCCTCTGTGGTACAAAAGACATTGGAGGAAGGAGCCGTTCCCTTTTATTCCCCAAAGAAGGATTTTGGCTTTATTTCGGGTCCTGAGTTTGCCCTTAAAAATGTTGTGGCTCATTCCTAATGTTCTCTTGTTGACTTCCATGTCTTGAGAAAGGTTTCCAGCTTCGCATTTTTTAATTTCTCAACCGCTCCCAGCCCGAATTGCTATCTCAGTGCTGTAACTACAAATTCCAGGTAATTCCATGGGAATCTGCGTATTTATCCCACGTTTGTAACACCACAAACGCCATCAGCAACTGAAAGCTGAGATTCTGACATTGCTCCCATTCAAAGCCAGTTAAAAACTGGACAATTTCAATCGGTTTTAATTTACCTCCTGTCACTCCTAATGACTGATACATAACTCCCCCCCAGAAATTAGGAATTACTTTCCCTGGAACGCCACACTGAAGGTGACACGGGATGCCCTTGAGGACACTGCTCCCGCTTGCTCGAGGGCACCTGGGATGCTCGGGGACAGGGCTGGAGGCACGCCAGGTGTCCCTGTGCTGACCCAAGGCTGCCACCCTGCTCCCCTCGGGGCGGTGTCCCCGTGTCCCCCGTTCCGTGCTCTCGGTGTCACCGCAGAGCTGTGCTCTGTTGTCCCGGTCCCCGTCCTCACACGGCCATCCCAGCACAGCAGGGACCCCAAGTCCCCCCCAGGTGACCCCGCACGTCGGGACACACCCGTGAGCCTCGAGCTGTTGGTGCTGAGCAATTCCCTGCTCGGGGGCTGCTGAGGATCTGGGAAGGAGGGCAGCGAGGGAACAAAGCCTGATTTTCCAGCGTGGAATGGTGGCACCCTCCGGCACAGACCCCCCCGGCCAGGAGAGGGGGTGACCAGACCCCAGCCCCTCTTTCCATGCTATTTCTAGGCGGCAAAATTAATTCTTTTTAGGGTTTTAGCCGAACCCAAATCAGAGGGAGCAGGAGCTGCTGGAGAGGGGGGGGCTGTCCCCCCCTCCCCAGGCTGCTGAACGCCTTTTTATTCCTGAAGCTGCCCGCGGAATGTTGTATTCCCTGAATTTCTGCGAGTCGGAACAACCGTGAAAAAAATAACCCGGGCTGCGTTTCCCCCCCTTCCTCCTCCTTTCCCGTGTTTTTTTTTTTTTTTTCCCGAGCAGGGCGAAACAGGTGCTGAAATGTGAAACCCTACTGAGGGATTTCCTCGGCAGGCAAGGGGTGGGAGCGCGGACCTGGAGTGGGATGTGCTCCCAGAGCTGCCGGAGTAGGCTGGGAGCGTCGCGAGCGCCGCGCTGTCGCTTTAAGAAAAAATAAACTCGGCTCTGAACTACCCAAAACCCTGCCATTTCCAGCCTGGGCTTGATTAATGATTTTTCTATCTAATAAAAGGTTCACAAACCATCTGTTTTTCTCCCTAATGCCTTGCCCAAAGGTTTTTCGTTCCTATTTCAGGCTTGGGGCCAACTGACATTCCCCTCTTTTTTTTTTTTCCAGCCTTGTAAACAAACCCTTCTCTCTTTTTAATCTTCCAGGGCTGTTTCCTACCCATCGTTATGCATATTCATTGCGAGTAAACATTTTTAGTGTCTACACTTAATCTCTTCCACTGGCAATTACTGTTCTATGCTGTTTTGTAATGCAGAAGGGCCAACGTTTTCCCTTCTAATAACAGCTGGGTCGCAGATGGGGCCTGCAGTCATTGTAGAAAATAAAAATTTACAAGATGCCAGTGGAATTTATTTCAGTTTTATGGAGTCACAGGAGGAACCTTTCTGTTATCCGCCTTCAGTGCAATCTGCAGGCACAAGGCAGGCTTTTGACATTTAATCAAAGGGGGGTTCAGGTAGAGGCTGGAACGGCGCGGGAAGAAAGCAGGTGGATCCTATTAGGCAGTGCCATGGTTAATTTATTTGGGAGTGATTGGCTGAGATGCGCGTAGCCAAGCTTTGACATGCTGTGTATATCTTGTTTAGCATCCCGCTTCCGAGCCGGGCCGCTGGCACCACGCTGCCAGCCGCCTGTGGGGCCGGGCCACCCCGGCACCCTCCTCTGGGGCACCCACGGTCGTCACAGGGCCTCCAGGAGAAAGGAGCTGCATTCCTTGGAATGGCTGGGAAGCTCCGGTTCAGGCAGTGGCGCAGGCTCGGTCTCCGCGTTCCGCGCCGGGGGCGGTTCTGCGGAAAAACGCGGACATAAAGCTGGGAAATGAGGAATTCTAAACAGGCCGGGCCATGCCCTGCCCTCAGCAGCCGCCAAGGTGTGGGAATGGCCATCCCATGGGGCTGGTGACACTGGCAGCAGCTCCAGGCGCTGGGGAGGATGGAGGGGCTGGAATGTGCCCGCCCGCTCAGCTCTGGCTGTGTGAGAGCAGCTGCTTCCCAGCGGGAAAAAGCATCCCAGCTGGGCAGCGAGGGCCCACGGCACAGGGCTCATGGAACCCCAGAACCCCGGCGTGCTGTGGGTGGGAAGGGACCCTAAACCCCATGGCCATTAGCCCAGGCTGCCCCGAGCCCCGTCCAGCCTGGGGGACACTTCCTAGCCCGGAGCACTTCCAGGGATTGAAGATGGACAAGCCTGGAGCCGGGGCAGGAGGTTCCCCCAGGGCTTCAGCTGCTTCCCACAATTCCTGAGATTCCTGACATTTCCTGACGGGCAAATACATGGACACACATAAGGAGATCAGGAGTACAGGCAGGCTGGGGGAAACTCCCAAGAAATAAAGCACACATTTCTGTTTGGTGGGTGTTGTGTGGAGATTTTTTCCAGACTTTTAAAGCAGCTGAATGAGGACGTAACAATCCCACATCCCTCTTTCCCCCCCTTCCTCCTTCTTTCCAGATTCAGAAGCAGAAATGTATCGACCCGCTCAAATTCATTCGATTTTAGGTGGTGTGGGTTTTATTATTCAGGCTTTTTCTTCATTTATAGTCCCAAGGTTTCCAAAACACTCAGCTAAGGGCAACAGAGCTTTCCCAAAGAATTCTTTATTTTCCTTCCCATAGAATCCTGATTCGGCTGTTGGACTGAGATGATCTTCACAGTCCCTTCCAACCCAAAACATTCTGTGGTTCTGTGTGGAAGGAAAACTCAACTGACACGGGGAGAAAAGCCTTCAGTCCTTGCAAGGAGTTTGTCCTTCCCAGAGGTTGGATTTGGGAAGGGGGCAAAGCTATTCATGTGTGTGGCTCAGTTCAAACTTTCCCTCCTCCCTCCTTCCCTCCCTCCCTCCTTTCAGAAGATGATATTGCTATTTTTTATATGCAAACTCTGTTGAGAATATTGAATTTGGTACATTAAATACCAGAGATGAAGGTCTTAGTGGCGTTTAATGACTCCCAACTACATTTCCCTGTGTATCACCCCCAGGCGCCTTTTCCAAGCCTCTCCCTTCATTTACAAACTCCAAAGCTGCCAATAAGTTTGTTAATCTCATCGAAATGCTGTTCCTACTGCAAATAATCGTAAAGATCAACTAATCCGAGTCCCGGGCTGGGAGACAGCCCAGTGGGAGCCTCAGGGTATCCAGCGTGCAGATCCAAACTGGATCTCTGAAATCGCAGGGGACAGAAACTTCCTTGAGGGTATTTGGGAACCAGCTGAGAAACAGGAACAGGGAGAAAGTGCTACTCCCATGGCAAGGCTCCCCTAGCCAGGCTAAACTCAGCAGCCAGAGGGAAAAGGGAATGGCAGGTGAGGAGAGAAGGGGGAGAGCCTGGGATGCTCTGGGATGCAAACACAGCCCACAGAGTGCGACTGCCTGGGAACACCCGGAGATGCCGTGGGATGGGACAGCCCTGGCAGCTCCTTCTGAGGGCTCTGAGCGCCCAAATCCCAACATCCCTCAGCACCCGCACCAGAGCCTGGCCCTGACCCCCAGTCAAACCCTTTTACTGAGGTGATCCCGAACCCAGAGAAACCCAATAAAGATCTCCCCCGGGCAGTGTTGCTCCATACCTCAAAATGGTTTTTGCTCTGTTCCTGCAGGAACAGCCAGAAGAGGGACTACAGATTAATTGGGATGCTCGGAGCCGACAGCTCCGGTGTCAGTGCCGAGGCTGCTCATAAAGCCAAGCACTGGGCTGCAGCTCTGTTCCTCACCAACAGGAGGGATAATCACTCCTGGCAAATGGAGAGCAGCGTTGGGAGGAGAGGAGAGGCTCTGGGAAGGAGCTGCGGAGGATGGAGCACTGCAGATTGTGCTGCTTCATGAAATATTCAGGAGCTGGTGTGGTTTATGGGATGGGCTCGGGCTGGCGGAACATCGCCTGGGTTTGCAGCCAGAGCTGCCTGCAGTGCCGGTGTTTGGGATGATGGGAGGCTTCTCAGCTCCCAAACTTTCCCGTGCTCTGAGAACAGCACTAACAGGTGGCTGCGGCAGGAGCTCGCTGCAGCAGGGATGCAGGGGGCTCTGCAGCACAGCACTTCAGCCTGCTCCCAAAAACCCCATCCCACAGATCCCAGCCATGGCTCCTGACTCCCAATTCCAGTGTAACTTCCCATGGCAAAGTCTTTGGGTGGGAGGGTAATAGCCAAAATTGCTGTTTTCCATGAAGAATTTTCTCCCAATATCCAACCTAAACCTCCCCTGCTGTAACTTGAGCCTGCTTCCTCTTGCCCTGTCCCTTGTTCCCTGGGGGAAGAGCCCGATCCCACCTCTCTACAATGAGGATATCTCGCTGTAGGAAAAGCCTCTCCAGGATTCTGCTCCTGGGGCTTCCATGGCCTGGGAGCAGGCAGTTGGAATGAAGGCTGTTGCTCTCAGCCCTCTGGAAGAGGCATTTTCAGGGACCCAGCCATCTGCACGGCGCTCCACAGGCAGCCAGGCTGCCGTAAACTCCCTGGAAAAGCGACAGAAACGCTTGGACAGGTGGGATCGCTCCCTCCCCGTGCTGGCTCCGCATCCCCAGCCCAGGCACCGGAGCCAGTGGAGTCAGGGCCATAAAAGAGAAGGGTGGGATGGATGAGAGAGGCTGCCTTATGGCCAGAACGTGGTTGGAGGTTGTTCATCATAGAATATTCGCCTGTTAAAAGTGACAGTGGAAGCAGAAAAGGGGGAGAACGTAAAAGCCGTGGAGTTTGGGCCATTTGTCAAAGCTGGCAATGTCTGCACAGAGCAATGACAAGGCAGCATCTTCAAAGCATCCGCTGGAGCACTTGGAGTTACTGATTCCAAAGCAATCGGCTGCTAGCGGGGTCTATGGGAGCATTTCAAGAAGGAAACAGGGAAGTATCAACGGAATACTCTAACACAAAGATTTCTGAGGCACTGGCCCAGGTTTCCCAGAGAAGCTGTGGCCGCCTCATCCCTGGAAGTGTTCAAGGCCAGGCTGAAAAAGGGTGGAAAATCAGGTTGAACCCTGGAATTTCCTCTAAATATTCAAGATGAAACCAGGAAATGATCAGCTCTGCTCCCCATAAAGAAGTTCTCCATGAAATTATAGTCATTGTCCATGTGTTACAATAGGGCTTGGACATGAACTGATTTGGAGGTGGGAATGAGGGTGGGCCTGGGGACCTCTCCAAGTCCTTTCAGACTATTTTTCAGGCAGAAAGTTTAGGAAGGTGATTGCAGAGCATCAGGGGAGGTGGCTGGACACGTCCTTTCCTTCTCCCTCTTTGCCCATCCTGAAATCCATTCCCCAAAAAGCCGCAGAGAACTGCCAGCCCATGAAGCTGGTAGCTGCTGGGAATTTTTCCCATTTTGCCACATTCCAATGGTCATTATGCCCTTCCCCACGCGTGAAAAGCAGGCAGTGCCTCTTGACACCTGCACCCCATAACCGTCCTTCTGCTGCGCCAGTGCTGCCGCGGTGCCCGCGCTCCCAGCCAGCCGGGCACTGCCATCCCCACTTCTTGCTGGCACTCGGCCTGGCGGGCGTTTAAAAGCAGGAACAGCAGCTCGGGGAGGCCGACAGGAGCCAGCAGGGGCGGAAGGGGCCCCGCAGACACGGCCCCGCTCCCCGCAAGCTGCCAGCCTTTTGTGGCTGCCTCCCCTGTGTTTGCGGCCTTGGCACAGCGGGACGGGCTCGGAGCGAGCAGCTGGCACGGCACGTGCTCTGAGTGCAACGTTGATTGCGCACCACATGCCCCGTGCCCGCCTCCCCGGCGCTCGCTCCGGAGCGGGAGCTCATTGTGGCCGCTCCGAGAGAGGCTTTGGCAGCTGCAGGCCCCCCGGTGCCAAGTTGTGCTGGCAGTGGCCTGTGGGTGTCAGCTCCTCTCCCTCTTTGGCATTTCCTCTGGCGGGGAAAGCTGCTCCGTGCCATTGGAAAAGTTACCGCCGAGTGCAGCCAGGAGAGAGGCGGCAGGGAGAGCTCCCGTGAAGTTTGTGGGGAAGAAGGAAGGTTCCAGCCTGTCTGTGAGCCAGTGCTCATCCAAACTGGTAGCAGGAGCTGTGATGGCTCCAGTGGCACGGCTGGGACAGGGGCTTGGAGCAGCCTGGGATAGTGGAAGGTGTCCCTGCTTGTGGCATGGGGTGGAATGGGACGAGATTTAAGGTCCCTTAAACCCAAATTATTCAGGGATTCCATGATTCCATTGAGCCATTCAGTTGTGCTTGAGGCCAAAATTCCCAACGGTCACTTGAAAGTGAATCCCAGTGCCTCAGGAGGCTTTTAGGAATTCTCAAGGATTCGGTTTAATCAGTGATCTGCATTAATTTAATATATTTGCAGTGCTCTCTTCTTTAATACTTAATGAGTGATTATTAGGTTTGTGTATCAGAGCTGAAGTCTGCAAGTTAGGTGGCAATTAATGTTTGAAGTACTCCTTAACTCCAGATAAAATGATCCTATTTGCCAATTAATTATGGAATGTATGTGCCTAATAAACAATAACACTCGGCTCCCGCGCTCACCTGAGGAGCTTCACGTAGAAAAATACAGGTACAGGGGGAACGAAGCTTCCCCACCACTGGATCCATCCTCCCTCGGGTTTATTTGGAACTTCAGGAAGGCGCATTTAGATTGGATTTAAGGAAGAGGGTTCTAATGGTGAGGGTGGTGAGGCCCTGGTAAAGATTCCCAAAGAAGCTGTGGCTGCCCCTGGATCCCTGGAAGCACCCAAGGCCAGCTGGATTGGGCTTGGAGCAACCTGGGACAGTGGGAGGTGGGGGAGGCTCTGGGTGAGTTCTAAGGTCCCTTCCAAGCCAAGCCATTCTATGATTCTGTGATTCCATGCACATTATCCCAAGGAACGGGTCCATACAAAAGGGTCACCAACAAAGCCACCTTCTGGCTTCCCCCTCCTTCCCTGTCCTGCCCTCAGCAGAGTCGAGTCTGTTGGCAGGAGTGCAGTGAGGTAACCCAGCAGCGGCTGCGCTCCCTCTTTTCCATTACCCCAACTTCCTCTCCGCTCCATTCCGGGCTGGCCTCGGTGCTTAATTAGAAAAAAGAGCCATTACATAACAGAGGCAGCCAACCCAAAGAAAACAACCCCAGAAGGGCCATGTGCCACTGAGCCCAGGAAAATCGGGAATCAAATTCCACTCCCTGAATCCTTTACAACACTCCTCCTTGCCAAATTCAGGCAAATATTCCACTTGCTCCAGCTCCGCCTGCAGAGCTCTGTTCTGCAAACCCCAGCTCACAATGGCTCTTTCACCAAGCATGGAGCTGCACATTTCACATTAATAAATATTCCAGGGGGATTTTGTTATTCCAAAAGCAAGGTTAGATGGAGATTGCATGAGTCAAATTCACTAAAAATGAGACTGAACAAGGCATTTCCTCCCAGACCATGGAGTTTAGGAGCAGTCAAGCTCCTGAGTAAACACAACAAAGTTAAATTGTTACTATTTTCGTTTAATTCCCACTTTTTAATGAGATGTAAAAATGAGCAATGAACTGTTTTATTTCTGCTTGCTGGGATTTGTCCTTTGGAATATGATTATAAAATGCTGTCCCCTGCTCCCCACGACTGTTTGTTGTCTCCTGATTTTCAGCAGGGAGCAGAGCTTCCACCCCAATGGATCATCCCGTCTTTAAGATTTCAATTAAAGACTGAAAGGGCAGGATGTGGATTTCAGAACCAGGACAACTGTCCTGGTTTCCTTCTCTGGAAAAGCAGGATAATATTTGCCTGCACCATGGGAAGCTCCTGAGGGTTGACTGACTATCCACCAAGGAAACCACGGGATCAGTTTATTTTGGAGAGAGCTCTTACAGCGTTATTTTGGTCACTATTGCAATTTCCAGCATCCTCTGGATGTAAAAACACAGATATATCTGTGGGCTATTCAACCTGGTGCAGAAACTCCACCTTTTCCAGGCCTGACCCCTCCCTTTGGCTCCTGACTGCTGGAAAAGCCAAACTGTTCCTGCCTCTGCGGCTGGCAGGGGAGTGTTTTCCCTGTATCTCCATCCTCCGGGTAGGTATGCATCCCAAAATAAACTCCTGGATCCAGCTTCAGGCAGGAACTGACAGCACGAATCATGCCAGGCCAACGTCATCCCAGCCATGGGAACAAGGATATGTGGGAATTCAGAATAAAGCAAATAACTGCATTACAGTTATTTGCCGAGTCCCGGAAAGCTTTCCCTGGCCTGTGGTGATGGTGGGAGTGATGGTGCCACCCTTCCTGCACCCATCTCCAGGTGGGATTCCCAACTGGAGTCAGGGAGCAGCTGGGCCGAGCTGCTCACAGTGGCTTGGGTTGGGAGGGACCTTAAGGAACTTCTCACTCCATCCCCTGCCATGGTAGGGACACCTTCCACTGTCCCAGGCTGCTCCAACCTGGCCTGGAACAATTCCAGGCATGGGGCAACCACCGTTTCCCTGGGCAACAGGATAAATTGAGGAACGGTTTCTCCTTTGGTGGCAGAGCAGCCACCTTGGAAGGCTTTACTTGAGGAAGAGCTGTTTTGCTGTGGAAAGTTGATCCAACCTCCACAGACACCCTTGGGAACAAAGAGAGACAAAGCAGGAGACACTTGACAGAGGAGCAGCTTGAGGCTTATGGAATCAGCCAAGCCGCAGCACTGAGCCAGTTCTTGAACAACACAGGGAATGTGCTCCGGTGGGTCTGTATCCAACGCAGGGCGCAAATTCCCAGAGAACACGGAACACCGTGTCCAGCTGTTCCTGAGTCACCGAGGCAGGAGCTGCCATCTCCTCCTGACCAGGCCCTTTTGAACATCTCAGAAAAAACGCCAATAAAAAAAGACAATGGATCCTGAGGCAGGTTTAGCTCCAGCTTGCAACATCTGAGAGCAGCCCCAGCTCTCCCCTTCCTCCTTCCTGAGTTTTTCACCTACTTGGCTGTGTCCCAGAAAGAGCCTGCACACAAGTGAGAGACCCTGGAGCTCGAAGCCTCTCTAAAGCTGGCAGCGGTGCTAAGATTAGAGAGCGAGAAGTGTGAGGGAGCTGAAAGCTTGTGAATCCTGCTAAGGATAGAAAGGCACGAGTAGGAGGCAGCCAGAGCCCATCCCAAGAAATCCAAAGTTGAGCACTGAAGTTGGATGGGATTTATGGATAGGGAACCAGGCTCTGCCTGCTCTGGAGGCAAGGTAGCGCCTGGCAGGCAGGGGTGTTCTGCTGGGATCTGAGAGCCTGCTTCCCAAAATAGGCATTAGAGCGCATTCTCCGATGGGACGCGCCGCTGACGGAACGTACCAGACCAGCAGAGATGCCTTCCTTGCCCGTTGCTCCCAGGGAAAGTCCTGTCTCCCCTGGGAGCTCCAGACACAGCGGGCAGGCAGCCAGGTTATCCGGCATCCCGAGGCTTGCTGCAGTGCTCCAGAGCCAGGGGAGTTGCACGGATCTGCCTGCAGGCACGGCGAGCAGGTCAGGGAGGGAACTGAGGGAAGGGAAGGTGGGAATGGCACTGCCTCCTCCAGGGCTGAATGCACGAGCTGGGCTGCTCCCCCAAATCCAGGTGAAATATGGTGGTGGGAGTCCCCCGAGCTGCTTCCAGGGGCACCACACCTTTGGAAAATCACAGGATCCCAGAATGGTTTGGGTGGGAAGGGATGGTAAGGATCACCTCATTTCACCCCTTCCACGGGCAGGGACACCTTCCACAATCCCAGGTTGCTCCAAGCCCCGCCCAGCCTGGTCCTGGACACTGCCAGGGCTGGAGAGGGATGGGATATATATGCACATGTATCCTCAGGAAACGCCAGCTATCCCAAATCCTACAAATCCTACAAATCCAAAAAGTGCTACTGTAACAACCCAAAACCATTGGATTGGGGAGGAACAGAGACAATAGTAAGACTTAAATTGTGGAGAAAATCAAGTTTCCAGTTGCAAAGTGGCAAACGGAGCACTTGGACCTGGAAGAATTTTGAATGTAAATTCCCAAG
Organism: Petroica traversi; assembly: GCA_025920805.1. Taxonomy (NCBI): domain Eukaryota; kingdom Metazoa; phylum Chordata; class Aves; order Passeriformes; family Petroicidae; genus Petroica; species Petroica traversi. Next base: position 35,140 of record JAHLSL010011736.1, read on the forward strand.
CTTGGAATAAGGCTGGATAAAATATTCCAATGGAAGCCCATGTCTAGTTAATGGAAAACAATAAAAGGAAACCCCGCAGGAACAGCTAAACCTCAGGGTTTTTTGGAATATCTGAGAGCTGCTGGTGGCTCTTGGGGAAGGGCTCACAGGGAATCTCAGCTCTTCCTGAAGTCAGCCAGCATTTTACTTCAGTGGAGCAGAGTTAGGTTAATGCTGAATGTTTGGAAAACACCATTCCCACTTGCCAGGCTGCTTCCTCAGAGATCTCCCCATCATTAGTTTAATTCAGCCATCAGTGCTCGCAATGGCAGCCGAGGGATTCAGATGCTCCACGGAGTCAATTGCTGGCTTTGGAAATGGGCTCTGCTTTGTTTTCTAACATGTAAAACTTGCTCTGTGAACCTTGTTCTGACTCATTTAAACCCACTTAGGAGTCCTGCAGGAAAGACAGGATTTGGGATGGCAGTGGGATCTCTTCTGCCTAAAAAATATCCACTACCCTTAGGAATTCCGAGGAGTGGCTTGGTCCAGATTGGCTGATAAAGGCAATTCTGCTTTGCAGCTCGAATTCCAGGAGTGGTTGGAACAAGATGGGCTTTAGGTCCCTCCGCCCCACAATATTCTGGGATTCTCTGCAGGAAGCTCCAAAATGAGCCTGCCTTTTCCATTTCCCATTTCCCACTTCCCCTGCTGTCGGTGCTTCCCGGCTGTGTGACATTCCCACTCCCCTGGTGATTGATATCTCTGTGCACAGGTGATTTTTCCAGCTCCTGGGTCCCATGAGCTCCCTGCCCTCCCAGGAAGGTGCTGGGCAGCGTCCTCTGCTCACCCTGAGCAGCACATTAAGCTGAGCATCCTAACGAGATGGGCTTCACCCAGGGCCCCCCAAATCCTTCCCCAGTGTTATTGTTTGCAAAACGTTGGATAAAATATAAATGATGCTTTCAATTTAAACCAAACCTCACACTGTTCCCAGCTTTAATAACAGGTATGACAGATGAGATTTCCATCATCTGTTTTTGTCTTTGTCAAGGCTTCTCCAATAAATGCTCTAAACTAACAGATGTGATTATAAAGGCTGAGGCATCAGGAGCTAAGCTTTGTCAAGTGCTACCAGAGATAAATTAATTCCTAGTTTAAGCTTCCACTGAGACTGGAACATCCTTTTCCCCTGGTTTTGGTGCCTGACCTTGTGCAGGTTTCACACCCAGAGAGAACCTGATCCTGAGAAAGCAGGACAGGTACCGTTAAATTATATCAGTAGCTGGGGCACTAAATAGGGCACCAGTTTAGCTGGGGTAACAAACTGGGAGCCAGAAACCTCTTGGAGAACTGATATCCATGAAAAGGGAACATTTTCCAGCTCTGTTGGAATTCTCGGCACTTGTAAAATACAGGTGACTTATCTGAATGCTAAAGTAGGTTTGGGGTGAGTCTTTGAGATCCTGCAGCCTGATTTCCTCCCTAACACTCCTGCACATTTCTGCCCTGTGATCTCTTTGTTCCCTTCCCTCACCAACCCCACAGGCACCCCCAAATCAATTTAGGGCCATTTGGGTGCTTGAGCAACAGGTAAGCTGTGGGGTTTTTACCAGGAATTAGAATTTCTAATGATAAGAGTAAGAAGGATTGGAAGGGGCTGCCCAGGGAAGTGGTGCAGACCCCATCCCTGGAGAATTCACCTAGTGCTCTGGCAGGGATCAGTCACAGGCTGGATGCGATGACCCTGAAGGTCTTTTCCAGCCTCCTTCAATGGATTCTGGGATTCTCTGAATACAGCCATTGTTTAATCCACGTCTCCAGATTTTACTGTGATACACAAAATAATAAATAAGACATAATTGGGTCTGGCCTCCTGACTCCTGCTCTTCCAAAGGCATGAATAAATGAATTAATCACAGCCACCAGGGTAAGCAGAGCGAAACCCATGGGGAAAAAAGGGCGGATGGAATAAAAGTCCTGATGTCAGAAAAATTCCGCAATAAAGTTATTTCCGAGTATTGATTTGATAAGTGAAAACTTAAATAAGACTTGGGAAGAGAGACGTGCCAGAGACACGGCTCCTCAGAGAGCGCGCTGTCAGAGGCAGCCAAGGGGCAACAGGGATGAATCCTCCAGCTGAGGAACACGGGGTATTTGCAGAGATTCTTGTGAAAGTGCACCAGGCTCAGTTTTATTTGATGTTTCCTTCCGGAGTGCCAGGGACTCCCCTGAACAACTCCTCATGGCTGTACTTTTTATCCCTCGCTATGGCCCCGTCTCTGACCCTCCCTTCAAACTCCGAGTGCCGTTCATTAAATTCCCCCTTCTATGGAGTCATAAACGCCGTAATCTCGATCCTGATAAGGGCTCTAAAGCTATCCCACAGGATCCTTGTGGTTGGAGCTGATGGAACATTAGTGTCAGGGAAGACTATTATTTGAGTCTCAATAGAATTAATAAAGCTTTTCTCTCCCCCCCAGGAACGCGCTAAATCTCCAAGTCTTGTTTGTGTTCGGCACAAGATTTCCCTACCTCGCACGGAAAAGAGGGATACGGAAAAAAAGACGAAAAAGCTTTTAAATATTTAACAGTCAAAACCCGACATAAATTGGAGATTTGAATAAAAAATCAGCCCAAGTATATTTGTATGAAACTGGTGAACAGAAGGAATACACATGCTCTGAGGAATAGATTTTATGCCAAACATCAATCAATCCCAGCTCCAAAGCCTATTTATAATACTGTGGGGGTTCTGGATGGTTGCACTTCACACTGGGAGGACCAATCCATGACATTATCTGGTGAACAATTGAAGGCTTTTACAAATAATTAAAACTCTGCTTGGAAATGGGGATCTTGCTGCAGCTTTTGTGGCCATGCACCGGCTTGTGGTGATGGCAGAGTGTAAATAACGAGTAGTTAATGTCGGATTTGCTCCACCATCCTCTGCCTGCCGGGGCTTTCTCCCTGGTTATTGATCTTTTGGGCACAAATGTGGATTTACTTCCAGCTTCCCCTTCCCTCTCCCCTCACCTCCATCCGGGACAGCCTCGTTAGGCGGGATATTGGGAAGGAATTCCTGGCTGTGAGGGTGGGGAGGCCCTGGGATGGAATTCCCAGAGAAGCTGTGGCTGCCCCTGAATCCCTGGCAGTGCCCAAGGCCAGGCTGGACATTGGGGCTTGGAGCAGCCTGGGACAGTGGTCCCTGTCAGCAATGGTAGGTAGGTGACACCTACCAGCAATCACACAGCCTCGGCTAAACCCCCCTGGCTGTTCCCCGCGTAGGAAAGAGCTCCCAGTGTTTATCCCGGAGCTCTCTGTCCCGGAGCACCGGCGGGTGCTGGGTGCTGGGTGGCTGCGTTCGGCAGAGCAGCAGGGGGAGCTCAGACATCCCATTTAGCTCTCTCCAAATGTCATTCCTTAAGACCTTCTGAGCAATTAAACCAGATTTAGCAGAAATCAATCATACAGACATGAGGGTGGGAAATAATGAAGATGGATGTTGTTTAAAGCCTTCCAAGAGTTCCTGCCGAAGCTAGATATCATCCTGAGTAGGATTAGATTATCCAAGTGACCTTAGAAGTGCTCAAGTGTCCTCCCAAGTGGGAGCAGACGGCACACGGAGCCCCACCAGTCCCTTTCCCCCTGGTCTGGTCCTTATTTCCCAGGTAAGTCCTTCCCGGGAGCGCTGCTGGCATGACTGGGATGCACGGAGGCAGAGCGGAATCCCTGCCAGAGCAGGAGGAACACTCTGTTCTCCCAGCTCTCTTTCTACAGGCAAAACAAATCTTTGCTTTGAGACTGAAAATCCTGCTTCAAATCCCTCTTCCCAGGTGTGGGGCCAATATATTTCATTTCCCCTAAAGTTCCTGCTGGGATCCACCGGGCCGGCTGCTCCTTCCTCTCCTCCCAGGAAACAGGTGGGTTTCAAACCTTCTGAAGACACCAAAGTGCTTCTTTACAAAGTGACTTGCAAAGCAAAAATATTTAAAAAAAAAAAAAAGAGAATTTTTTTTTCTTATTCCCCAGAGATTTTTGAGCATATGAAGCGCAAAAATAATCACAGAAATGACGCAAAGGAAGAAAAAACCCAAGGATTTAGTCAGAGTCAGCAATCTAAAGGCAGCTCCCTGCTGCTGCTTCACCCCCACGACACAGCCTGGATTTAAGGGACTCTTCTGCTGAGCAGCGGCCAAAGTCAAGACCTTAAATCCCTGGGAACTGCTGCATGCCGGGCCGAGAACATTGGGATGTGGGAAGGTGACGCCGTTCCAGAAGAACAAAGCAGGCAATGCTTATTTTTGATTAATGAGGAATAAAGAGAGGGAATGTTGTAGCTGTCAGGGCACTGAGGGCACGGACACATCCAGTGCACCCTCCTGTGCTCCAGTTCCATGGATCCCTCCATGCCCTGCTCTCCCTGGCCCCTTCCCTGGAAGGAGCTGGGAGCCTCTTCCCAGAGCAGCCCCCCTCTTCCTGCTCTGGGACACACATGGGCTTGAAACCCAACATGTGTCTTCCAGACAAACCAGCCAGGTCTGCAATAGTGGGATGTCTGTGTCATCTCCAGCTGTTTCCCTCCTCTGCTGCAGCTTCAATAAGTAAATATTGAAATAAAACCCCCTGGACTCTCCTAAACCAATCCAGACTCGTATCTCCCACCTCTGGGAAGACACGTGGAGCATCGTGTAAATCCCCTGGCACCTCACTTATCTCCTCCCAAGGCTTGAAACTGGCTTTTGCTCCAGAAATCGGAATTTTCATCAGGAAGTCTTTATATTAGGGAAAAAGTGCCCCTGGGAGCAGCAAGCAGATTCAAGGCAGGGTTTGTGACCCTAAGCCTGAGCTCAGGATCTGCTGGTCCTGGTGTTTTCCTCCTCCCCCAGCTCGTGCCAATAACCAGGATGTGCTGGGAGTGCCTGTGCCTGGGGGACCGGGAGGCCAAGCAGGGCTCCGGATTTGGAGCATGCCTCCCTGCACAGCTCCTGGACATTTTTACTCGGAATGTTCACAGAGGTTCTGGCTTCAGGTGCACACTGCACATTTCCCCGGGGATTTGGTTGTTTTGTGTCGAGCTGAAACAAAAGTGGCAGAAAATCAGCTGAGCCTCTGTGCTCTCACTACTGTGGTGGGAAAGGAGGAAACTGGCTTTTCCTTGAAAGGAATGCTGCTGCTCTTCCCTAATTTCTCTAATGACATTTGATATTATGGTGATGAGTGCCTTGGAAAATACATATGATAATCATTATAATCAAGCACATGTGTCTGGAGAGTGTAATAGGTACATTCTATAAATTAGAAAATAAACATGTGTTAAGGAATGACTTTTAATATTAATTTCCATTTTTAGAAAGCAAGGCCCCAGATCCAACTGGGGATTAACCAGCCAAAATGGGATTTTATAGAATCCTGGAATCCCAGAAAGGGTTGGGCTGGGAGGGACCTTAAAGCCCATCTCATCCACCCCCTGCCATGGGCAGGGTCACCTTCCACTGTCCCAGCCTGCTCCAAGCCCTGTCCAACCTGGCCTTGGGCACTGCCAGGGATCCAGGGACAGCCACAGCTTCTCTGGGAATTCCACCCCAGGGCCTCCCCACCCTCACAGCCAGGAATTCCTCCCCAATATCCCACCTAAAACTCCCCTTTTCATTCCAGGAGGTCTCCTCTGCCACCCCTGACCTCCCTTTGCCCCAGACTTCCTGAAAAACTCCTTCCACTCTCAGTGCTCGAATGTTTTCCATTTGCCTTTGACAATGGTATGAACAAACTCCTGCTCCAATAGAAGGTTTATGAAAAGGGGTCTCTTCCTGACCCCACTTACCTCATTTATGGCTAGACTCAAGGATATTAGAGGGCTTTTCCAGCCTAAATAACTCCTGATTCCATGATGGCACTGCTCTGCTGGGTGTCACCTTTGTGAGGGCTCTGCAAGCAGAGCTTTGCACTGATGTCACAGCAGAATGACAGCAGCAGAATGGCTCCAGAACAAAAGTAGGGCAAGGCTGTGCTGAATGAGGCACTTCCTGTTGTCTCCGAACAGAATCACATGGAAAAAGCACTTTCTGGACCTCTCCAGCAAGTCCAACAGCTGCTGGAAATCAGAGTAACCCCATTGGGTTCAGTGGCTCTCCTGCAATTCCTGGCAGCTGGGAATCCAACCTCGCATTCCCCGCGCAGGTCCTGCATTTTACTGTACATTCAATCCCATAAGTAGGAATTTGTTCCCGAAAGGAAAACATAGATAATTGGGAACAGAGTGAACAATGTGAGACTTTCTGCACAGAGAGGTTTTGGACTCCCCATCCCTGCAAGGGCTCAAGGCCAGATTGGGTAAGGCTTGAAGCAACCTGGTCTAGTGGAAGGCGGCCCCGCAGAGGGGTGTGACTTGGTGATCCTTAAGTCCCCTTCCAACCTGCCCCATTCCATGATTCTGGGACTCCATGGCTTTGGGAAAGGAGAAGAACAATGCTAGAAGGTGCAGAGAAACTCTGGAGAACCAGGATTACCACAGCAGCCAGGCACTGGGCTCATTAGGCCTCCTGAGCTGTTGCCAGAATCCTGGCCCTTGACTGGAGTGCCTCTCCCATGGAGCCCCAGAGCCTCTCCCACTGCACAGCCGATTGATTTTAGGAGTCATCAATGGATATTGTGTGCCTATACCATTACCAGGACAAGCAGGAGGTGCACGGAGTCATTTGCCTGCCGAAGCCAGTTGTCCCATGCTGTGCCCTATGGGAAGCCACTGATTCCTACACTTGGAGCAGGGACAATGCAACTTAATCAGAGTGACAGGAAACAGGCAGCAATTACAGTGTGCAGCTACATCTGCTGGGTTCCACTTCACTGAAGGAAGAGTTATCTCAATTTTAATGTACAGCCCTTTTTCATGTTTCATTTAACCTCTGCTGTATTATTAACCACATCAAAATATAACGACGGTCATTAGGAAAAAAATGGAAAACGAGAACATTTGGGAAAATTTGGACTCTTCCCCCTTTATCTGTAATTTAACGGTCTCGGTTTTACTTTCATGCCCCATTCCACAGCCTCATTTAATAGATAGGTTTGTTTGCTTTAAATACCAAGCACAACCCCAATCCTGCTTCTTCCAAACTCCACGGCAAAACAATTCCCGATGCACTGGAAGCAAGATGTGACCTGCTGATATTCCTTCTCCTTAATTGCCACAGTGGAATGAAGCCTCCCCAATAGTTTGCTCATTTGCCCAAATTGCGCTGCTAACCTTGAAAGATTCTCATTGTTAGTGTTTCACTGGAAAAGGAATCATTGGGAATTGTTCAGAGTCTGTGGGAAAACTGGGAGAGGGGGAACAAAACCTGGGCTGGACCACCTTGCACTGAGGAGCTCAGGGATGGAGTTCAGGTGCCTCCATCCATGGAAAGCATAACTCAGCACTGTCCTCATTTTACCATCAAGTGCAAAGTGTCACTTGGGAATCACTGGGATGGAAATGAGACCAAAAATCCTGGCTACAGGCTTTGGGGTAGAGAAGGTTCTGGAATCCTAGAAAGAATTCTGGAATGGTTTGGGTTGGATGGGGCTTGGAGCTACTTGGGATAGTGGAAGGTGTGAGCTTTGAGGTCCCTTCCAATCCAAACCATTCCAAGATTCCATAATAAACCAAGATGATCTCTGTAAGCTGTAACCTAAATAAAATATATAAAACAACTCCTGTGTGTGGAGAACAATGAAGAACCTGCCTGGAGGGGGTAATCAGCATCTGAGTAGTCTTTAATCTAACAAGTACATCTTAAGTGAAGTTGCCTGAAAAAAAGGTGCTGTGCACTTGCCAAACACCTCCCTGTACAGCAAGGATTCCGCTGAAGCACTGAGTGTTAATTGGAAGGAAGTTGGAAAGCTTTCTATCAGGATCCTGTAATAAGCTTCATTAATCCAGGGGACGGTGGTGCACTGCATATTAATAAAAAGGCAGGAGAGAGAACTAAAGGGTGGGGAAACTGGGGGGGGGTGGATGGGATATTGGGGAGGAATTCTTCCCTGGGAGCATGGTGAGGCCCTGGGATAGAATTCCCAGAGAAGCTGTGGCTGCCCCTGGATCCCCGGCAGTGCCCAGGGCCAGGTTGGACGGGGCTTGGAGCAGCCTGGGGTAGTGGAAGGTGTCCCTGTGTGGAAGAAGGTGATCTTTATGTCCCTCCCAACCCAAGCCAGTATGGGATTTTTTGGACTGGCTTGTTTAGATGTAGTAGGAAAGTGTGTTCTGGCATTATCCCACCTCCATGTGCTCAAAAAGTACAGGTAAGTGGCTGTGTGCCAATAAAAGCAGTGAGGAAAACTGAGGAAGGAGCAGCTCAGCTGGAAGTGCTATGATTAAAGCAAAAATGGACATGCAAAATCACATTTTCTTCGGATTTTGGGAGTGCAGGGCCTAAAGAGGTTGTTGGTTTGGGCTCAAAGACCTGTAAACTGTGCTAAGAACAGTTGCTCAACTGAGCACAACTAAAAGACTCCTCCTGTTGAGCAAGCCCATGGATTAGATATGAATTATCCTGTTTGCATTTCATTTAGTTTGATTTGCTCTATATTTCCTATTTTCTAAATTAGATAACCCTTGCTTGATTTAAGGTAATTCGCCTTTACTGACTATTACTTAAGGCTAAGCATTTGCAAAGCCATTCCAGGAGAGGAGGAGAATTAAACCACGGAAATTTAGGGTTTAGAGAACAAAAGGAACGTAGGGATGGAAGGGAAGTGGTGATGAATGCGGAGCTGGCGATGCGTCAGCCCCAAGAGCTGCCTTTGACCGATGCCACGAGCTTTTCCAGACACTCTGGAGCTTCCTTTGTGTATCCTGTGCTTAAAAATTTGATGAGCTGAGTTCCTCGTGTATTTACCACTACTACAGCAACAGGGACCCATAAGCGGGAAAATGGAGTTGGACGATCCCCCCTTTTTCTTCGGGAGAGATTATGGGCTCTGACAATTTAACTGCCTGCTTTTATTTCCACGTTATATTGCAGTTGCATCTGGAAATCAGGAAATTCAGTTTGGAATCGAAAAGGGGGAGGAGGGAAGTGGGGGAAAACGCAAGACATGGGCAGCAAAGCCTCTCTGTGACACTGCACCCTGAAAACCCCTCCCAGATGAATTTGAGATCTCTTTAGGAGCTGCTAATCTATGCAAAGCAAATTATTTTGGATTTGCCCAGCCCATGCCTGCCCACCCTGTCATTTGTAACTGCTGGCTGTGCTGACAGAAACTCTTCATCAAGCACCGGGCTACACACACACACCTCAAACTCATTAAAAGCAGCAAGGTTTGTAAGGACACAGCACCATCAAACCACCTCAGCAGCCAGAGCCTGAGTGTTTTTCCATGGGACAACTCTTTCCATTTTTGTGCCTTGCTCTACGCTCCTGCCGTGGGAGAACAGGTTGGATCCATTGGGCTGGACTCACTGCCTGGTGGGAGGTATCCCCTACTCTGTCCCCAGCACCACCCCTGTGCTGCCCAAGCAGCCCCTTGCTGGAAATCAGGATGTTCCACCTCGCACAGAGACAAAATCCTGCTCAATCCAAATGTCTCCGAGAACAATTTTCGCCTGGAGAATGTTCCTTCATTCCCATCTGTGCAGATCACAGTTTGAAATGCTGTCTGCACTTTCCAAACCCTTGCTTCACCAGAAAAAAAAAATAGCCAGAGCAAACTACAGAAAAAAATAGAAAACAAGGAAAAATCCCAACCTATCAAATGAACATGGAATAAAAAATAGGGGAAGGAAATGCTGAAGCAATCAGTCCTCCTCCATTTGTTTTGCTGTGTGACAGCCCCAGTGAGTTGTCCCAGTTCCCAAACTGGGGTTTACATGAGCACACACATCCACAACCCTGCTAGCTGCTCCCTGGCATACCTTGGGAATGCCACTGTGTCCTCCAGTGGAATTCTGTACTGATGGCTTTCCCAAATAAATCTCGGGGCTGCCTCATATTAATGAACTGTCACAGTTCCCGTTGTTTTCCCAGGGCCTTGCAGCTGCATTCTTTCACAGGTGCTTGGCAAATTCAAATGAGCCTGGTTTGGGGTTTCAGGAGGGGACCAAATCCCTCCTCCCGCGGATTGATGGAGTTATCCATGCGGGAAACACGGCTTTGCCTTCCTCGCCCTGTCTAGCTCCTCTTCTGCCCTGACCCCTCACCGTCCTCGTGCTTCCCAGTGATGGAATTAAAATCTCAGAATCCTGGAACGGTTTGGGTTGGAAGGACCTTAAAGCTCATCTTGTTCCACCCTGCCATGGGCAGGGACACCTTCCACTGTCCCAGATTGCTCTGAGCTCTGTCCAGCCTGGCCTTGGGCACTGCCAGGGGTGCTCTGGGTGAGCTCACCCCCAGCCTGTTCCCAGTAAACCTCCCCTGAGCCAGCCTGACCTCACCCAGCCACCAGGGCTCGGCCCATCTGACACTCCAGGCTGTCTCCATTTTGGGATCAGGAGCTGCAGCTCTCGGGAAGGACCTGAGCCGGTGGCAGGCATTCCTGCTGATCTGCAGGATCATTGTGTACTCAGCAGAGAGAGAGAGAGGCTTTCTCAGGCGGTGACAGAGAGCAAGAACCAGCCTCGAGCGCCGGGAGACGCCAGAGGGAGGCATTTTAGCTTTGGATGGACTGGAACTAAGCTCAGGAATATCAGATTATTCCTCCGGAGCCTCAGAGGGAAGCCCCTATGGATCTCCTGGCTGCTGCACCTTTTCCAAGGCAGCCATGCAGCACCCACTAACCTGTGTCCCTTCCAAGCACAGGCAGGACAGGAGGGCAGCTCCGTGTCAGCTGAGTTATGTTATAATGATCCTCACTTATTATGGAGTTGGACACTCAGCTGCTCTAAATCCCTGACTTTTTTTTCCCCTAATCCCTCATTTCTTTGCAACCTTTTCAGCTCCCTCTCTATAGACATCATCAATGGAGCTGAGCAAGGCCTAAGAATTCCTGCTGGGGTGCAGGAGCTTTTAGGGAGAGCTCCACGCATTTCCATGAGTGCTTCTACGCTATTATTAGATATTTACTGATCACATGTAGTGCCCAATGAGGAGCCAGAGAACACAGCAGCCGGAGGTTCTGAGGCTGCATAAGGGAGGGGGATCCTGTGTCCCTGTTCCCATCTCGTGCGTGGGAGGCGGCCCCGAGATGGTGCAGAAACGCGTCTGTGTCTCCCCTGCTCCAACTGGGATGTCTGGGAGCTCCAAGTAGAGCCCTGCTGGGGAGTTCCACCTGCCCAGGCTGCTCCCAGCCCGGCCTGACCCGGCCCTGAGCACCCCAGGGATGGGGCAGCCACAGCTCGACCTCTCCCCATCTCCAAGGCACAATGGACACTCATTTGACTCCATTTAATTCAGTTCAATAGGCTTGGGTTTATTATGTCGGGAATTTTTAGGTTTTCCCAAGTGATCCAGCATCCCGATTTCCTTGGATTGAATGCTCCTCTCAGAATCAGCCAGTCTTGGAGCTGTTTGTGTCCTACAGTATTTTTTCAGCAGAGCCACTTTGAAAACCCAGCACTGACTGAATTTCTAATGCCACACAATGGATTATCTGAAGGAAAAAGAAACATTGGCACAAATATCGCTCTGGCTGGGGTTTGACAACCAAGGGAATAATCTCAAAGCACAGAACAAGCCTGGTGGCCTGATATTTGTTGTACGACACTAAAATCTGATGGCCCTTGATCCAATGTCATAGAGAAAGATCTAATTCCAACTTTATAAAATCGGAGTCAATCAGGCTGGAAAAGAGCTCCACGATCACGGAGCCCAAGCTGTGCCGGATGTCCACCTTGTCCCCAGCTCAGTGCCACCTCCAGGTGTTCCTTGGACACCTCCAGGGATGGGCACTCCAAACACCCCTGGGCAGCTCCTTTCCATGGAGAAATTCCTCCTGATGTCCAACCTGAACCTCCCCTGGCACAGCTTAAAGCCATTACTTTAAAAAGGAATTTGTTTCCCTCCCAAACATTGAAACCAGTTTGCCATGAAAATCAGTTCAAGTAGAATTTCCTTCCTCATGCTCATTCCAAATAATCAACTTCTCCTAGACCTGGAAATGACATAATTGCGCGTCCAGTTCACAGGATTTAAACTCAACCTTAATCTCTTTGCTAAGCACAAATACTTGCAATTTTTTGTGAAGTTAGATTGTGTCCTAGGCTGCTCCCAGAAAAACAAAGGTTGGAATTTCTATGGTTTAATAAAAGGAGATTAATATGGAAGTGAAACAAATCTACTGATAGAAAAATAAGCAGAATCTAAATCCATTTAACTGAAACCCACAGCTCTTTATATGGCAATCATAATACACTTAGGGGAGCAGCTTCCCTAAAAACTGGCCTTGTCACCGATAGCCCTTTATTCTTCCCTCTGTGTTCCTTGTCAAGGAGCTAATTCAGGCAGCTAATTGGGTCAATAACTAATCCAGCCACCATGTATTCCCCCAATTATTCCCTTCTTCATCCCCCTCCTATTCTTATTCCATATATTTTTTACAGCAGCTTTTAATTCAATTATAAGGACAAGTGATGGATGGCAGCACCCGGGACTCAGCCCCGGGATCCCCCCGTGACCGACGGGTCCGGGCTCAGTAACAAACACCAATAACAGAAATAAGATATAAAATAAGATATAGAAGAATTTATCATAAGAACAACAACACATTTTTTCCAACACTGAGATACTTCAAAGAACGCTCAATAATTTAAAGAATACCACACAGGGGAGTAAACTGATAAATCTCATAAACTCTCCCAGAGGGCCACTCCAGATGATATTCCCAGAAAAGCTGTGGATGCCCCAGCCATGGAATTGCTCAAGGCTGGGTTGGAAGAGGCTTGGAGCAAGGGATTTTAAGGACCATCCCCCTGCCATGGGCAGGGACACCTTCCACTTGCCTAGGTTACTCCAAACATTTTTCCAGATGCTGCTTCTCTAGGAAAGAAGAACAATTCCTGCTGAAATCCTGATAAGAGATTGCTTTATCGTGTTTTCTGTATTCCTGTCATCACAACCCATGGATTTCCATAATGACCTACATATGCCCATTACAAAAATTGAAAATACATGGAAAATCTCTTTACATCCCCTGCACCTCTTGGCCGTTTCCCAAATCCACTGTTTTCTCCCTAATGGATGCAGTATTCCATATCCATTAGTACGACCAAAAATGATGACATTTCACTTTAATTGAAATCAAACATCCTATTTCATTAGGGAATTAGAAAACAACCCAAATTTTAATCAGAACTCAGACAAGTACGGAAGGATATTTTCCCACCTCCAAGAGTATCTTTCCATGGAAAGCTGCAGTATTTTTAAGGCAACGGATGAAACTCATTCTTTGTTATGCTGTACTGAAATTAGCAAGTGTAAGGTTCCCTCTAATCCAAACAAGCCTCATGTTGACTCCACAACAAGGAAACACTAAGGGAGAAACCACATGAAAATTACAAGGGGATTTTTGCTCCGTTTTTGGGAGGTAGAGAAACAAACACTGGTGATTTGGGGGTTTATCCTATAAAATTTATTTAATGCAGCTTTGTTCCACTTCTGTTTTATCACAAAACCCAGTGTGGCAGCTCTAGATCACATGGATTCCTTCATGGCGTCAGCTACTGCAGCTCCATAATGTGGATCAACTTATGTTCACAATCACCATGGAATCAGGGAATGGTTTGGGATTTTAAGGATTGTCCAGTTCCATCCCCCCACACCTTCCACATGACCACTTGTCCAAGCCCTATCCTGACTGGCCTCAGACACTTCCAGGGAAGGGCAGTCTGATAAAATTTCCCAAATTTATCTGCAAAGCCATAAATCCACCAAGCATGTGCATACTCACTTTTTTTCATGGATTTGTAACAAGACACATTTTGAAGGATTTTTATAGGAATGGCAACAGCCACAATCACAGCCCCAAATAGGAACAAAATGGAGTCTGGTATTTTGCTATCCTGGTGTTAAAGTCTATAGACTGCAGAAAAAAATTCCTTTTGTAGTTCAGGAACCTTGAGATATGACTTTTTGGCTAATTCCTGTACTTTTACCGCCCCTTCCCATGTTCACGGGGCAGTTCAGCTTCCCAGCTACTTCCTGTGAATTCTGAGGCGGCCAAAGGCTCCAATGCTCAGCCAATTGTCCACAGGGAATTCCTGTGGCGTGCTGAAAACAGGACATATGGGGACAGTATAAAATCCAGAGGATTAAAATTGGAAAAGGAATAATACCGGGGCCAGGGCAGCAGTTGGGCTAGCCCTTTTCCTACTTAATTTCCAAATAAAACCTCACAGCCCGTTATTTACCAAATCCCTCATTAATTTGAAGGCAGCATCCCTGGAAATGTTCAAGGCTAGGTTGGATGGGGCTTGGAGAATTATGGTCTGGTGACAGACCCTTCCATCCCAAACCATTTTATGATTTTTTTATCACTCCCCCTCCCTCTGCCTTTCCCCATCCCCTTCTTTATTTTCATTTCCACTGCCTGCTTGTGCACCACAGCCCATTGCAGGTTCAGCACCCAGAAAAACATTGAAAAAAGAATAATTCAAGCCTACCTCTTTTCGCGGGATGCTGAGGGCTGAGCAGGCTGAAATCCTCTGAGGGTCTGACCACGACTGAGGGGCTGAAATACCTCACGGGGTTTGCTGACGGCTGAGGGGGCTGAGG
>JAHLSL010011736.1:60742-90109 GCA_025920805.1 Petroica traversi
GATTAGGGCTTGGCCTGCATTAGAGCAACAAATTAATACATCTCTAATGAGGGAATCACAAATCCAGCACAGTTTAAATTACTTGCTTTTTTATTCGGGATGTTTGGTGAGGAAATTATAACAAATATTGTCTTTTAAGTACAGTCTGGTTTTGGAGTGCGGCCTGGTGGGAAAGCTGCAGGTTTTTGTTATTATTGTTTGGTCATCAAAAAACCGAAATTAAATCGCTGCTTTCTTGGGAAGATGTTTAGGAGCTGCTCAGGTGAGGCACACCTGGGATGTCTGCATGGATCCCACTGCTCTCGGTAGGAACAGCGTGTGTGCCAGGGAGGGTTTGTGAAGCAAGGCATGTGTTTGGGGCTTATCATGCAGAAATGCCATTTAAAAGAATAAAAAAGAGGGGAAAAAAACCCAAAAGAGAAATTTTGACTGAAAACCTGCTTTGAAAAAGGAAGCGGTGCAGCAGATCCGGAGCTGCTGCGGTTCTGTCGGTGGCTCAAAAGGGGAGGCCCCATTTTTCACGGGATGTGTCAGAAAAGAGGGAGAATGATGCTGGAGTTGGGGTGCTGGCTTGGCACTCCTGCGTTGCCCCCTTTGCCGGAGTGCCGGAGGACCCTCTGGCCCCACTCCTGGGTCATGTTCCTCCTGGCTTTTCCCTGCTGAAAACTCTGTAGCTCCGCAAAAGCGGCTCCTTCCCTGTTTTCCATGGCTAATGTTTCATAGTTATGATTAAGGAGAAGTGGAATGCTGTTGCCTCCCATCCTTGCAGCTATGTTTACTCGGGATCCTCCTCCCCTGCGAGCCCTATCCCAGCTGCTTAGGTGGGGGCAGCGAAAGCCCCACGCTCAGGGATTTGGAATTTGCCCAAGCCAGCCCGGAGCACACTTGGAGGAGGAGCAGGATATTGAGTTCCAGAGCAGAAATCCTGGGAGCAAACTGAGTGTGGCCTGCGAAGGACGCTCTGGAGCCACAGCCACCTTCAGTCCCTCAGACATTTAAATCTGGGAGCTGCAGGCCTGTCATGGTAATTAAACAGATAAAGCCAGCTCAGTCATTCCCCTTGGATAATGGAGATGGGGATTTTTAGGTGCTTTTTGTCATCCTCATTCCGTGTTACCTTGTCACAGCTCTGGAATATATTTAATAATTCAGGATTCTCTGTCGGAGCGACTGAACCGCTCCGGGGCTGCATCCAGCCAAATGTCACTTGGTGTGGGGACACTCTGCCTGCCCTTGCCAAGTTTAGCAGGAGCAGGAATGGTGGTTCACATTATTCCCTGCATCTGAGGGATCTGCGAACAAAGTGTATCTGTTAAACCAGGGAACTTAGGCCTGGCTCAGAGTTCAGTGGGAGTACAAGGCTTGCTCAGGGAAAAAAAAAACATGCGAGGTACAATTTGGCTTCTTCCCATTGGATTTGTACTCGTGCCACTTCCAAATTCATATGGATTTTTGTCAGAGGCAAAAGTGGCTTCCGTTGCCTGAATTCCCAAGGGAAATGAAATAGGCACAAATAATCCTGAGAATGCCAAATTTTCATCTTTCGCCACTTCTTTTTTGGCTACTGCAGAAATAAAGGGATCTAATTTTTTAATCTCTCCCCCCCTTCCCCCCAATATTTAAAGAGAATTTGGGAATTACTTGGATATTTTCCTTATGTAGGAAGTCAAAGGATTTAAGTCTTGTTTTGGGATCACATGAATATTGTGAAGAAGCAGTTTGATGTTTTTCTGACAGGATCAGGAAGTCTCTTGTAGTATTGTAATAGCTAAATATAGCAGAATTACTTAAATAGCACAGGAACAACTAAACCACATGAACATATAGGATGGATTTAATTTATGGAAGTTTATGCTGTTAATTGCTGAAAGCTCTCTGGAATCTTGGAGCGCTAAAAGCTGTTCTGTAAACAGTTTTGCTTTGAGATTCAAATGATTCCTTTTGCTTTTTTTTCTTCATCTGCTCTGTTAAACAAAGTCATTTTGGAAGCTTTACAGCTCAAACATTTACTCCTCATGGTAAACTTTTTGTAGCTGGAAATTTGGGGCTCTGCAAATCCCAGGAAAAGGGAGAGCCCTGGTGACCTGTGGTTTCCAGGGGCTGATATCCTGATGGGATTTAAATCAGCTCCCATCAGCTGACAACAGCTCCACAGTTGTTTTATAAGGAGCAGTTATGGTTTAAAGGTCTTTTCCCAACATTTTCCCAGATAGCAGGGTGGTGGACATCAGACAGAAAAGCTGGAATAACCTGGGAGTGTTTAGCATAGAAAATGAATATTCATGTGGTAGGATGTGCCATCTGCCAGTGGCTAGTCCGAGGAGTTGTGCCGTACCTCGGCAGCCAGGAGGGATGACGGCGCTTCATCCTCTCCCTGCGATGATTGAATCTGCCCTTATTTATTGGGGAAAGTCATCGCCGAATTTCCTCCCGCAGCCGATGCCACCCCTCAGTCAGTGGCAATGACGTGGATTTTTGGTTGTCTGGGAGATGTCCTGTGCCCAAAATCCACCTCTGTGCCCTTTGGAGGTTTCCAGCCTGGAAATTTAGGCACAAATTCCTGGGCTGGTAACACTCAGCTGTTAAATTTTCATCTCAGAGCTGTTTGCAGGGAAAACTTCCTGGCAAAGCAGAGGGTTAGAATGCCCAAATTCTTAATTTGTAAAAATTTTTTTAAAGGCTGTTGTGGAATTTCTTTTCCTAGCAAACTCTATTAGGAAAAACCTGGTGAGAGGGTGGAGTTTATTCCTTCCTTCAAGGTAAATGCTAGGCAGTTGAGTCACATCCAGCGAGGTGGATGGAAAAATGGGATCATTTGAGTGGATTTTGGGTACATCGTTAGTGTGAGAGCTTTGTGGCAGTCGCCACATCTCTCAAGACTACTCGTGGTAGTAATGACAGTAGTAGCTGTGTCCTATTGTTGTCTGTGCTGGTGTGCATCCAGTTTGGCTCCAGCACTGGTGGACTGTGGAATCTGGCCGATCCTCAGCCTGGCGCTGGCTGTCGGGATCTGGCACGGCCGGGGCCTCTCCTGTGGGGGCCATGTCCTTTGCTCGGGGTTTGCTCGCAGGCTGTGTCAGCTCTGTGGCACAGCGGTGACCCTGGCACAGCGGTGACCCTGGCACGGGGGCCACAGCAGCAGCAGAGGAGCCCAGGGTCCCCAGCTCTCCGACTTCTGGGAGAGGGGAAGCGGCTCCGGCTCTGGGCTCGGAGCAACGGCAGGTGCCACGCAGGATGCAGGCGGCATTCCTGGCAGGATTCCTGACAGCTCCGGCCCTTCCTGCCCTGTGCCCAGCCTCCCAATGGCCGGGCAGGGCTGTGGGTGTATGGCACCCTGGGCTGGTGCTTGGGTGGGAATGTATAGGCTCCTTCTTTGCCATATATGTGTGTGAGGTCCCCTTAGTCGCGTGGATGTACATACAGACACCCTGCTTTGTCACACGTGTGCATCCCTTTGTCATGCATGGTCCCCTCTTAGTCACATGTGTGTGTCACCTGCTCCATCCTATACATGTGTACATGCATGTCCTCCTTCCTATCCATGTGCCTGTGTCACCCCGTGGTCCCAGCAAAGTGCATGTTAAAAACCCAACCCAAAACTCTCTGGAATATCAAGGATGCAGAGATCAGGATTTCTGCCGGGGGAATTGTGCGGGTCCACAAATGGGAAACCACGGAAATCACTGGGTTCATTCTTAGGCATGGATGTAATCCCTAAGAAAACAGGGATTCAGTTATTTTTGTACTGTAGTATCTAAAAATCAGACTCGCTACTGGTGCTGTTTTTCCTGCCTGTGTTGCTCCTGAAAACTTGGGATTGTGGGGTTAACATGCTTTTCCATTGCTTGTACATTTAAATGCACTCAACCTACTTGATAAATAACTGCTCCCAAGCTTTGGTGATATTAAATCCAGCTAAATAAGATTCCCCATGGAATATCAAGGCTCTAATTGAATCTCAGGGGTTCTGGGCCAGTTCACAAACAGCCTTTGAGTTGTTTTTGTTCCTGATGTCAGCCCAAGGCTTGATTGAATTATGGCCTTGGACTGTGGGAGCACCTGCCAGGGCCACTGTGCTGAAGGGTCTGGCAGCATTTCCAGGACAAACCTCGCTGGGAAGTTTGTGGCTGGAATACAAACTTCCAGCCTGGAAGCAAAGCTGGCAAATCCAAATAAATTCCCTCAGCTCTCCTCTTTCCTTGATGATGCTCCGATGCTCCTCTTCGGGTGCGCCCCTGTTTGAGGTGACCACGGGGTCTGGCAGAGCAGAGGCTGAAATATTGGGATGTAATGAAATTACACAAACCAGACTTGTTTCTTTGGTATTTTGGGAACAAAGACAGGCAGGGAAGAGGCTGGAACAGAGTCAGGCACTGTAATTCCAGCAGCACGAGGTTGTTTGGGTGGACTTTGGGAGTACCTGCGAGCACAGTCCGTCTCTGCTGAGATTTCCATAGGGCACGGCCTAGTTTTCCTCATTTTTTTAAGGGAGAAAGTGACAGCAGGGGTTTTGGAAGAGGAGCGAGGATGAGGCTACTGCCTCCCTGATAAGGCAGAGCCAACATCAAAGCTGGAAGAAATTGGCCTGAGAGCTTGAGTAAGTTTTACCTGAGACCATGGCAGCATGTCCAGGGTTCAACGCAGGAGCATCCGAGTGCTTGGCCCTCCTGCTTTTCCAGGAGTAGCTGTTTTCCTTGGATTGTGCAGATTGATGTGGTGTAGAATGATGTGGTAGGGCCCGAGCAGAGCCCAGATGATTCTTTATTCAGCGGGGTCGGGGTTGTCAGCAAGCGTCGCTTCACTTGGGTTTTCTGTCCCTAATCCCTTTGTTGATTTTATACTCTTTGGAAACATACACTTACTTAGGAAATCCTGGGTCTTGTTGGATAAACAGAGGAAAATTCCCATTCCTAAAATTAGCTCTTTTGTAAACACCACAAATTACAGCATTAATTTATGAACCAGCATATTAGCGAATGGACATTGGGCTTTTCACTCTCCTGATGTCTTAATTTATATTCCATAGATTTTTTGGTCCTATTTATACACCATATATTTTTTTTGCATATTCCATATATTTTTCCCATTTTCTATTCCATAGATTCAGTTTTTCATCCTGCAATCTCTGCCTTTTAGGAGCAGTGTTAATTAGCAGCAGCGCGGTGCCAAGCGCTCGCTCCACGCTTGTGTCGAGCTTTGATTAAGAGCTTTGGTCAGTGTGGAACAGGGATGCTGCCCTGACTGGAGTGCACAGCAAATCCTGGGAATGTGTTGCTATCCAAGTAGGAAGTTCACCTGGAAGGATCCCCAGGATCAGACAGAAAGCCAGAGCTTGGCGTTTATCCGCTCGCCGACTCTGTCACGCGCCACTCCTTGCACAGGTGCTGCTTCCCTGGCCGTGGCAGAAACCTTTAACCAGACAATTATTGAGATTAAATTGGCCTTTTCCTTTTAGCCACAAACCCAATTTAGCTGAAGCACCAGAATATTGTCAAATTGAAAATAAATTTGTAGATAACGTATATAAAGTGACTTGTTCAGGACAGGAAAAGCTCTTCATTATCTGAGCACTGCAGGGCAAGATTCGGGCTTGTGGGGGCAAAATTGGGGCTTTTGGGGACAAAAGTGAGTTTTTTTGCAACACAAAGGCAGAGTTGAAAGCTCTGCCATTTGTTTGTGAGTGTGATATGGGGCAGTGGTGAAACACATTCCAAACCCAAGGATTCTCCTGTGTCTAGCCCGCGGGCTTGCCTGGATGTGACTCAGGCAGCAACTCCAGCTCCTTTAATCCCAACCTTCTCTTGTCTTGTCTGAGGTGCAGAAAAAGTTCTTTGTTCAACATTTAGGAGGGGAGGAAGGAAGTGAAACCCCTGTCAGCCAAAACTGAGCAGATAAAGTAATTTTTATTTGCATTTTTCCGCTCCTGGAATCCCCCTCCTTGCAAGTGCTTGTAGCTATCAAGCCACAGCGTCTGACTAGAAGGGGAGGATGAGTTCTCTTAAATATTATACTGAAACTTTAAATAGAGATAAAACTGGTTTCTAACATCTTTTGAAGCGTAAAATAAATCCTGTGGCTCATGGGCACAATTGTGATGTTGATAAACAGGGCAGGCCCTAATGGCGAGTTGTTCTTTCCTTAATCCAAAAGAGCAGGAGCTTAAATATAAAGTGCAGGATTATAAAAGAAGCAGCTTTATTAATTTTTATTTTTTAGAAGAGAAAGTTGTTTCCTCTTATTCAGCTCAGCGCCGGAAAAATCAACTTGTGATGGTGTCCAGAGGGGTGGGGTGGAGCCCTCAGAGGGAACAGGGAATGGTGAAGGGTCACCAGTGCTGTGTGTTCACTGGAGCCACTTTGGAATTTTATTAATAATATTTACAAAGATCTTCTGCTGGTTTAAGCCCCTTGCCTTGTCCTGCTGTGGGTTCAGGAGGGAATTGCGAGCAGACCGGGATAATCTGTTGAGCGGACTCCCATTTGCCAGCAATGTTGCTCGGAATTCGATTGGAAAAGGGCAGAGAAAAGCTGAATGAGGCCAGGAGTGGATTGAGAGCTGAGAGCTGACACTGAAGGCAGGGATGGGAGGCAGAGCATTGTTCCCACTCCTGGCTGAGGAGCCGGGGAAGGGAAAGGAAGGGAAGGGAGGCTGGGCTGCTGGCTCGTGTCACAGATGGCACCCATCTTCCCACTGCGACTTGGACCAAACGCTGGCATCCTAATCGAGCGGAAGCATCAAGGTGCCTCCCTGCAGATAAGGCAGCTTTATCTCCCTTAAAGATAAGGGTTTAAGGTGCCTCTTTCAAGGGATCCGTCTTCATCCCGCTTGTAAAGCCGGCTCGGGGACTGCGGCCCTGCTTTGAGGTGGCTGCAGTTAAACAGGATGAATCCCATTCCAGCTGTCCCCTGGGGCTGCTGAAATCCTGGTTTTGTGGAAGTTTGTATTTGTTTTTAGACCCCCAAACACTTCTGCTGTCTCTGTACAATCAGGAGCCCACCTGATCTAGCCCGGCAGCCCAAGCCTGTGGCGTTTTCCGCTCTTATTTATGGATTTATTACATTTATCCCATTTATTAAAGACTGCTACTGTGCTTGGTGTTGTGCTTTTCCGAGGGTTAATTGGTTCCAGTTGCAGCGTTAATTGATTTCGCTTGGCTCCCAAGGAGGAGATGTGAAATGGACGCTCTTCCAGGGGTGACACTTCCCGGGAGAGGCGAACACCTCCTCTCCCCTTCCTGCGAGGTACAATTCTCCTTTGGACCTGAAGAGAGGGAGTATTTGCTGCCTCACCATTTCATCTCATCCTAAAAAATTCCTTCCAAGTGGCAGGGAGTCTGCACTCCCCAACATCCCAGCTTTGGGTTTGCTTCCAAGGCAGTGACTAATAGCAACAGATTCCAACTCGTTATTCCGACACTTTTGACTCAGTTCCAGTTTTGCCTTCCATCCACGAGCTGTTTTGCTCTCCCAAAATCAGTGTGGCAACTTCTTTTTCCAACTTGAAAAGGGTTTGGAGCTTTAGAGTTTCCTCAGAGGACTTTTAGGAAAAACATCTCATTTAGTGATAGTTCCGTATGGAATCATCAAGAATTTGGGCAGCTCGCTGCCTAATCCTTGATTTAGGAATTTTTTTTGTGTGCGTCTCACTCAGAATTCCAACAAACAGCTACTTCCCTTTGTAATTAGAGGCAGCTAATTAATAAATATGGGAAAGATAACATGGAAAATGGTGTGCTATCTGGGCACTGCAGTTTGGGATCCTTGACTTTTTTTTCCTGAAGTCCTGGAAAGGTTTGGGTTGGGAGAGACTTTAACACTCATCTCGTTCCAACACTCTGCCATGGGCAGGGAACCTTCCACTACCTCAGGTTGTTTTCTGGGAATGAGATGTGCTCCAGCTCCATAGGAACTTGTGCAGGCACTTCCTCCTATCCTTCCCTTTTATCCATCAATGGAAAATTAAAGCTCACATTTCCCAGTTGCTCCGTTGGCTGAAGCCTCCTTCACGCACACATCCCATAATTTGGCTTATTCAGCTCCTGCTCGTGCTTGTGTTCCATTCACCTCCAGCACGGATTCGGGAGAGGGGAAGGATGAATATGGATGAATGGATGAGTGCAAGTGCTGGGAGTGATTTTAGCGCTTCTCCCGTTCTGTTTGCCAGGCTCACATGGAGAACTGGCGAGCTCAGTCCCGTCGTTTGAATCATCAAGTGCACTCTGTGTGCCCTTCCCCGGCTATGGAAAGCAATGGGAATTTTCCTGCCAGCTTCCCTAGGAGCAGCTTTTTCATAGGAAGTGTGGTCAGAACCACTTTTTCTCCTGTTCCCCTTAGGATTTTACTGGGATCCAATATTTGAGGGGATTAAAAAGTTGTTTCCTTTCAGCATTTTGAAGTGATTTAAAAACGGTTTTCTCCATCAATTTGTAAGGATGTGGCGAACATTTTTCCCTGTTAAAAAAATTTCCTGCCATCCTTCTCACCAGTGCACTCTCTGCATTTCCTTGGCCTACTGTTAAATATAAACATCTTTAAAAAACCAGGATATATTCCCACACACCACATTATCCCGATCCGGCATAAGCATCTGCGGTTGTAAGTGCACTTCATTTCACCTAATTAAGTTATTTAGTGATTTGCACATTAGTGATGTGCTACAGATTCCACTCTGACAGGAGCGGTGTGTAATTACACCCCGGTTCTCCCTGCTCCGGTAGGGCTGGGACAAGCCATGGGTGGACAAAATGAGGGGTTGTTGAGGCTGAATTTAGGGAGCTGCTTCAGAGGTGCAAGCAGCACTTGGCCCCCAGTTATCTTCTCCCTGTATGGAGAGGGGAGAGTCCTCTCAGGAGCTTTTCTGAGGTGAACCAAAGGCCAATCACCATTCCCTAATTGCTGGTGTTGGTTTCCAAGGTTGCAATTCCTGACATTAATAAGGTTTGTGAAGGCACAACTATATTTGTTCGGGTCTAGCTCCTGGATTTTGGTGGTTTCCTGATGGAAACTGATCTTCCAAAGGTTTGGTATCCATCCATCGCTTCCTCCTCAGTGATGTTGGATTCTCCCCTGTAGGGTGGTCAGGCCCTGGCACAGGGTGCCCAGAGCAGCTGTGGCTGCCCCTGGATCCCTGTAAGTGTCCAAGGACAGGTTGGACACTGGGGCTTGGAGCAGCCTGGGACAGTGGGAGTTGTCCCTGCCCATGGCAGAGGTGGCACTGGATGGGCTTTAGGATCCTTCCAACCCAAACCCATTCCATGATTCCTACCAAAGACGAGTTCCACTGGCTGTGCCAGAGGAAGGATCTCGTGCATTCCTGCCACGCTGGATTCCACGAGTGTACCGGGCTGGGAATTGGCTGGGAGTTGCTGAAATTCCATGGATCCACGCCAGACTCGTGCTTGTGCAGCTCCAGCTCCTCTTTGCCGGCGTTGCGGCACCGAGCATGCCTGATGTGCAAAGTCAGCGCTATTTAAAGCGCTCAGTTCACAGAGGAACACCTCTACCCTTCAATGTGGGAATGAGATGGCAACCTACTTCTGGAGCTTTCCCAGCTCTTCCATGAGCATGGCTATGCTTCCATCAGGGAAGTTCTCTGGGGACTGAAATTGTGCAGACGTTGGATGTTGTCACTTTGCTTAAAAGAGACACCAGCAATGACATCTTAGAGCATCACACACAATGACAGTAGCAGGCATGGATTTAAGGTGTTCCCTGCCTTTATTCCTGTCCTGTTTGGAATTAAGTGGCAAGATCCTTGGGATGAAGAGGGAAATATCCTCCTCCTTAAGCTGGAATTTCCTGATCTGTGTTAAATTACCAATTTACACCTTCCTTTGGGATACAATTCTGGGGCCGGGGAGCTCTGAGAAAGCTGGAGAGGAACTTTAGAGAAGGGTCTGGAGTGCCAGGACACAGGGAATGGCTTCCCAGTGCCAGAGGGCAGGGCTGGATGGGATATTGGGAAGGAATTCCTGGCTGGGAGGGTGGGCAGGCCCTGGCACAGGGTGCCCAGGGCAGCTGTGGCTGCCCCTGGATCCCTGGCAGCACCCAAGGCCAGGCTGGACATAGGGGCTTGGAGCAACCTGGGACAGTGGAAGGTGTCATTGGACTGGATCAACAATAACCGTGGCTGGATATGGAAACAATGGGAGTAGTAAGAAGGATAAAGCAGGTGCTTAATTGAGATTTTGCTCTGTTTTTAACTCTTGCTGTTTATTTGAGCTCCAAACGTGAGGACCAACTTTCCCAGTTTCCTGTCATACTTTCCAAAGGGAAATATCCCTGATGGAAAACCAGAGAGCCTAAGTAGATCTCTTTGGTCTCACAGGCAGCCCATTAATTTGCTCAAATTAAATATTATCTTTAAATATTGCAAGGTTAAATGTCCTCTGATAATGGATTTAGACGGCCATTAAGGCCTAATTGCTCCCTAATGGAGTTGGCCAAAGACATTTATTTGATAGAACTTCTTGAAAAGGGACTAAAAGCACCAGGAGGGTTTTTTCGACTGGTCTTTTTTCATATCCATGTAGGAGATTAAATCCCATTTTCATTTAACGCTGTGGGACCTGGTCTGGAGAATCACAGAATCCCAGAATCGCTGAGGTTGGAAAAGACCTCCAAGGTCATTGAGTCCAACCTGTGACTGATTGGCAGCTGGGAAGAGATTCCAGAGTGGCTGGAGAAACTGGGAGGATGATCCCAACTGGTTCAGACCTTCCTCCTCCCCACAACTCCTGGACAAGAGGGTGGAACTAGGTGAGGGCTGGGGATCTTCTCTCAGGCAGGAACTACAGGACAAGAGGGAACGGCCTCAGGCTGTGCCAGGGGAGGCTCAGGTTGGATATCAGGAGGAATTTCCCCCTAGAAAAGGTGGTCATCTATGGAAAGGGATGGAGTCCCCATCCCTGGAGGTGTTGAGTCTGGTCTGGGTGATACCGTGGGCATCGGGCACAGCTTGGACTCTTTTCCAATTCTGAATTCTCTGAATTCTCCTAGGCTGCAGATCCCATTCCATGGAAGTTTCCTGCTCAGTCTTCAGCAATCTCGCAGGACTTTTTTATGGCAGGAAGAAGATAAATATCCATATTTTCTTGGATAGTGGCTTGTGTTTCAAGCCTGGAAGGACAATCATAAGGAGATGTTATCCTGTAAATGGGATGTTTTTCTTCTTCAGCAATGTTTAATGAGATCCTATCAAAGAAAAGACTTCCTAAAGAAAGGAAAATGCTGCTCGCCCTGTCACAGTTTTATATCAGCAATTAAAACATCCCTGGGACATGGTCCTGCTTGGCTTTTGCCTTTTCCATGCAATTCATGTCATGGCAATAATGAATCAGGCGGAGTTTTACTTCCTTTTGCCTGCTCTGAATCTCCTGAGAGAAAACAAGAACCAGAGTGATTCACAGGGAAACATTTGGAGGAGTTTTCGGGATTTGGAATTAATTTAGAAGATGGATCTCAGGAAAATTTGGCCTTTATCTTCTTGGTTTTCCCTAAAAATACTGTCGAGAGGGGTGTGACGAGGACAGTCCATCACTCCAAGGAGCACAGGTGATTCACTGAGCAGCCAGTCCACATGTTTTAATTCCTGATGCTTTCATTCCAAACCTTTGGCTGGATTTCGATTCAGTTTGTAGAATCTGATTTTTTTAAGGATAAAATCCTGGGTTTGGTAGGTTTTGTCCCTCAGGGATTAGTGAGAAAAGGCCGTGCAGTATGAGCAGGGCCTCCTTATTCCGTGCTTCCCTGCACAAAATACTGGGATAATAAATATGTTTCCAGTGGAAGAGTTCCTCATGCAGGAGTTCTTAGTTTGGACAACAGGGAAAACTCCTTTGGAGTGTGTGGGATAAAACAGATCCATGTGGAGCCACCAAACCTGAGAGACCCTTGGCTTCCCCTCGGGCTCCAGCCAGGAAGATGATGGAGATTTCCTTTTCCATGGAAAGCCCTTGTTCATTCAGAATGCATGGAACATGTTTGGAAAATTAATTATCGATTAATTAATCCTTCCCCATTCTTGCTGTATTTGATGGCTTTACCATCAAACCTCTTTTTGTGGGTTACGATTGGCTTGATGAGGCAAGGAAGGAAACCAAACTGGGACGGTTGCAAAATGGGAAAAAAAATCCGACAAAACCCCCCAAAACCTGCCAAACAAATAGACCTCTGAACAGGGATTTTTTTTTCCAAGCAGGCATTCCAAGAGGAAATCAAGGAATGTGTTTATTTGTGAGTGCTTTTACCTCAGGGGTGGCCCTTTCCCTGGAGCGCTCCTTCCTGAGCTGTTCCATAGCATTGTCCTGATGATCCGGGTGGATTTGGGGAAGTTCTGATCTGGATGGACTTGGGGACATTCCCAGTGTGCAGGAGGGAAAAGGAAACCTGTGCTTTTAGTGCCTGGCCTGGCTTTCCATGCCACTGTGTGCTCCGAACTCTGCTCCACTCACACAGATAAGTGGGACAAGGAGCCAATAGGAAATCCTTGTTTTTCACAAACAATGCTGAAAACCATCATTTTGTCTTCGTGCCATTTACTTCCAAAGTTTGGGAGTCAAAAAATGGAAAGCAGGAAGCAAAATCTTCTTGTTTTTCCATCTTCACCCAAGACTAGTCACCTCATTTTCTTCCCTTTTTTAACCGTTTCCTGGGAATCCGTGGTGGTTCTTTTTTACCTCAAATTGAGGCAGAGATTCCTGAGAGAACAAGTTGGATCCCATTAAATGGAGGCTTTGATTTATTTATTTGGAAAATCAGCACCAGGGTGAGCTAGGTCTGAACTCCAACCTCCTCGTGAGGGAGCAGAGCCGAAACAAAGAGGAGGATCCTTCCTCAGGAGCTTAAAATGGGAATCGAAAGTGAGGGAGAACAGATGGATGGGCAGATTGGGGAGCCCGGGAAAACAAAGAGCTGGTATTGTTGGGCAGGAATGGCTGCGCTCGGCTCATCCTGGCAGCTCACCCAAACCGGGCTGGCAGCAGTGCATGGCTCGGGCAGGCTCTGCAGCACCAGGGCACTGGGAGGGACTGCGGGCACCAGCCTTCCCGGCTGCATTTGGAGCTGGGACGGGCTGGAGACACAGCCCAGCTTTAGGGTGGAGGTGGCTGTGCGGGAAATGAGGGGACAGTGGATGGGATCCTGGGAACCCAAGCCATTCCATGATTCTGAAATTTCAGTGGGAAGGAATAGGAAATGCTGCTCTGGGCTGTTCTCATTTTATGCCCAGCTCCTATAAAACCTCAAAAAAAAGGGAAGCTGCTGTCAGTCCGAGTTCCACATGTCAGGAATTTTGGTGGCACTCTGGATGCTCCCCTGGCTAAGCTGAGGTTCCTGGAGTGGAGCGCAGTGTGAAGTGCTGCGATTGCCTGTCCCCTCCCGGTCCCCATTGCCATTGAAACAGCGAATGGCTCTCATCAGCCAGTGCTGCCACTTCCTACGGAACCCTGCAAACGTTCTCTGGCTCCTCTTGCAGGGACAATGGATAAAATGAGCTGGAGTGGGAGGGCTGTGTTTGAGGCTCGGCTTCTGCAGCTGCTGCTGCTGCTTATGGAATGTTGAATAGCCTGGGATTCACAGCTCTCACCTGATAAACTCTGGATCAAACCACTCCAAATGCTCCGGCACTTTTCCTTTTCCGTGCCATTTCCCGCACGGCGCTGGAGTGGTACTGGAGAAAAGCATTTCTTTACTGGTAAGCAAACAAGAAATGTTTTGGTCACTGTGAGCAGAAGCTGTGCTGGTGGGATTGGAGCAACTGAATCCAACAAGGAGGGCTTTATGCCTTGGGATCCTGTGGAACACTGATGTGCTCTCAATGTCTCGAATGGCAAAAGGAAGCCACAAGTTGGGGAGGTCTTGAGAGCCTTAACAGATATCTGTTAATATTTCTTTCTTTGGATACTGCCCTGGTTGTGTCAGAGATCATGGAATGGTTTGGGATGGAAGGGATTTTAAGGGTCATCCCATTTTAACCCCTGCCGAGAACAGGGACAACTTCCAGGTTGCTCCAAGCCCCATCCAACCTGGCCTTGGACACTTCCAGGGCAGGATGTTGCCATTCCTTTTCCTTGACTTTTTCCCTCCTCCTTCTCCACTTTGATTGATGGAAACACTCCCTGGGAGTTGTTTCTTGCCATCCTTGAAAAAACCCTGGAAGCACGAAATGTTAGAATAGTGTTAAGTCTGTTTTTGACAGGAAGGCAGAAAATGTAAACCTGGGGCCGATCAGCTGGAGGGAACGATCAAGGCAGGATTATTAAATCCCGGGAAATTGCTAATTTATTAATTTTCTCACCTAATTTTGATTTCTGGTGCCACCCGGCCCCAAAGCCGAGCAAATGGCTGAGAGCCGATTTGCACCTCACAGGAACTGGAGACTTTGCATTTAGAACTTGCCAACAAAATCAAATCCATCCCTCCTGTTCTCTGCTTTCCTTTGGAATTGAGAGCGGGGTTATAAAGGGTTCAACTTCCTGACATACTTTGGGAAAAGCATTGAGCCAGGATCTCAGCAGGTTTTATTCTAAGGGAACTGATTCCATGAAATGGGGTGGATTCTGTCAGCTCTGGGGATGGATCCTGTCCACCTGATTCCTTTGGAATTGCTCCCAGGTACAAGCACTGGGAAACAGGAGTGTAACATCTGTTCCTTGGCACTCTGGAACCAGGCTGGGAGAGCTGAGGGGTGCTCACCTGGAGAAGGGAAGGATCCAGAGGGACCTCAGAGCCCCTGGCAGGGCCTAAAGGGGCTCCAGGAGAGCTGCAGAGGGACTGGGGACAAGGCATGGAGGGACAGCACACAGGAAATGGCTTCCCAGTGCGAGAGGGCAGCAATGGATGGGATATTGGGAAGGAATTCCTGGCTGGGAGGGTGGGCAGGCCCTGGCACAGGGTGTTCAGAGCAGCTGTGGCTGCCCCTGGGTCCCTGGATTGCAAAGGTGGCATTCCCTCAGTCCTTCTTGTGGATGCCTCTGGCTGTGCTGGCAGCAGCTGCAGGATGAGGTCAGGCGAGGTGACATCGCTGTCCCCGTGCTGCTGGGTCAGGGAGGTCACACTGAATTCCCTGCTCCCAGGACTGGCTCTGGAGCTCCGTGGTGACAGAGAGGATCCACAGTCCTTGGCACAGCCGCGCTTGTCTTGTACCCAGCTCCCTTTCCATTCCAATCCTGCTTTTCCTCCTGCGGGAATGTCAGACTTGTTGGAGGTCTTCCAAAGTAAAACAGATGTGAATAAGAGCCTGGAATATGAATTTGGTTTTGATTTTTCTCTTTTTTTTCTTTTTGGGAACATGCACCTAAGTGCACCTTGCTCTCTGTACAAGAGCTGATTTAATCAAGGCTCTCATTGCGCGCTGGCTCCATCCTGCTCCAGTTCTGGGGAGGATCCTGTTCCTGGTGCAGATTTCTCTAACAGCCGGATTTCTGCGGGCATTGGGGCCTGGAACTGCAGACAGGGGTCTAATAGGATTTTGGGAAGCACAGAGCTTGTTTGTTGTGGATTTGTTGGATGGTGTCTGGAACATCTGGGACAGTGGGAGGTGTCCCTGCCCATGGCAGGGGTGGCACTGGATGGGCTTTAAGGTCCTTCCAACCCAAAGCATCCCAGGATTCTGCAGTCACCGGGAATCGGGTATCCAGGCACCCGTGGAAATCCTGCTAAACACTGACCTACCTGCCCCTTTAAATCCTTCTCATAGGCTTGGCTTTAAACTGAAATCCAGGGAAAAAACAACAAATTAAATCAGTGGCAAAAGTGACCAAACACAGGCAAGGGGAGCTGAAAACTCGGCTCGCTCGGATTTGATTCATCTCTGAAACAAGCTGGAGACTTGTGAATTTTCCCAAAGTGCCATGGCAACATCTAGCTCTGTTTTGCAGCTTAGGAAATGTATTTTTGGAACTCCTGACTCACCTCCTTGAATATTTCTGCTGGACTAGGAGAATGTGTTTCCTTTTGCTTTCGTGCCACGATTCAGCAGGAAGAGAGGAGCAGTTCCCTCCTGCTTTGCATCATGTGCTGACTGGGAGTGCTGGGATGGGCTACCTGTGGGGATGGAGCTCCAAGCTGTGCTCTCCAAGTCCAGTATGGGCTGGAGAGTGGATAGCTGGAGGTGAGGGGTATCTAAGGGTGGAATAAATAAATACAAACACCTTGGATTTAAGACAGAAGAAGGTACCAGGTTTTCTGGCACTCTTAGACAATCCTGGAATGGTTTGGGTAGGAAGGGATTTTAAGGGTCATCTCCTTCCACCCCATGCCATGGGCAGGGGCACTTCTACTTGCCCAGGATGCTCCAAGCCCCATCCAGTGTGGCCACGGAGGTGCTCTGAGGGCTGGAGCCCCTCTGCTCTGGGACAGCTGGGGGATCCATACCAGAGAAACAGCCCAGGAAATTGGGGGGATGCAGGGAATGCAACAGCAGGGAAAATTGTTACTGAAAACTGGCCCGATCCATAGTTTTTGTCTGCTACATCTAAATTCTGACCAGAATTCAAATTTCTTTTCTCCCCAGTGTTCCTGGTAAACGCAGTCAGGAGTATCAGTAGCAAACACTGAGTACTTCAACTGCCTTTCTTCCTTGCTTATTTTCTCTGCAAAGTTGTCCCTCTTTGTCGAAATTCAAATTAAAAAACATCTTAGGGAAGGCTGAATTTTGATTCAGAAGGACACACTGAGCACAGCCAACAGCATTTTATAGCTCCTTCCACTTTAATTTGGGAAGCAACCTATTTAAATATGCTAATGGTATGCACAGCCATTGGAACAGAATCCAGGCTATAAACTTCCCACTGAGAGCAGGAAAGCTGCGGCTGCCTCCTGACGTGTTTGCCAACTCCTTTATTAGGAGTTTGCTATCAAATTCTCCTGGACAAAGGTCACAGGAAAAGGAGCTCGAGGTATCAAGTGGGGTTATTTCTGACATTCCAGGTTATTTGCTGGATTTGTAATCAGATTCCCTGGCTTTGTGGAATCCGAGAATAGTTTGGGTTGGAAGGGATTTTAAGTTCCATGGGTGAGGACACCTTCCACTATCCCAGGGTGCTCCGTCCAGCCTGACCTTGGGCGCTGCCAGGGATGGGGCAGCCACAGCTTCTGCGGACAGGTAAGCCTGACCTGGGCTGAGCTTAAAACTGAGCTCAGCTTTTCACTCCCAGCCCTGTTTTCCACTCCCTCCCGTGCCGAAGTCCTGCTCCAGGGAGTGGCATCCTCTCCCTAGCGAGGAGAGCCCTGTGATGTGGCTCCTGTCAGTGCAGAGGAACCCCGGTAATTCCGGATTAGAGGAGTCATTATCACAAACAGGGGTTTAATGCCGTATCAGACGGAGCCTGGAAGAGTTCTCCTTTCTAAAAGGGGCAGGCTCCCTAATTAATGAACTCCAAGGAAACCTATGGAACGCCACCAAGGCAAAAAGGATCAAAATTTGCACTCTGATCAATTTGCTCAAAAATTGTCTTTATTTTCCCAGCACTTTATAGACAAATCTGTCATGAGCTGCCAAAGTGAGGAGTGTGCCCAGATTTGGCACCCAGTTATTTTCCAGGGGTAATTAACAGGTAATTGGAGCTCCCTGGAAGCTGTGGTGGATCCCTGCACCACCATGCTCTGGATTTGGTGTCATTTTATCTCTGTGGAAGTGGGAATGAATCTGTTTATTTCTGTCCACGTGTAGCAAACCCTGAGTGTGAGCCTTGGAGTAAATCCTGTCTCCAGAACCCGACTGGTCAAATTCCCAATCCACTGCGGGAGTCCTTGATTTTCCCGTGGCCCAAACAATGTAGATTTCCCTGCATTTGTTTTCAAGGGTGGCCAGAAGTAATTGGTTTGGTTGATTTTTGGGCAGAATTTCTGGGCATTGGAGCTGACACCAACATGGACATAGAGGGAGGGTACCTGGCTAAGCCTCCTTCCACGAGCCTAAACTGCAGTTTCCTTTCCTGATGGTTAAATGAGAGAACAGGAAATCCCTGGGGAGCATTGCCAATGCAAGCCTGGCTCCCGAGGAAGAGGCAGAGGTGCAAAGAAGAGACTTTTGACTTAATCTTGGAGAGAAAGTTGGGACATATTTTGGAAGCAGAGCAATTAGGAATGGTTGGAGAAGAGACAATGATTATTGGACTTTGTGACAGAAAGTCATTGAGAATTTCCTGAAAGGAGTCAAAGCCGAGTGGATTTGCATTGTGCTCGGAGATTTGGGACTGCTGAGATATCTATAGCAAAAATCCAAGAGGTTGTGTGTGGTTTCCATTATCCAGATTTCCTATAAAAAATAAATACACAGCGAACTCAGGGCTGCCTTCGCTGCCTCTGCAGCAAAACCCAGTCGCCCTGGATTGGGCTGGGCTTAAACTTGCGCTGAGTTGTTATTTACTTTGCCCAATTCCTGGTTTTTATAGAACATGAGATAGGGAAGACTCACAGAAATTGTGAATTGATAGAATTTAAGAAAAAGAAGAGTCTGAAGAGGCACTGCCCAATTTGGGGCAGGGCATTTGGCCCCACAGGCAGTTGGGGTTTGGGGTAGGGACCTTGCTGGGCTCTGTTATTCCTGAGTTTGAGCCAGCTCCAGTATCATCCCTCTATTCCAAAGGAAGAGATTGAGATGCCTGCATGATTTAGGAGCTTAAATGCTCTGTTGACACGGGGCGTGGGAGCCTGGGTGCCTCAGGTCGGATCCCGGCACAGACAGGCATTTATGATGTGGTTGTGGAGGAGCCGTTTAGCATGGAGACGTTGACATTTCTGTGGAGGCCCAATTCCATGAGGAAATGATGAAGTGCAGAGTCTGGGGAGCGATTGAGCAAGCGGCTCCACATTGTTTTGATTCCCTTCTCTTGGGAAAATTGGGGCTGATTCGGATTTTATTTACACAGGAATTAATCAAGAGCGGCTTCACCGAGATTATTCCTTAACATTTGGGATGGGGCTTGGAGTGAGTAGGTCATAATTCCCCGAAACTGAGGGATCAGCTGATCCTATCAACTTGATTTTCCAGTAAATTTTGGGGTTTTTAATCCAAATCCCTCAAGTTTTGTCCTGGTATGTTTTAACAATTAATCTAAAACATATTAATCCTTGTTAACGCTCCTCTCCACACAATGGCTTTTGTTTGGCTCCCAGTTGTGCTGTGTGTGAACTTCCTCCCAAGCTCCTATTCCCAGCTTGGATTCAGCCAGAGCTGTAAAACCTCGCGTCGCCTTCAGAGATTCGGAGTTTGTTTTCCCATCCCAGAGGAATTCCTCTGGCTCTGCATCTCCCGAGCTTCTGAAGCTGCTGAGGGGAGGAACCAGCTCATTCCTGAGCACCCCGAAGGTGCAGCAGTCACTCCACGCTCATTCCCCTTACAGACTTTGTGTGGATGGATGGGATTTACTGATTCCAGGCCGGGCAGGACGGGACTTAGAGCAGCTGGGACAGGGGGAGGTGTGAATTGCATGAGTTTAAGCCCCTTCCAACCCAAACCATTCCCTGATTCCATGAGATCCCGGCTGCACCTCAGAGCTGTGCTGCTGCACTGTCCTCTCCAGCTGATCCCAGTGTGCACAAAGGCCCGTGCAGGGGTTTTTGCAGGATTGGTCCATGAACACATAACAGGATATTGCGAGTGCCGGGAGGAAGGAAGTTCCCAAAGCCTCGGAAATGAGGCATGTCCTGCTGTTATTGTGCTCTGAGCCCTGATCCCAGGGGACACTTCGAGCCCATCCTGGGGCCTGGGCCTGCCAGAGCAGAGCTTTGGCCTAAAACCCAGTTTTATTTGGGTCGGGTTTGGGGTTGTCCCATTCGGGTTTGTAGATACTGCTCGGATTGCATCTGCAGCACCAACAGGAAAATGTGTCAGAATCCGGGAATTCTGCTTTATGCTCTTGGATGGGATCATGGAATGCTTTAGGATGGGAGGGTCTTAAAGCTCAGCTTTAAGAGTTGTGGGCGGGGGCGCCTCCCACTATGCCAGGTTGCTCCGGGTACTGGCCAGCCTGGCCATAGGCACTGCCAAGGATCTGGAGTTCAAGCACATTGGCGTGGGATACATCCAGCTTCTGGGATAACAGGGTCTCCTCCTTCCAGGAAAGGGTGAGGGGAAGGGAGCAGCCACTCCCTGCAGGGTGGTAACCATGCCAGGGGGATCCCTGCTTACAGAAACCAAGATTAAGATCACCTCAGATCCATCCCACAGTCAGGAGTCACTGCAGCTGGGAAGAGTGAGTCAGCTCTTCCCATTCCCAATGCTGCTTTGTGTTTTCTTGCCATGCCTTTTTATTCCAGTAGCTGAAGGGATTCCAGGATTAAACAGTCCTTCATGGCAGTGAAATAAAGTCAACTTTAAAGATCTCTATCCTAAATAAAAGGCTTCCCGTTGGCACATTGATGGATCTCTCCAGCAGGTTTTAAAGCCACTGGATTAGCACTGGTGGTAAAGAATAGCCTGAGAAAAAAAAAAAAAAAGGAAAGGTTAAAGTGTATCCAAAGTCTCTCGCTCATAGCACAGTTTTATTACTGAAGGTAAGACAGATCGCTGGGCACTCCTCCAAATTCCTGGCACTTCTCCCTTTGCAAGGCACTAATATTGGGATTAGCAGGGTGTTTGAAAGCCATTACCTTTCCTCACCTTCCTAATTGCTGGTTCTTCCGGGAGAGCACGGAAATCTCCGGGCTCATAAAGGAGCCTCCTTATGCAACATGCGCAAAGTTGGCTTTTGTTATCTGCTAGATTTATTGGAAGCTTTGTGTGCACAGTTTTTAGTGTCTGGATATAGATTCAGAGGATCTTTGGTTATTTAATCATGTTTAGGGTCACAGGCAGTGCCTAAGGGGGCTCCAGGAGAGCTGCAGAGGGACTGGGGACAAGGCATGGAGGGACAGCACACAGGGAATGGCTTCCCAGTGCGAGAGGGCAGCAATGGATGGGATATTGGGAAGGAATTCCTGGCTGGGAGGGTGGGCAGGCCCTGGCACAGGGTGTTCAGAGCAGCTGTGGCTGCCCCTGGATCCCTGGCAGCATCCAAGGAATTGTGAAGTGCTGTGTGCTCTGTCAGACCCTCTTGGGAAAGGTAGCAAGGTTTCTTTGGCTCTGCTTGGATTTCTTCCCTTCAGGTCATTCCAAACCCATCCTGCCCTTTGCCATGGGGTGGAGTTGCTCCTCCAAGGAACAAACACGGGGTGACAAAAAAAGCCTTTTATGAAGTACAAAGAAACCACAAGAGCTGCAAATTTATTGTGGGGTTAGATTTTTAAAGACAAACCTTGAATAAATTACCCGGGGGGCCAGAGATTTGTAATAGTTCAGAATAAATACTGAGATTCCTGCAGTTGCACCTTAGGATCCTGGAAAAGTTTGGCTTGGAAGGACCCTAAGGATCATCCAGTTCCACCCCTGCCATGGGCAGGGACACCTTCACTAGCTCAGTTTGCTCCAAGCCCTCTCCAACACTTCCAGGGGTGGAGAGTCCACAGATTGAGTTGCCCATGTGTATAAAAAACTGGTCTCAGACTTCTGGCCTAGATTAAAACTGCTTTATTTGGGGATAGAAGTGACTAAAGACTGGAATAAAATAGCAACTGGGATAGAAAAAACCCCTTCCAGCTGCTTCCATGCTGTTCGTCCCTTTTCATTAAACCCATCTCTCTTTGTTTACTCGCTTCTAAACACGGATAATTAAAATAAATTGGGCCTCTTCATGGCTCCAGCTCGGTGGATTTGTGGAAATCCCCTCCAACACTGCCAACGCCTTGGTGGGAGAGGGACCTGCCCTTCCTACAGGGCTGGAGGGACAGGACACAGGGACTGGCTTCCACTGCCAGATGGGATACTGGGCAGGAATTGTTCCCTGGGAGGGTGAGCAGGCCCTGGCACAGGGTGCCCAGAGCAGCTGTGGCTGCCCCTGGATCCTTGGCAGTGCCCAAGGCCAGGTTGGACATTGGGGCCTGGAGCAGCCTGGGACAGTGGAAGGTGTCCCTGCCCATGGCAGGGGTGGAATGATACAATCCTTAAAATCCCTTCCAATTGAAACTGTCCCAGGATTCAGAATTTTACTGAGGGAAATTGAGTGATGGATTTAAGGTCTTGTCCGGGTTGGTAGTGGTATGGTGGCCATGTCCACCCTTAGAGCTGTCTCTTCATATTCTTGGCCGTGCTGATGCTTTTCGTCTGTCCTCTTCCAGCTGGAGATCCAGGACAGAGTCCTTAAAGTGGCCCAAAAGCGAAAGCAGGAGGGAGCAAAGCTCCTCGTTCCCTGCAATGGGAAAGCTTTCCCTGCTATATGTTTTGAATGGAGCTGCTGTCCCAAATGCCAAGACGTGTTGAAGGATAGCTGGGTGTTTGGGGATGATTGTCCCATATTTACAGCTTTCCAAGTTGCATTGTTGTTGAAAGTCTGCTGTGGGCTGTAAATATGTTCTGGAGCTGGGTAAAAATATCCCAATTACCATATTCCGAAGGACAACAATTGCCATGGTTGGAGGCCTTCAGAAGCGGCGCAGGCTGTAAACAGGATGTACTGGGCCCTGGTCGCGCAGTTCTGCTGCCGTGGCCATGGCAGGGAGCTCGGCAGCATCCTCAGAGCCTGCTGGGATAAATCCTTGCGTCCTCTGCCTCCATGCTTTGGGAAGCTCTGCGGAGCTGCCCTCAGAGCCTCAGGTGTGGGCTCGGGGCTGGCTTTGCTCAGCAGAGCCCAGGCTGTGAGTGGAGCAAGGTTGAGGGTTTCCCCCAGGTTCTGCAGGAAAGCCCCTCTGATTCAGATCTCGCCCCTGGGGACAGAGGGCAGCTGAAGAGGAACTGTCTCCAGACAGGCTGGGTGCAAAGTTTCCACCTCTTGAGCTTGGGCTTGGCTTGCACTCGGCACTGTCGAGGGGAGTGACAGGGACAAATATTCCAGCGGGGTCCTACAGTGTATTCCAGGGTGATGTGGCTGAATTTATCCTTCCTTGGTGGAGGGACATCATTTATTCCTTTCAGAAGACACTTGTAAGGATAATTTGGTTCTTACTGACCTGTTGGTTGAAAAAGTACAGAATGTGCTGCAAACACCTTGGAGAAAGCCGGGGCTTCTTTCCCAGCTGGAATTGCAGCATTCTCTGATTTGGGGAGATGATCGAGGGATGTTCTAAAGCCAGTGGTTTCCAGTGAAGTGCCCAAAGCTCTCCTTAGTGCAGGCATGGGACTTGTGTCCAGCCAGGAGGGCCAGACACGGAAGCATTTCCATCTTCCCCTTCCAGGTGGTTCCTTAGGATCCTCAGATTTAATGAGTTCCCTCAGCAAGGAGCTGCTGCCTTCTCGGGAACAAGCTGGAGCTCTGGAAGTTTCTGCGGAGCATATGGGCAGGTTGAAAGGGAGCAGCTGCTGCAGGAGCAAAGGGCAGAGCTCAGAGGTAGGAGATGAAGAAGCCTTCAAGGGCCCCTCACTCCGTGAGTTTTCTGTGCAAAATCAAACGCCAGCATTACAGAAGCAATCCCTGGCAGAGGCTTCAAGGGCTGCAGTCATGGCTCGGCTGTTCTCGGGAGAGGGGAAGTTTTCCAGAAGTGCCAGACAATTTCCCAAGTTTCCATTCGAGGGAATGCAGTGGAGTTGTGGTGCCTTAAGGGAGTAGAGGGACAAGGCCCAAGGGTCTGGATCCAGGGAAGGGCAAGGAGCAGCTGTGCAGGAAGAGGTTTCGCAGGTACATTTGGATATAACCTTGGAACAGCTTGTGGATGTCCTTCCATCCCTGGCAGTGTTCAAGGCCAGGCTGAGCAGGGCTTGGAACAACCTGAGATAGTGGAAGATGTTCCTGCCCATGGCAAGGGGTGGAATGGGATGATCCCTAAGATCCCTCCCAACTCAAAGCGTTCTGGGATTGATGGTTCCATTTGCTATTTGTTATCCCGTAAGAAGAGCAGAAATGCTTGAGGAGAGGAATGAAATCCTGACAAACTCCTGAGGCTGGGAGGTTCCCTCGATGATTCCTTTGGGGAAGGAGTGGGTGCTGAAGGCCCCATGTCTCTGTTGGTGGCTGCATGCCCAGGACAGATCCTACCTGCGGCCAGCCCCGAGTGTATCTCGAGGAAAGGGATGCTCCTCTCCCGGCGGTGCCGGGTGGAAGCGCTTTGTGTGTCCCATGGTGATGAATTAATCTGTGTTCTCCGTGCTCGCGCCGAGCGCGATGAATTCATTTGCCATTCATGGGCACGTCAGGCTTTTCTTATCCTCGTTTCAGCCTTTCTATTACAAAGCACAATTAGTTGGGAGACACTTGGAGCATTACACATCCCAGTCAATGTCACCCGCGCCTGGATGTTCCCATTCCAGTCTTCTGTTCCTGCTCTGGAGAGGGCTGGGGGCAGCAGGAATTTCCACTTGAGACAGCACCATTCCTCTTCTCCTTCCCTCTTCCTCTTCACCAGACCTGATCCCACTTCGAGGGTGTAATGTGTGCTTGATTTTCCATTTGCTTTTCCACGGGTATCCATAAATCTCTATGGCTTTGCAGAAGGTGGGGGAGCCATTCCCTCAAAGATCCAGGGAAGCCTAAAGAGCTTTAGGGAAACTTTGGGGGGAGAAAAACAGGGATTTTTTTGTTGATGTTGGAAAAGCCCTGAGGGGCCATGGAGTGACACCAGCACTGCCAAGGTCGTGTCCCCAAGTGCCACATCCACATGGCTTTAAATCCCTCCAGGAACGGGGGCTCCACCACTGCCATTTCCATGAGGCAATCTTCCCTAATATCCAGCCTGAGCCTCCCCTGGCACAGCTTGAAACCCCTTCCTCTCATCTTGTCCCTATTCCCTGGGAGCAGAGCCCAGTCCCCTCCTGGTTCCCCCCTCCAGTCAGGGAGTTGTGCAGAGCAAGGGAATAAATAGGAAAATGGTGAAATGATTTTCTCTTCCACATCCAGGGGTGTTTTGTTTGTAGCATCATCCCAGTGTTTTGTAGCGTCTCCCAGAACATCCGAATGTTCCGGCTACGTTCTGATGTTCCTATAAAGCTCCTGCTTTCACAGGCTTCCCAAACAGCAGAAATTGGGAATTTATTTATTCCGAAGCTCAGTGCAGAATTCTCTCAGCAAGGGAACAAAACAAAGGCTAAAATAAGAAAGTTCCCTTTTGACTCTTGGGGTCAGGAGCCCTCTCAGCCATCCCAGAGTTCCACACCAGCAATCACAGGATGCTTTGGGGTGGAAGGGCTTTTAGGGAGCAGGGACACCTCCCACTATTCCAGGAGCAGCCACAACCAGAGCAGGGAGTTGCAGAGAGCGAGAAGGCACCTGCTGGCCTTGGGAAAAGCGGATTAAAGGCTGGAATGAGGGAACGGAGCAGCGCTGGGAGAGCTGTGTCCGTACAACACAAAGTCCTGGAAAATAGCTGTGTTTGGCTCCCGGGACAATGTGGGGAATTATGAGCTCACCCCCCCCAGCAGCACAATGGGATTCTTTGTTGGGAATACGATATCAGGAACAGTTCAGATTTGTTTACACTGCTACTGTTTCAGAGTGGTGTCTCCAACTCTCTGTGGATATTTGTGGAAGCATTGGAAATTCAGGCAGAAAATAAAATGCCTGTTTGATTCCACAAATGAATTTTCCAAGTATTTGAGGCCTTCATCCCGTCTTTCTTCCACATCACCTCCCTGCCTGTTGTTCTGGGCTTTTCTTCTCATGTCCTGATGATATTTAGAGCAAAACCTTCAAAAAAAGATTGGATCAATGGATGTGCATTTTAAATTTTCCAGTCCTTCAGCTTATCAAATATCCAGGTTTCTTCTTCCCTTGATCTTCCTCTTTAATCCTTCTTCTCTATTTGTTGAGCTTGGTTTTTTCATGTAGTTTTTCAACCTAATACTCGGATAAATCCAAGTTCTTTTGAAGAGTAAAACAGCAGGAAAGGTATCAATCCACCAACCAGGCGTGTTGAAATTAATTGAGATTAGCAGGCCCGGTTTAAGGTGTTTTGGGAAGCAGCAATCCCAAAGTGTCTGTTTATCATGCTGGAATATGATAATAATAATCAGCAGTCTCGGATCTCCCCCACCCTCCTTAGTTTTGACACGATTCCTGCAAATCCCGTGGCAATTTTAGGGATCATCTTGCTCCAGGTTGCCCAGAGAAGCTGTGGCTGCCCCGTCACTGGAAGTGTTGTGGGTCGGATGGGGCTTGGAGCAACCTGGGATAGTGGATTCCATGGAATGAGATGATCCTGAAGGTCCCTCCTAACCCATGACTGGATGATTCTTTAAAACTCCTTATTTATCAAGCATTTCCTGATGAGAATTCCCAGATCTGCCCAACCTTGCCAGTGATTCCATGACCTTGCGAAGCTCTCAATATCCCAGCTGAAAATTGAGGCTCTTGCAGCAATCCTGCTTTTTCCCCCAGATGGAGCGTGCTTTGTTCTGGATCCGTGTTTTTTGGAGCTGAGCTGAAGCTGGAGTGGCTGGGAACAATAACTCCATGCTGGGCTCCGATGCAGGAATTAGATAATCCAGCCAGGTTCCTTAAGGGGCTGGATCTCAGGGCTTTTCTCAGGCAGCATTAAAGCCGGAGCTGCCTTCTCTGCCGATCCCCAAAGATTGTTTTAATGAGAACTAAAGGGCCTTTTTCCAATTACCAGGGAATAACTGGATTAAGTTCCTGGGTTATGTCAACCTGCTTGGATTTGATTACGAAGAAAGAAATGGATTTATCCATCAGGGTTACTTCATTAGGGCTCCTCATTGATGCTTCGCAGAGGGTTGGCAGCAGTTGGCACTTTTCAGGTGAAATACCAGGAAAATTGGGAGGATGCAACTCCAGCACAAGTCCCGGCCTGTCCTTTCCGAAGGAGGGCAGGGATCCATGGGGCACTGGCAGGGAATCCCTCCCTCTGAGGGAGAGGCACTGACACAGCTCTCAGGGAAACTGTGGCTGCCCCATCCCTGGATGTGTTCCCGCTTGGAGCACCTGGCTCTGGCGCAGGCAGTGCACTTGGATAATCCCCAAAGTCCCTCCCAGTCCGAGCCATTCTGTGGTTCTGTGATGTATTTCCTGCCTGTACCACTACAAATGGACACCAGGGCCGTGTTCCCGAGGGCTGAGCCCCTCTGCTCCAGAGTGGGGTGGTGCCCAGCAGAACCCATGTGATAATATCCTGTGGTTTGGAGCAGGAGACAGATCAGGGCTCCCCACACTTAATTGCCTGTTACATAACACAACTGATTTTTAAAAATCTGCCTAATTAACCTAATGGAATGGTTGATCGGATCTGTCAGGTAAATGATCCACAGTTTCTTTCCCTTTTTTTTTCCTGGAGCTTAATTAAATATTTACCTCCGAGTGTCTCGTGCTATTAACGTGTTCATCTGTTATGGAGAGAATAGAATTCCTAAGTGGGGGAAAGAATTAAACTCCATGAATGTGTCGGGTCTGGAATCTTGGAGATGCCCCGGATTCAGTGGCAGCACCCAGATTTTAAGTGCTTGTGATCTCCTCTGTTCCTCCAGCTGGAATTCCCACTGATCCTGGAACCTGGATGGTTTAACCTAAAAAGAGAATGGGTTTAAGCAATGTGGCCCAGGCCAGGTGGGACAGGGCCTGGAGCACCCTGGGGCAGTTGAAGGTGTCCCTGCCCATGGCAGGGAATGGAATGTGATGGTCCTTAAAATCCCCTCCATCCCAAACCATTCAGTGAAAAACAGAGAAGGAATATTGGGAATGGCCTGTGCTATCCAGGGATGTAGCCCAGCCTGCCTGCATTCCTTGTGTGAGGCTGGAGGATAAAAAACACATCCTGGACTTTCACTTGCAGCTCTGTCCTGTTTGAGGTGTTTGTCAATCCCTGCTTTCTGCTGGAGCCTTGGGAAGGATGGGAGCTATTTCACTGGAGTCACTTTGGAGCCAGGCAGGAATTGTGCTGCTCAGACCTCAGCATTCCTGAGGGTCTGGCTCCTTCCCACCGTGAATTTCAATGAGTTCATTTAAGCCAGGGGTCAGGAGCCACTTCCCGGCCTCGGCTCCTCGTGCCTGCTTCTTAATTAAAGGCACCGGGAGATTAATTTGAAGCGTTAATTTCCCAGTGCCCTCACAAAAGGCAGGAATGATTTCCATGAAGCCTAAAGAACTTTTTTGTCCCCAGATGTAGAAGACAGAACTAGCTCAGGGTCCTGGGGGAATGCAGGACATCCAAGTCCATCCCGGGTAAGTAGAATCTAATCTTTATCCCCCAGCCACGCTTCCTGCAGATGGAAATGTGCGATCCTCGGGGTAAGGCGGCCTCGGAGCGTGCAGAAAAGCCGGCCTGGGAACTTGGATTCTCATTAAAATGCCTTCTTTTAATGTTTTCATATTCAAACCTGGCCTGGCGGTGGGTTTGGCTCCGTGAGGAGCTGGGCAAGGGGAAGATGTCTCTGCCCACAGAATGGGCTTGCAGTGAGATGATCCATAAAGTCCCTTCCAACCCCA
This sequence comes from Petroica traversi, assembly GCA_025920805.1. Taxonomy (NCBI): domain Eukaryota; kingdom Metazoa; phylum Chordata; class Aves; order Passeriformes; family Petroicidae; genus Petroica; species Petroica traversi. The sequence goes on from JAHLSL010011736.1 coordinate 89,145, forward strand.
ACCACTCCATGATTCTGTGGTTATTATGAATATTAATTAGCCCGTTATTGCTGGGGTCTATCAGCCCCGCCACCCCAAAGCACAGGTGGAGCAGAGGCTGCTTCCCAGTGTTTCTGCAGTTGGATTTTTAAGGACTTTCAAGGATTGCAGGTGTTCCCAAGCCTGAGGAGAGGGCCAGCATCCATCCCTGTGCTGGGGCTTGCATTCTATGAGCAGGCTGGAGAGGGGACACCAAGGTTGTCACCAGAGCAGCTGCATCCCTGCCCTTCCCACCTCAGCCACTGTAGGGTGGGGTTCGAACCCTTCTCCTGTGCGTGGCTGGAATTTGGGGCATTTTGGCACATTCCTCTGAGTGCTGGACCATCCTCTGCTGCAGGCTGGGAGTGGGGCATGGCCATCTCCCACACTCCCTGTGCAGGAACGGAATTGCCTGTGGGAATGCAGCTTCTCTGGCTGGGGTTTGCTGGGATCTGTGAGACAGCTGGGCCCAGTCACTTCGATTGTGGCTGTGGACAGTTATCCATATTTTTCCGACACCTCGGCATTGGGATGCCTTGGTGGAAGAGCAGCTTTTCCAGCAGTGCAGCTGGATCCTGCCGAGCCGCTGCCAGCCCAGAGCAGCTCCGTGGAAGCAGCCCCACTTCCCAACTGGAGCATCCCAGCTCTGCCCATCCCAATCCCCGCTGGAGCTCCCCAGACTGCCCTTCCTTCCTCCAGGCTCATGCATCAGCTCCACTGACTATTCCCTGTTAATTCCCTGTAAACACACGGAGCTCGCTTAGGCTGGGCAAAAAGTGCCTTCCTTGTGCCCTTATTTAAATTTGGTTCAATTCCTTCCTAATTGTTTCCCAATTAACTTAAAGGATCAGGACTCTGGCAGCTCCAGGCCCGTTTCATCCCCTCCTCATCCTCAGTCCACGTCCTTTCCCTCGGGGCAGCAAAGAGATCCCTCATTTCCCCCATGC
>JAHLSL010011749.1:0-27448 GCA_025920805.1 Petroica traversi
GGGAAGGGAAGGGAAGGGAAGGGAAGGGAAAGGAAGGTTTCGGGAAGGGGTCCTTTTACCCATCCATGTTTTCATCCATCTTTTTACCCATCCATGTTTTTCTGTAATACTTTTGTATGAAGAGACTAACATCTGTACAGGAAAAAACAACACTTGGAAAGCCTATGCTTTCTTTGTTTCCTTTTCATTGCCTATCAATAGATTTATGCTCACAAAATATGCTGGCATTCCACATTCAGCATTCTTCCTTCTGTTACTAAAGAGAACATTACAGCTGCTGCTGGCTAAAATCAGACTTATCAAGCTAATTTTAACTGCAGGTGCTGAGTTTGTTTTCATTGCATGTACAACAGTCACAAATTACTTCTTCCTGAAGCAACATTAGAAAGTAATTTGCTGAAGTATGAGAAGATGACCAGACGGAAGCAGTTGGTTCTAAGTCCATCTCACTCCCTCTACTTGCAAATCAGGGTGTCTACTTTGGACAGTATTTACTCTGATTTTCTCTGAATGTATAGGTCTTGAAGCTGTCCAAGGAGTCAGTCATTGGTTTGGTCCTTTGTTATCTCCACTTGGCTCTGCAATGTACTAGGTATGCACTTGTAGTGGAATTTTGAGTTTAGTTTTCTCCAAAAGAAATCTTGTCTGTACAGGTCAAACATGAGGGAAATGGTGAAAACACAAAGATTAATTTCAAGTCTGCCCTACCTATTTTATACAAAATACTTCAGTATATACAGCCGGCTCTATAAGATATATATCATGAACAGTGATTTACTTCCTGCCTTCCTACACCATTTCAATGAAAACTTTTCCTATGTTTACAACAGCAGGTTTAGGTTTCTCAGCCTCAGTTTCTCCACCATGACACTTATGAAATTACCAGATCAAGACAAAAAGAATGGAAGTGGAATAAGACTGTGTATAAATTGATCTGTATTGTAAATCTCATTCCGTTTTGTTATTTACTTTACTTTGAGTAAAATAATTATATTTGTATAGGTATAGATAAAAATATAGATTAGATGCTACACTACAAAGCCACAAGGTTTCCCGATCTTGTTAACATGATGGTTGTCATAGTTTGTTTTGTTTTGCATGAGCAAGAGCTCATTATTGAGAACCCTTGTCATTCTCATCAGATTGTGTCTTCTTAATGGAGCATTTCTGAAATGAATGGCAGGACATATAAATTTCAATTCAGACTGCACCTTGGAGTCTGGCTCCAACTGAAATCAATCTCACTTCAGGACAAAGAGAGCTTTATAGCTTGAGTTTTTTATAAGCATGCCCTAGTCTCTTGTTCACTGTACTTTTAAGAAAGACTAAAAGAGATTTTCATAACATATTACATGTTCAGGTATTATTTCAGCTGGTCTCTTTGGCTACCTTCTACGGTAAGTTACTTGCACACTTGCTGTCTCATAGACTCAAAAGATGCTGTAGCTGTTTGTAATCCTTGCAGCGCAGTTGGATGCCATCATGCAAACATACAAGCCTTACCCCATCTCAGCCAGAAAGTGTATAGTTGTATAGTTTGTGGTGCAGAAGAGGTGAACAAAAATTAAGTTTCACTCCTGGAGAGTGTAGTGGCAGCACTGTTTTTGCAGCAATCTGGGGGGAATCACTTACACTCCAAGCTCAAGGTAAGATGCCAGATAAGCAGAAGCCTGTAAAAAGTGTTTAAAAGAAGAGAGAAAACTAGAGGGAAAGATTAAGATAATTTACCCTTGTATGTTGTATCAATCATAAATCCCATTGACAATATCTATTGTTCAAGTTCCTGACAAACTTCTGTTTCTACCCTCTCCATAAAAGCCTCCATCATACGTAAAGTTGTGTACCTTTCATGGTTTTATAATAAACTGGGAGTGAGTAACAGTGTGATATCAAAGGAAATAAAACTCCAGTTGCTATTGCTGCTGGGATTGCCTTCTGAATGTGGTTTATACAATATTTCATCTGTGTTGACACCTTTCACTCTCAATTATTTGGCTGCTGTCAAAACAAATCAATTATATTATAGCACTGTGTCTTATGTTACCAAACCACTGAAAGTTAGCTGCATTAGCTTTGAAATATATGGAAGTATAAAATTTATCTGTATTGTTTATTTAATACAGCTTTCTCCCTTGTAAGTTATCTTACAAACACAGGAAACTCTTATTATCTGATGTTGAATATTGAATATATATAAATATCACTACAAATTTTAAAATAATGGTGCTCATGGAAACATGAATGCATAAAGATACACTTAATAATTACTACACTTAGAACCAATTTTATTATTTTGAGAAATGGAGCAAATAGTATATGTTTTCAATTTTGATTACATCTGGCCAAGGTGCTCATATGTAACATGAACAACCACGCTTGCTAAAACAGAGTAAACAAACATTCAAAGAATTGATTTGATTATCAGTAAAATTAAAGGTGTTGGGTTGGGGAACTGAATATTTTTTTTAAATGCTGCAGTACTGGGCAGGAGAAACACAGTCTTCTTTTACAATTCACAAGCACTGCTGTGGGGAAAGAAAACCAAAATCTTGAACAGTGAATTTGAAAGTGATTGCTTTGTTCAGATGTTAGACTTAAAAGTTTTCAGAAAACTGGTTCAAAATTTGTTCTTGAGAGGTTTTATCCTTTTAAAAATAAGAAAGATAAAAGAAACAACTTTCAGGGTGCCCAAAGTGAATTTCCTCAAAATGTTCTACTATAATTTCGGTTTTTTTTAGACAGGATTCATGACCTGTGACAATCACATCTTCTAAAACACAGGAGCTCAAAATAACAGTAAAATTAAAACAGTTTCATCACCTCTTCTTAAGTTATTACTGCTGACATAATATGAAATCAGCTACACAGCACAGAATACATTCAGGAATACTTGGGCTGTGAATAGCTTAAGAAACCAAGCTGAAATATAAAGGATGGACAGAGCCAGCTCTGGATGAGGAAAGGTATAAGAGACTGAAACAGGATTTGAGGAAGGAAAATATACTGTAAATCAGAAGCATTTATTAAATAGAATGAATCACTGGAAATTAGTTGTCTTTATGATGAAGATATATTTTTAACATTACATAATTTATCATATTAAAATACAACTAAGTGAAAAAAGAGTCTGTAGAATATGTCAAGTCTACCATTGATGAAGTTTAAATGCAGTATTTATGTAAAAATAAAAAAAAGCCATAAACTATAGCAGACAATCATCTAAGAGCCCATATGGTGCTGGAACTTATTGACCTTGATGGAAACCTCCAGTCCTTCTATGAGCTGGAGAACATGATGGTAGGTCCAAAAAATAAGGAAAATTCACCTTCTTTTTGCAGCTACTGAAAAAAGAGCCTAGAGTCTTTTATGTCTATGGACCAGAGAAAGACTTAGGAATTTAGAACATTTAGATCTAGCTGTGTGTAAGGACCTCCATGCACACTTGTAGCCACTTTGTAGGAAAGTATAACCACTATCTACACATTTGCCACACATGTGGGAAGACTTGCAAAATATGTACATGAATTGTCTTCCATCATATGGAACACCTGGGCCAAACTGCAGAGCAAGAATACAGATCTCAGGTCTGTGTACTCTGCTACATCTGTAAGAGTAACAAGCTTGCAAAGATGAAACACTCAAGGAATGAAAGCAGCTTCAGGAAAATGAAATGGAGGGCCTGAAGATTTCTGTAAGTACAACTTTCTACCCAGAGAACATAAAATTTCTTTGAGGTCTGGGACGAGAAAACTGAAGCAAGTTTCACTTCTAACATTCCTGATGTTCAGATAGATTCTGTTCCCATTTGTGGGGCAATCTCAGTGGCAGATGGATTTTTTTTTCTCATATTAAAAAAAAAAAAGAGAGAGAGAAAAGAAAATTCTATAAAATACTTCAAGATGCATAAACTTTACAATTTTAATGAGAAAGTCATAAGATAACTTCAGAGCTTTCCATGAAAAAAATAAAGAAAAAAGGGTCTCCATAAAGTGGAAGTATATGGTTCTGTGGTACAGATCCACATTAAAGAAATTTCATTTTAAAAATTTGGCTCTCAATCATTTAATTTGTATGTTCCATGCATTCAAAAGACACACTATCCAGTTGGTCAATAAAGACATTTTTGTCTTTATGAGTCCCAAAATATGTACATCCTTGATTAAAATCTCACTGGTGAATCAGGAACACAAGTCTGTATCCAGGGAATTTTTAAAACGTGAATCATAGGTATTTTATTTATACAAAGACCATGGAAAAACAAAGGAAATTAAACCACAAATACTATAAATGTTTGACTTAAATGCACTAAGGCAAGGAAATTAAGAGTGAAGGCTGCAAATCCATCCTGGCAATCTTTCTGCAACTCTCTCTATTCAAATAGAGTGTCTTGGACCGGCATGAGGATCATATGTGCATATACCATATAGGTGTACCCATCTGTTCGTATGTGATCTAGTCACACCTACCTATTTTCATGTAATCCACTACTGCATGTATCACATGTGCAAAAAAGCAGAGGCAAAGAACAGTGACAAACACTAGCTACATTTTTCACTAGCATTTGACATTTCTTGCCTTTTTTAGGATTACAGTAAGTTGAGTGCTTCATATTATTGGAATGAGTTTTCTCGACATTAATTTAAATTCAAGAAGATTAAAGGCTTCTCAACAGGTGCAAAGATATATTTTTAAAGCAGCATTAAAGCGCACCCATGTTCTGGTTGATGGGAATTTCATTTATAATCCTGCACACAGAATATTCCTGCCAGGAGTAGCATCAGTCTGAGTCAGGGCTCGATAAAGGTGTACATTGCCCAGAATGACCAGGTCTCGCATACCAGTCATGCCACAACTCCTAGCTTAGTGCTCATGCCTGCTAAAGGGTAGTTAAGCAACAGGTTTTTGGTGGAAATTTCCGGGTGGCTGGGGAGGTGCAGACTTATCCATCATTCTCATCTGCATCTTGGCATAGAAGTCTGGAAATTTAGACTTTGTCAGTACTTGGCCTGCAATGTTTAAGTAGGTGCAAACACTTTGATTTCAGAATTTGATCTACATCACATCATTACTCCTCACCAATGTTGTTCCATAACTACCAGTAGCAAAAAAATAGGCATGTCTGTGGTCTGTTTTGGGTGGAGGTCAACAACAGAGCACACTAGCATTAAGACTATTGCATTTTTATGCCAGCCTTTAACTTGTGGTGCAGAGAAACCAAACAACAAATAGCTAACACTCTGGGAGTGATCAATAAACAACTAGTAACTAATAAAGACCTGAACCTTTCACATTCTTTCTGCAAAGGCAGCAATTTGCCACTGAACAAGATGAGCAATTAACATGGGGCCAATGCATTCGCACAAATGTATTATGGGGAAAAAAAACCCAAACAAATAAACAAACAACCCAGTAATATTCTTGCTGTATACTACCTTCAGAATAGCAGATTTTGGGCTTTCTTCCAAAAGCAAATGTTAGGCCTTCTAAAAAAGTGCATTTCCTGGGAGACCAGACAGAGACAACTCATCCCATCTTCAGAGTTCTCTGCATAATAGTTTAGTTATCCTGCCACAGTTTTGATGGGATACAGTTGATAGCCTGAGGAAACCTGCTGTAGTGGCTGCTAATCCAGAGACACTCTGTGCATGCTATAGTGTGCCTATGGATGCTCATATCTCTCTTATTTCTTTCCATGTACTAAGCTAGGAATGTTTGTCTTGGGGGTTGGCTATCCCCATCTTTGTGTAAGTGAGCCTTTCACAGTGACTACATTTTGTGTAGCATTTATACAGTAGTAGGGGAGGTTTATTTGGTTTGAGGGCTTCACAGAAATTGCTATGAGTACAGTACTACTTCTTGGTTCTTGTCATTCTTGTTCTGGTTATGTTAGTACACTGCAAAAGTACCTGGGAATAAACTATTCCTGTAAGTGAAACATCATTTTGATTATTACTGACATTGGTGCTCATTAAAATACATAAGTGAAACACTGCCTTTCTGTAGACTCTGAAAGCTATTTCATGTTACTTGAAGGGGAATACAAATGAATAGGGACTGCATCACTTTAGTTAAAAGGGAAAAATGTTCTAAGAAACTGGAATTTCAACTCTAGATCAGTAAGCAATTGAGGTTTGTAGTTTACTTCTTTTCTCTCTCTTTTTTGTTTCTCATCTCTCTGATTTCTGATTTTTAAGGCGTGTGTACATGGAGGAATGGAGACAGAACATGTTTACTTTATCTGTTGTACAATTAATGATACAAATCTCTGTTCAGAGGAAACAAGATCTAATAAAGGTAAACATAGGGGTTTTTTTTCTTTTTGTTACTATTGTCTTTACCTAACATTCTTTTTTACTGACCTCCATATTAAAAAAAAAGCCTTCTTAATTTTCTTTTACCATTATCTGTGTGAACTGTAACCCATATCAGTGCATTTTAATGGCTGTCTCCTATCTCTCAAGATGTTTAATACATTTTCCCTTCCATTGTATTGCTGCTAAAATATGATCTGCTGCTGTTTAAATAATGTAATTTAATGATCTCACATTTTCAGCTATGCAAGTCTTCTTTCAGCACTGAAGCCTTTCACAAGTGATTTAGAAAGATAGTTCGTTCTCATTTCTTTCACAGCTCAAGACTGAGAAACTTTGACCGGTAAATAAATTATTGACATCCACTTTAGGAGCAGTACAATGGACAGTGGAAATAAAATAAATAAAGTTTCAGTGCCATGAGGATACAGTCTCCAGCTTGTTGATTTCTTTCAAGGTTCCAGTGTCATTCTCTCTCTGTATTGGCACATATACGTAAAACATTGGTGTGCCAGTGCTATGTGATAAAATACATTTAATTTCAATTAAATTATATATTGAAAATATTAAATAGATATAATTTCAAACACATACGCTATACTGAAAGAATAGCTAAAATATATAGCTAACTTTTTAGCTAAAACTGCTTTGGTTGTCATGGAAAAGAGACTACAAAGACAGGACTGCTGATAACAACATCCCAGGACTGGAATGCCTTTCTATTTTTCAGTTATTTCAACAGGAAATTCACAGGGCTAAAATTACATAAAGAAAACAAGTCAGAACAAACTCAGCACCCCCACCCAAAAGGTTGCTTGCTCAGCTATACAGAAATATTACACTGAGACATAAAAATCAGATAGGCTTAAGGAGAAAATGTCTTTTTATTAATATCAGCTCCTAGGCATTACTGAGCACTCTGAGATTATGTGACTACTAGTCCCTTGGAGAGTCTCTTAAGGAGAATAACTAAAATTTAAAAAGAACATAGTCCTCCCAAAAACTAGAGAAATCTGACTTGGCAAAAGAGATGCAAAAACTGAAACTGTTCAACCCATAGAAAAGTTTCCTGAAGTCAGGAAGATGAGTACTTACAACCACCAGTTTGGATGATTAAGCGGGAGCCTCTTAAACTGCAGGTGTTTCTGTGTTAAGTCAATAAAGATATGCCAAGAAGCAATGGACTAAGAGCAGAAGACAGTAAACGCACTGCAGGGTACCTGACTCACTTTCTCCCTTCCCACAATCTCACCATTGTTATTGTGACACCTACAAATTTTTTTAAGAAATGGAGAGGTGTGCAAGTTTCTTGAGACAACATCTTTTATGGATAGTTTCTGAACTTTTACCTTCAGTGCTTTTAGCAGATTACACTAAAAAATTATTGTTTATAATTTTGCTGTTTTCTTCAAAGAGCTCTTGGTGGGAAGTCAAAATTCCACAGGTGTTAGGCTTTCACTAAGGTAGATTTATTCTGCCACCCTCTTCCACCTCAGTAAATTGTACCATTTGCATACTAGATGTGCATATAAAAATTGCTTACTTGAAGCCAGGGAAAACATTTTTTCCTAAGTTTCACAGCAAGAATTTACACATTTACCTCCATTCCTTCTGTTCACATAATTTTGATGTTTTTGCTCAGGGAACAGATACAGAATAGCAGTGTATACGGCCAAGGTGGTAATGAACAGAAAAAAAATCAAGTGAAAATAATCAAGTATGTATGAAGAAAAGATGTTTTGGAAGAGGTTTGGTCTATACCTATTTTCACTTACAGCAATGAAATTCCTATCAACTTAGTAGTGGGTCAGGACCACATAGCAACTGAAAAATTTAAGGCAAACACATTTGGGGGAAAAAATATTTTTTATAGGTAACTGGCAAGATAAGAATAGGCAATATCACTAAGTTATACTGTATAAGCAACCATTAATTGTTCCATTTTAAAATAAACTATTGTTTTCTCATTTTAAATACTTAACATATCTCTTCTGTGATTCCTGTCACTGAGTGTTTTTTTCTTTTTTCACAAACAAGAATTTTCATTGTTTTATCTAGGCAGTGTGAGGTCTCATAATTATCACCCTGAATCAGACCTGAAAGTTCCTGAGAAGAAAATCATTTAAACATGTATGTGGAACACAAAAAATGTAGTGGAATTACTCCCTTGATCAACATTTAGGATTAATTTAAGTACTCTTCAGATCAGAACTCTTCTGAATTTATACATTATTAAAAAAGTTTTCAGGGTGTCTTTTGAGTTACCTAGCTGGTGTAGTTCGGAATGAAAAGATTTAGAAGTTTATGAGAGAAGAAAGATAGAGAAGACAGGAGCTGTGGACATCTGTGCTTGACCTCACTGAAAATCCAAGGACAGCAGACATGACAACAGAAGTATCAAGACAGGTTGAAAACCAGCATGAAAACATGTCCTGCCGTTATCTAAGTTGGCCGTGCTACACTGAGCTTAAGAGAAGGAAGCTGATGATTATGGTCTGATGTCACCAAAAGAGCAGGAAATGTCAAACTGTGTTCAAGCATGGGCCTTACACCTATAAAAGTGTTGTCTACAATTCTATTATTATTTCCAACCAACCACAAAAAAAAAAAAAACAAACCAAAAAGAACCCCTAAAAACAGAGACCAGAAGTCAGTCAGGCTCAGTGGAACTGATGGTACCTCAAAACGCTCTCACCTGATTCCTATCTTCATTCATGCATGCATTAGATAGAGGGCTACAGAGAAAGCAATGGCAGTTTACAGCTTTGATTCAGGACAGCAGGAGCTATCTTGACCAGGTTACTTTTCTGCCTTGTGTATCAATTTCCCTTCCAAAAACTAAGGGCAGGCAACAGCACTTGCTTAGAAGATCGGGAGAGAAGGGTAGAGAAGACAACAAACAGCAACACAACTAAATAAATTCTTGAGATCTGCTCCTTTCAGATACATTATGGAAGGTGTGATTGTGTTCATAGACAGGGAACTGAACCTGCTGCTCCTGCAAGTCCCTATTTGATCCCAGGCTCCTATCTACCAGTAAAGATTATAAAGGATACCTTTTCTTCTCATAAGGTCATTGCTTGCAAAATTTATATGGCAGAAAAGTTACATCTTTTAGCTAGCAATTAGACATCCATGACTAAACTAAAGAGCAAAGGTTGCCTGGCTTAATCCCTACCCTCCAGCTTTGCAACACAGGGTGAATAAATGACGTAAGAACTGCACAAGCTTATATTTATTTATAATACTACATACCCAGCAACTCTAACCTGGAGCACTCCAGAGTGGAAGGTTACATTTTTATAATGCCTGTTTCTTCATTAAGATTTCATCATCCACCTACGCTAAAAATCTACTTCCCCTTCACTTTGTTATATCTGCTTTTACCCGCTCCTGTTCTTGTATTATTTTTTTAATCTCCCATTCCTACTTTACAAGCGCTCTCAAATTTTAAACAAGCAAAATTTGTGCATTAGTGTGTCCTTTTCATCTATCATTTATGAATGACAGGTTCTTTGGTGCAGCTTAATGGTATGAGAGAGACATTATTTTAAACATTAAAGTGAAAACCATTTACAACTATGGTAAGCGAGGTCTGTTGACATTAAACTTTAAAACATGCACAAGGTAAAGGCAAGTAGCTGCTCCAACAGGTGAGAGTACTATGCATGTGCTTTGTAAGGGAGTTTGTTCAACACAAGAGCTGACTCCTTGTTTTCTCTGTTTGACAACCTGTAGGAGCTGGTGCTTCAAACATCTGGTAATCAGCAACCACCAGAGTTTGATGACTAAAACGTATTTAGGGCACAGTGCAGAGGACTAATTTTTAAAAATTACCACTTTGTTGGAGGAAAACTTTTTGTACCATTTATATTGGAAAGAAATAATAATAAATAAATAAATCTAAAGAGTTAAAGCTTTCTTTTTAGTCTTCCTTCTCACACCTTTATGTCTTTCACATTGGACTGTCACTTCCTTTACTGTCCTCTTTCATTAAAACTATACAATTCTGTTGTAAGACATTGGCTAACACTTTTCTTGCTATATTTTGTTCTGTTCTGTTCAGCAACAACTGCACTCTGAGAAGAATCAACATAGTTAGGAATAGTAAATAAATATATATGTATTTTATATCATATGTACTTGGATTGAGTACTGTTTCTAACAGTGTAAGACACACTGGTTGAACAGGGAAGAAAAGGGATCTTATAGAACTGCTTTCAGTCTGATTTGAGATCATAGGGAAAATGGAGCAGATCCCTCAGGGTAGCACCATTGCAAACATGGTACAGCTCAGACAATAGAGAAGGATACATACAGAGATTAACTTTTTCCTAGTTACTTTGGAGTCATGCAACTCTCTCTTAACAACTTGAAAGAGGATGACAGAACCTTATTGATTAAACAGACCTCCCCCAGCAAGAATGAAAACATATGTCTGGGACATGGATGACAGATGAGAAAACTCTGATTTTACCATAAATTAAAAAAAAAACCCACAAAGTTATTTTAATGCAATATTGTATTTTTAGTTTCCTCTATTAATGCAGCTGCTTTCATCAGCAGTGGTGAAATAAGCTGTGTCAGTTGCAGTCAACTTGCCTGGAGGGAAGGGATAGTGGCTCGAGACGTGGGCTGAAGCAAACTTCATGAAGTTCAACAGAGCAAAGCACAAGGTCCTACACCTGGTTCACGGCAATCCCAGATACACCAATGGGTTGGGCAGAGAAATGATTGAGAGCAACTCTGCTAAGAAAGACCTGAGGGTGAGAGGTGATGAAAAACTTGACATGAGCCAGCTGTGTGTGCTCACAGCTCAGAAAGCCAATCCAATCCTGGGCTGCATCACAAGGCACGTGGCCAGCAGGTCAAAGGAGGTGATTTTGCCCCTCTACTCTGTTAATGTGAGATCCCAACTGAAGTGCTGTGTTCAGTTCTGGTGTCTCCAATAAAAGGAGGATATGCAACTGTTGGAGCAAGTCCAGAGGAGGGCCATGAAGTTTGTAAGAGGACTGGAGCACCTCCCCTATGAACAGAGGCTGAGAAAGTGCAGCTGTTCAGCCTGGAGAAGAGAAGATCACATGAAGACCTAAAAGCAAATTTCCAGTATTTGAAGGGGTTCTACAGGAAAGCTGGAGAGGGACTCCTCATCAGGAACTGTAGTGATGGGACAAGGAATAATAGGTACAAATTGAAAGACGGAAGATTTAGGTTAGACATTAGGAAGAACTTTTTCACTGTGGGGGTGATAGGACAGTGGAACAGGTTGCTCAGGGCGGTTGGGGATGCCCCAGCCTTGGCAGGTTGGATAAGGCCTCGAGCAATCTAGTCTAGGGGGAGGTGTCCCTCCCCATGGCAGGTGGGGTCAGGACTAGATGATCTTTAACGTCCATACCAAATCCTTGATATTCAATGATTCTGTTATTCTGTGATTCAAAATTTTAAAGTGATCTGTAAGTAGAGAACATTGATCACTGATCACAGAAAATCCAAGGAGTCATTCAAGTGGTTTATATTACTGACCCATGGTATGTAAGACCAAACCTCCAATATGTTTTCAAAAAAAGGCAAATAGCTCTTAAGTTTCTCTCAAGCATTCAAAAACAATCCAGGTATTATTTTTCAATACTCATGGAGAGCAACATTTAATTAGAAAAAGCGATCACTCAGTTTAAAAAAAAGGGATGACATAAAACAGGTGAAAGAACCTGTTAGAAAAATTATGAACATGACTTACCTTGTAGATTTTGCAATGGTAAAGTCATGATGCCTCCTGCTGCAGCTGCTGCAACCAGTCCTTGGATGTTGGTGAGATTTGCTGTAGGTAGAGTTAGGACGAGTCCTTGTTGACCCCCTAGCTGCCCAGCCATGTTGAAAGGAATAAGGATTGGCTGATTCAGGGCTGGAGTGCCTCCTGGCATCACCCCCGCTACAGCTGAGGCTAACTGTTGGGCTGTCAGTAGTGGCTGAAAGAAAACACAGACAAACCTATTTTAATGTATATAGCTCAGTATTACACACTTACAACCCTCTGGCTTGAGATCTTTTCATGTTCCATTACAGACATGCACTGCTTCCGGTATCTTAAAGCATATATTTTCACCAACACAGAAAGGTTTGACAAATATGATGGTCTGAAACTGTAAGCCTCAGTCACATAGCATAGCAGCAATCCTGGCTGAATCTAGACTGGAAAATTCACTACACGTGATGAAAGATAATTTATGAGTGAAAGAAGATCTAACTCAACTTAGTCTACAAGTGCCTAAATGCTCACAATTCCCAAAATTCCTGGTTGTATACTGATTGATAACAGCAGAAAACTCTACATTAACAACTACCAGAAGTTTTGTGCACATGACTGTCCTGGGAAGTGGAAGAATATTGAGTATCTTCTTGGAGTACGGCTGAACTTGGATAAAATTGTCAAGTGAGATGGGAAATATTTTAAAATCTTATAAAGTGACATACTACTATGTCTACACTCTGCTCTAAAGAAAATAAATATCTGACATAAAAGAGAATGAAATACCTTTACTAATGCAGGAGCTATGTGTGACAGACAATTGTCAGAAACAAGAATTCTGCATTAAAATTGCACAAGCTTTTAAAAATTAAATTATTATATTCATTTCAGAAGTAATTGATATAGAAAAATTCAAATATTTTAACTTCCTAAATATATAAAACTTCTTAGATTTTATTTTATAAAAACACACAAAATCTAATATTGCAAACTTGACTTTTAAAATATACACGATACATACATGTTCCCTTTTTGTGACACAGCAGGTAGCCAAAGAAAATCACATTTTCTTTAATACACAGATCAGAAATGATCAGTCACAGTTATTTCTTTTCATAATATTCCCATCTTGATTAGCCAAAAGAACTGACCTGATGTCCGACAGGGAATGCAGGATGGGACTGACTGGGTTGGTGCTGTTCTGCTGGGCTTGTATCAGGCAGCACTGTATTTCCTCTGGCCTCTGAAATCCAGAGAACAGATTGACTTTAATATCAAGCCTGGGGACTGCCACATTGCCTTCTACTCTGATGTCACATAAAATGAAGCTGAAAATGATATATTAAAGTGCTTTATCAATAACTCAAGCACTCAAATCGCTTATCAGCTGCATAAATTATGCTAACATTCATTCAGACCAGCCAACTCGTTCAAAGAGTTACAGAAATCTGACAGCAGTGAAACTGAAACTATCATCAACCCAGCTAATGTGGGTTGCATTATACATCAATTTACATATAGTACATGAGCACTCCGTGCATGTGGGAACTGCATTTTTTCACACTTCGATGAGCATCAGCCATTGCAATTTCTAAAACCAAAAATTATCTGAAAATCAATCAAGTCACATCTACTTCCTATCTTAATAAAATATTATCTTTTTTGAGTCAATGAGGCAGCAAAGGCTCTGCTATGCACAATGGAAAGGCACTATTAAAACTGAAAACTGGTATGCTTCCATATGACAGCTTGTTTTTTAAATTGCATGTGGAAGATGAGCAAAATTCTCTGAAACCAAGGATTTCCAGCATTTATTGAGATAATCAATATAAAAAAATCAAACTATATGCTGGGCAATAATGACTTGCTAAGCATAGAATGCAGTCCAGCCCTACTAGATTTCGCTGAAGTCTGCAATACAGTTTTGAAAGGGAGGAAGAAAAATAAAAACAACTTATCAGCTGTAAGAAAGTACTAAGATGTTTTCAAAACTACATCCCAATCCTCCATTTCCTCTGTGTGAAGGGCTCAACTGATTCCAAATTTTTCAGTGCTGATGGCATGATCAGCCCACATTGATTTTTGAAGTTGTAAGAATTACAGCAAGAATTAAATGCAGTGGCAAGAGTACTGTGGTCTCTAATAAAGAAAACCCTGGCAATGGCACCAGGTTTCCTGGTCGGTACAATATCTCCTGTTTTGTTTTTGTTTTGGGGGTTTTTTTATGAGTGGTTGAAATTCCATTCTAAGTAAACCTTAAAAAGATGTTCTTTTCTAATGTTTGTCCTGAGAATAGCAAGATAACTCAGAAACAGTTTCTTGGCACACCCTTATTCTGTAAGGAAAAAGGATACAATTCTGTCATAAATTTTAAAGAGGGTATTATCAGCTCATTTAAAACAGATTCTTTTATATATTCTCCAAGGGGAACAACTTATAAATAATGGAAATGTGAAAAAAACCAGCTTCACCACATTAAGGTTCAAATAAAATTGACTGCTACATATTATTCAATTGACTTCTATCTCTACAGCAAGTTGTCAATCACAACAGCATTTTAGAATTGGATTAAACAATAAATGTGCAGGGTTATTATTCAGAAATCTGAAAATCTGATTAATTTCTAATATCTTTGTGTGGTCTCAAAAATTCAGAAGTGGACATTGCTCTGGGAATACTTACCAATTGTCTATTGAAATATCTGATTTGGAGCTAATAAAAATAAACAAACTTGCTGACATTTTATAAAGTGATTTCTACAGAAATATGTTGGCCATTTTAATGACCATTGTCATTTAATAATGAGAATAAGCTGATCTGTATAATCAGTGAAGATTCCAACAATTGCCTAGTAACAGGCAAAAAGAGATAGTCACTAAATTTTTTATCTGCAATTTACTCATTCAAGTTAAATGAAAAGAGAAAAACGTAAATAGATATGTGAGATTCAGTGAAAACTGTTTCTTTCAAATGCATATAAATCCTAGTGCTGCTGCCACCCCTAAGACCAAAAATAGAGTTTCCCCTGTATGTTCCTCCTATACAAAATAAAGCACTATGTTACTAAACATAATTTTTCCTTTGGTAAATTCCACATCCTGCTATGGTCTTTTTTTTTAATCTTCACAGCTGCATGTATAAAGTGATATTAGATCAAAGGTTCAATACCAATGAAGATATCACTACCCGTTAACATCAAGTTTTGGAAGTCAATTTTGTTTATGTAATTTAAGGACTGTGAATTTTGTCTTTGTGTGATTCAATCAATATTAAAACAAGCTTCCGATGATCTGTCATATCATTAAATCATCCTATGAAATCTTTGGAAAAGAAAAAAACCAAAGTTAGTAATTTGAACTAGATTTTATTGCAATTTTTATACCTTGGGCACTCAGAAAATATGTAAGAAATTCTGAATTAATATGCTTGTGTTTTAGTAGTCCATTTTCCATGGTTCCTATCCAAACAACCACTGATTTCCATTATCTGTACCATTAGGATTTTTCAGGATTTGATCACACAATCTTTATGTAGCACAAGTTGCTTATACCGGACCATCAAGCCAAAATTAATTACACACCTTTCCTTTTTCATTTTACTAATTGGAATCACTTAGGATTACATTCCTGTAACACAGTTACTAACCACAGATAATTTTTTTTTAAATTTATTTCAGTGCTCAAATGCTCTGCCTGCTGCTTCTAGTTTAGTTCCCATAGGATGCAGTCATCTCAGGAACAGCAAACACTTTTATGTGGTCTTACATGGCATCCTATATGAAATTATCAATCCTGTATCAATCTATTCTCAGACAGAAATTCTCAGATCTCTCCTGCCCTTTCTAATCTACCTACTATAACAGAGACTCAAGAGTCAAGAAAATGTACAAGAAAATCTGCCTTCTGGGCTGGCACTAAATACAGTGAAGCAAGAATTTCAGAGTTAAGGTCTGTGGCATCACATGGTGACAACATTTTGTCCTTGCTGTATGCTGCCTTCCCTGACACACATAGGTCAACACTCCAAGGAAGGCAAGGCAAAGCACAAAACATCATTAGAAGGCTACTGTTTCTTTTCTGCCTTATAATAATACATTTATGACTAGGGGATTCCCCTAATTTCAGAGGAGACCTCTGACTATTTTTGATTTCTCTACTATTTCTGATTTAGAGATTCATTGCTATGAATTTGGAAAAATATCTTCATTAAGACCAACTGCCCTAAACTGGCAGGACACAATCCCCCATACTGTTTCTCCCCTCTGTTTTACTGCATTTATCTGGCAATTGATTAGTTCTAGATATTGAAATGACCTCTGCAGGTAAATTATTCCTTTGTCCAAATTCCAGTCCTCACTAAAAAAAATGGACTGTCAAAATCTATCCTAGATTTTCCACTTATTCAGACCCAGATCATGACGTCCCATTAGGTTATTCTCCAACTCCACACAGCTTTCTATCAGTGAAGGGTCTGTCAGCAAGGAACCAGGACTTACCACAATCCCTATGGAGCTGGGGACCTACCAGCAGTACCTTCTCTATTTGCAATTACATTTTGCAGAGATTCTACTCTCATTACACCCCCAATTGCTGATGCTCAAGGGGCAAAGGGAAGGCAGTAGCAGAGCTAAGATTCTGAAAAGAGAGCCAATTTTCCTAAACACTGTTTACCTAGGCAGGGCTCTTATAACTGAGTGCCAACAACACAGCCCAAGTGAGTGAATTTGCTCAATAGTACCATATGAGCAAACAGGAGTGCCACTGCCATAGCACTGCCACGACTGTAGACAAGGCTTTAATATTTAATAAGCAGTATTCATCATATGTGATACATCATAAATTAATTATAAATTATATAATACATACGTTCACCTCTCATCCCACCAAGGGACTGGAAGGGCATGACACAATAAAAATTGAAGTGCACTGTAAACACTGTAAAATGCCCTTCTTAAAATAAAACATTATTTAAAATAAACCTAATTAAAACAAAAGCAACCACCTTCTCCTCTTATCAAAATGTGAAAAAAA
This sequence comes from Petroica traversi, assembly GCA_025920805.1. Classification (NCBI taxonomy): domain Eukaryota; kingdom Metazoa; phylum Chordata; class Aves; order Passeriformes; family Petroicidae; genus Petroica; species Petroica traversi. The sequence goes on from JAHLSL010011749.1 coordinate 17,088, forward strand.
AGTTGCAAACCAAATGAAAAGCCATGTTATACAATATCTGGTTTAAAAAAGAGAAAACAACAAAGGAAACATCAGAAGAATAAAAGAAATTCCACATCTTAAGGCCACCAAGCTTCACACAAAATTACAGCTGTAAATGTACTGGTTATAAAAGGCTTTCCACAGTGTGCTTCCATTTTGTTTCTTACACATTTTCAGCAACACAACAGGTAACTCAGTTCTTAGTGTCTCCCAGTGCCCCATGAAGGTGAGAATGCTCCAATCCTCCACTTTACACCTAATGGGGAAAAGAGATTCCAATATGGATTCTCAAATATGCACAATTTAGCTGATCTCCTCAGCTCTAGTTCCACTGCTCAGGAAGTCATGGGTCAAAACACAAAACTGCTCTGCAATTCCTTGTCTGCTCCAGGGGTTCTGACAAGGTAAACCAGCACAATCTCTCCAGCACCCTTACTTGGATGCAATGCCTTTCCCAGCTGCTCTTGTCTCACTGGTGTCTGATGCTTGCAAGGAAACTGCAGCTGACTGGAAAATGGAACTATATAGAACAGCATCACATGATGCAGTGCATTAAATGTAGTGCATTACCCTGGCCCTTCTGTGCAAATGTCTCACACTTGTATCAAAACCAGGAAGATGCTGGACCACCTTTCATTAGAACTGAATGCTTTGAAAAATAAGCCAGATCAAATTCAATAATAGTGGATTCTCTCAGATCCTTTTGAGATTCAAACAAATATTTAAAATGCATTAACATTAATAAAAGAATACATTTCAAGCAACAGCTCATATTAAATCTTTAGCTAGTGCCACAATGCACAATTAAATTACTTGTATTTATCTCTCAGCAACCATAACAATAAGAAATCAAAAGCAGACTTTTTTCTTACTCACTGAGATAACTTACATTAATGATACAGCTTTGAGAATTAATCATTAAAGTAAAAATATTGACTGTGAGAAAGTCTTACATTTTTTAAAACTAATAAACTAATAAACGAAACAATCCGAGCAAAATATAGCTGCATTTAGATGACAATCAAAAGAAAAAGATTTAAGGAAATTAAATAAACTAACTAATAATATTCAAATTATCGGGTATGGTGTCTGAAAGTCCATTATCTCTGATTAAAGTAACTCAGCTCTTCACTAAATGAAACCTTAACTTTCAGCAATTATACCAAGAACAATCTTGCTGAACAAGATTTCCGTAACCAAAGAAAAAAGATTCAACTGATAATGAAAAAAATATAACATTTCCTCCAAACAATCTTCATTCTGCCATATATTTTGGCTCTTAATTTCACTATTTTCATTTTCCTGTTGTATCAGAGTTTGGAGATGTTGGGAGGAAGGGTTCACAAATTACCACATTGTAAACCTTAGCAGTCAGATTGTTACACAAGATTTCACAAACACACCTAAATTTAACAATACTTGAAGGAGACAAAATTGAGATGTTATGCTGATTCCATTTTACACTGGTATTGTTCTATGGTTATAAGAGGAGATATTCCAGTTACCTCAGCAAAGAAAATCGGTCTCATAAATTATATTAGAATAATGATTCTCACACTGAAAAGTACTAATTTAAGCTTAGACCTTTCACATTTACTTTGCTAGACAGTAATCTCCTTCCAATACATGACCAAGATGCAGCATACAATTCACTCCTTTGGATTGTATAAAATTTCCCTAGGTATCATGTTATCCCACAGATGATTGAGGAATTCACCTTTTTCTGCTGACCTGTACTCCAGATTTTAAGGTGGTTTTTTTTTAGTCAGTAATTTCCCCCTGACAAAGAAACACAAACAAGTGTGTAGAATTCTGGATGTGTATAGAATTACTAATAGCAACTGTTAACTCTGTAACTTAAAAATTGCAATATTGATGTAAGGATTTTACTGTTCAATCATTACAGCACAACATACAAATACTGTGCATATCTTCCTCAATGTCAGATCATAGCAACTTACATAGCACCCATTCTTAATTTTTTCCTACCTATGTACAAAGCCCTTCTAGTTTGCCTTTGAAACTGTATGTGGTGTGATAAGGAAATGCTATATTGATTTACCATATTGACATATATGTCGATGCAATATCCTATACAGAAGAACTAAAAATCCTGCATTGAAAATTGATTGAATTAGGCAGCAGTATGAAGAGAGCAAATTTGTTTTACTGAGTGTATCATTCAGTACTTATGTAAGTAAAACACCACAGTTTTATACTTATCTGAAATTGCCCTGCAGTTGCTACTAAAATTATCTGGAGAGCTCAAAGTCATTCTGCCAGCAGAGTATAGAATGTCGTCTTTGCCTGGTCCTTAGGGATATTTCCTCCTAAAGGATCTTCTCCCTCAAGTCACACACAGTAGCTGAAATCGCTGTCCTTATTACCTCTATGCACAGAGCTTGGTTTGTATTTATGCACCTGCATCCTTCTGGATTAGGACTGATAACATTAAAACTTCATTACTCTTTATAATGAAAATCAGACTATTAAAGAGATTCACATTACAGAGGGCTTCTTCTGGACAACCACAAGTTACGATTACCACCTAACAAAAATCTACCATATCAAGGCACAAAACCACAAATAACTCACAACCCCAGTTCTCACAAGGGCCTTAAATTTTCCTCTTTCTCATCTTTATTTTTGCTCCTCTTTCATTGTCTCATCTTTTCCTTTTTCTCTTTTCCTTCTGATTGGTGCCTATATGAATATTCTTCCACTTCAAATACCTCATGTGAGAAGTGTTGCTACTGCAGAAAAGGTGAAGGGATATAATTGCAAAACATGTTCTTTATTCAAAATAGACTCATTCTACTTTTCTTTACCCACTAAGTATAGTGCATAAAAATCCCTTGTTAGTGGTACATACATTTTTTATGAGTTGGACCCTTCATATTGAAAGTTCTAGTTCCTATTATACTGAATGCATTAACACATATATTAAGGTCACAAAGACTTTATCAGTCAACATTACATACTCAGTATTTGCTGTTAGTGCTGGTGAACTCAATGATGATAAAGGTTACTTACCAGAAGATGGACAGTTGAATGCATTATTATTTCATGTTGGGCAGCTGATACCTGGCTAAGAAAAGAAGGAGCCTTCTCTAAATTAAACTTTCCTTTCTTTCCACCACTGGAAGTTTACAAAATGCCAAAGAGTGAGCACATTAAAGAACATTTTTAGCAACTGTTACCATTTGCCATCTTTACAGCTCTTAGATTTCTTGATGTTTATTCACAATATTCATCTATGCATATTGGTTTTGTTCATAATAGGGAAGAGGGAAAGCTTTCCATCAAAAGCACAGCTTGCAAACACTCACCCTCCCCACCTGACTTTTGTACCCTTCCCTCAAATAAGCTAGACTATGAAGATATTTTATTAAGATATTTATTGCTGTTTGCCTGGGGAACCCTGCACAGCTACTTAATATGTGTTTGGTTAATGGCATTACAGTCTACTGAAAGCCAGTAGAGGATGATCTCTGGTGCACAACAATTCACACTTCTGGGTGGAAGAAAAAGGTAGAATGTCTGACATATTTTGCTTTTTACAAGTTGTTGATAGACTTATTTCAACAGAGAGGGCAGAGGTAGGTGGCAAATGACAGAAATTCAACTCACAACTTTGACAAGGGACTGGAAAGAAAAGGCTGTAAGGTGTGAAGCAGATGAACCTAGTATTCTAACAGTCCTATGAGATCCTGTTTAAAAATTCAAATCACCTAATTTGGTGAAAGGAGAATATCCAGTTGAGGAAGGAAGTATTCAATTAAATCTAGTAAAAGCACATCACAGCAGATTCAGTGTTCAGCAAAGTACACCCCATAATACATGTAAACTACTGGAGCAATCTGGCCAGCAAGTATGGTAAAGCAACAGTGGTTTATCACCGTTGCTACTGAGTTCACTGGATTCATCCTTGTGATGTCTTTAACAATTTTACACGCTCTGCTGTGGTCTTTACACACCCTGTGGGGCAGCTCCATCAAGTGCCTCATTACAGGTTATTTAGCTGTTCAGACTTTATTGAGACTCTTGAAAGAGCTGTCTCACAGAGTGACATAGTGTGGAAGTCCAGCTGAGATCCAGAAGAAAACCTTAACAGTGGTAGCAACTCTGCGCAGGAGATCACTCTTCTAGATCCAACTGCATCACAAAACTGGTAAGTCTTCATTATAAACCTATTTAGTTGCCCATGTATCTCCAGAAATTCCCAGCTACAAAAATACAGCAGCCTTCAAAAGCAACTGGTGCCATATGATATCTGCAGGAAGTTCTTATGAGGAGGCTCAGCAGGATGAGACACTATTTCAAATGAAAATGTTGGCTGGAAGCTGCAGAAACTTGTGGTATTCATGCTTCCAGATCTTGTAAATCCTGAGCTAAATTAACTTCCTTCTCTTTATTATTGCCTGAAATAGGTTGTAGTGGCTGTTTACAATGAGCTTTTGCCAGGAGTTACCAAACACTGTATGTTTTTAAAGAGCATTCAGTTTTCCAACCATGTCTCGCAAAATATGTCAGGCCTTACCATCACTAAACCACGTTTAAACCGCACACCAAGAGCTTTTGGTTTGCCTCCCTTCCCGCCCCTTCAATCCTTCCCTCCTCCATAGATCAAGAGCTAAAAATATAAAAAGTAGCAAAAAAACTAGTAGCCAACATTACCATAGTGTCTGGTTGTGAGGAGCTATTTGCCAGTCAATGATGATAAACCACTCTTCAGCAGCCACTAAAAATGTCTTTCTACACGAAATACCCCAAAATAGGTCTCCATAGAAATAACCAAGTGGTTGACAATCTGGACACTGTTCCTGTAACATGTTGACCTTGCCTTTATGTGAGTCAAACTCCAGCTGCATTATAAATGTGTTGGATTCATTTTCTAGAAAAGATTTAAGAGTACAGCACATATTAAAAAAGTTTTACATGTAAGAGATATACATCCCAGCACAGCTGAATTGCATGAAAGATCTCTTGGTTAGGGATGTCTTGTCATGGCAAGATCTCTTTATAAGAACATGCCATGAAAGAAGCAAAGAAGCAAAAAGAAGCCATACAACTTAGCTTTGCCAGAATAACAAGTGGCAGGCAACTTGCTTAAAATAGAGCACTGTGACACATCCTAACAGGATTAGATTTTATGGAATATCAGGTTTCTAATCTATGCGAATGCTTGCCTTCATATATACACATATGCCTTTCTATATATAGATACATAATTTAAATAAATCAGTTTCCTACATAGTTTTCATTTTTATTTTATTGTTCTGTTTATTTTTTCAGCATTACAGTAACAAAAATAACTACTGGCAAAAGATGCTATTAATTTAAGTGCATTCACTTAAGTTTTTTATGTCACTGATAGACTTGGGTAAGACTATTCCTTTATCCTTTTTACAAAGCATTATTTTGATTTCCTCCTAATTTCCATAATTTTACTTCCACTTAAAGTCAAGTGAGTGCTTTGCAGAATTCTATTCTATTATTGTCATGTCATTACAACATAAAACCAGTATCAGCTTCCATTTGTCATATTACTTATTTTGAGGATGTTGTCAGACCTCAGACTATGTGTTCATGCCTACTAAACATAATTTGGAGTTGGGCAAAAAGTAATCACTGAATTCTTCTAAAAGTCCTTTTAGAGAAAAGATTATGTAACTATTCTGTAAGAGCTCTGGCATCTGACTTAGACCCATCCAGACCTTTAGAAGAACCTAGCCATATTTACAAAATATAAAGATAATATTTAAGGATACATATCGACAAACAGATTTGAACTTCTTTGTCCATACTCCCAGCTGAGGTGACAGAAGCCAGTCTTGGTGTGGAAGCCACACATTTATGCTCACATGATGCTCTACAAGTGCACGCTGTGTGCCTCTCTAACCCAGCTGTGTTGCTTCTCTGCCCAGGGAAGCTGTCTTATGTCTGGCTACAAATGGAGTACAGAGAACTGGAACAAAGAGAACCCTGGGTCCGCCTTTCATACAAGTCAGATCATTAAGTAGACAAAAGACTGTTTAGTACACCTAATGCGCTTTATGATTTGGATGGTTCCTGCCTTCCTAATATCTTTTAGTGTGCCCAGCTGTGAGAATCTGCAAAAGATAGCCACAATTGGTTTCAAATAGCCAACACATCCACTGTCTGTTCCTTACAGCTGTCATAATGGAAAGAAAAATCAGGTGTTAATCTGGCAAACAGATGATTAAGGCTCATGCGCCGCCATTTCCTGTGGGACCTTCACCAGCTCGTTTCATCTCACAAGCAGAGTGTTGTTGGGTTGTCAGAGTATAGAGAAATCCTGGACCAAAGGAGCACATCAGCTGGAGTGGCTGCATCAGCAAGACTGCCAGCATGCTGCTTCCTCCAGTCACAGAAAGCAGGATGCAATAATTTGTATTTCAGTCATTGTGAAGAAGACGGGTTATATGTGCTAATGCATGCCTTGGACATTATTTTCAAAATAGCAGGGATTTTACTTAATGTTACTCTAATGACTTTTCTCCAAAGAGCATTTGTGAGTACCACAACTCCCTAAGTGGTAACAATAGATAAACTCCTGCTTGAGAAATGCAGGTTTATATTATTTATGAAACTGCAATTCTCCTGTATATAACCCAGTTGTTTAAATAATATGTGTCTATGTAATTGAGTCTTCTGTATACAAATAAATATTGCTTTATTACAATGTCAGAAGTTAACAAACCAGTCAATAAAATCAATAACTCACTTTTTCTTGCTTATATATCTAACTTTTCTCCACCTTTCCTATGTTCTCTGTTTGTTCTGGTTACATATTAACACTCTGAATGATATATAGCTCTTGTGATACTGTTCAGTAAATAGTGATTGGAAGTCTGAAAAAACATCATCTTAGCAATTTGATACTCTTCCTGTTTATTGTCTACTGTAACATACATCTCACTGGTATGAATCAGGCAGAAAGAAACTGTCTTGATCTCACACCAGAGTACTATAGATTTTTAATGTTAATGATTATATTAATGTCTAAGTAAATTAGGTTCATATTGATACATTTAGCTAAAAATTCTCCAGGCCTGGATTACATTTGCTCTAACCATTTTCAAAACAGCATTGCCAGATTATAAAACTGAGATGCTTATTCCTGTGTGGTTAAGATTGTGTTAGCATTTCCATTATGCTTCACATTTTTGAAATACTTATAATTTGGCTGTAAAATTTGCTTTGGCATGAAATTTGGTGAACCAGAAGTACAATTCTACAAATCTTTACTCAAGAAAGTTGTCCATTCTGTTTCAGTCAGAATGTTTCCATTAGCTGGATTCTGCAAGATTACAAGTCAAGGTCAAAGTTTTATGAGTCTGGTTGTTTTATTTCCTTAATGAAAAGCATATCGTGTCCTTTAAAAAATATTCTATAAAGTGCAAAATTACACAGAAGGGTTGGGAAATACGACTTGATTTTGCAATGTGATTAGGTCACCAACTCAAAAATCCCTTGGTTTTAGTACTTCAAAGAAGCAGAAAAATTAACAGCAAAACTGCTGCGATGTAAATTACATTTTCCTTGTGGGTTTTCATCTGGGATCTAGCACACCTCTTAAAGAGTGTAAAATTGGAAGGACTCCAAATGGGCCATTCTCATCTATCAGGAATTCAAAAATGCTCACGAAAGCTATCTTATTATGTATGCTCCGTACAAATTCCTTATTCAAAAATATTTTAACAGATGTCAGGCTGGATAAATATAATGGCTCATCTGAGGCTTAGAAACACTTTATGCACAGTAGAAACAAATTTGGGCAACATTTTTTAAATTGGGTTAAGTCCTTAATGCACACCCACAGGCTTATTTAGGCTTATAGATACAATATATTTTTCTTTCATTCTCCTTAGCTAGCTGAGCACATGATCTATTATCAACAAAAATTTTCCTGGTCTGATGCCGCTCTCTTGGTTCACTGCTGAAATATTTCCCAAGTCTTCATTTGGCTTCTGGATGAGATGTGAAGCACTGGATGGAGAACAAATACCAACCCTTTTGCATGGCTCCAGCAGCCTATAGATTACCTCCAGAAAAACACAGGAGGTGCATGTTTTACAATAGCATCCTCTGAATCCTTTCTTTTTGAAAAATTACCACAGACAAAACAGCAGAGAGCAGCAACACATTCCTACTCTTTGTTAACCAATACCTGTGAGTCTACTAAAATAAACTTGATCATGAAGCACTCATGATGCTTCTTTGAGCTCCTGTCTGGATAAGACATCCCTGTGGACAGTAGTGTGGTAGAACTCAGGTCTTAGAGAGCATGCAAGGCTTTGCAAGGCTTCTCAAGGCTTCATAAGAATTTAAATATTTTCTTCTACACAATTTTGTTCGGTATTGAAAAATTTGGCTTGGCAGTTGCACAGCTACAAGTACATCGTTAATACCAAGTGATATCTATTGAGAACAGCATGAAAATTCCTTCCATGGCAGTAACTTTCTGCTCCATAAGTTTCATTTGATGTCATATAGCAACACTGAGATAAATTGTGGCAGTAATATACAGGCCTGCTGGTTTATACTAAAGAAGACTTCCTTAAGGTATCCTGGCTTTTATGAAATTTGAGGTCTTAAGCCCTGGGTTTTATGACAGTACACAAGTCCTGACCCTTCACAAGGGCATAATGGTTCTATTGTGTTGTGTCATATGCTGGAGCTGGAGGTTATCATAGTTGTCTGCAAACAGGAATGCTGTGTATTCTCAGGAGAGCCTGCACTGCAGCTGAGGTCTCAAAGAACAGTCCTTACCGATACTTTCATGCTGGGACACCCTAGCAGCAGCCCTGGCAGTTCATCAGTTCTTAAATAACAGTGGGCTAAGCATGAGAGCACTGTGGTGCTGCTCTGCAGCATACAAAGTGCCAGGCAAGGGATCAAGCAGCACAAATATCAGTTCTCTTAAGCTACAAGCAGCATACTTAGAGGAAGATGGAGAACAACATGGTGACTGTGATTTCATCTGGCAGCATATCAGTCAGTGCTTGCAGTTTTTAGTAGGCATTGATGTTTCTGCATCAGACTTTCAAGGGATAGCTCCCCAAAATATTAGGCCACCATCAAATAAGGCAGAGTCACTGCTGACTGGTTTGAGCATGCTATACACTGTACCCGCAGGAGCAGAGCCCACCCTTCGGAGAATGAGGCATGGCAGCTCTGGCTACCTACAACATTGGGCAGCATGAGGAGTGTGCCCCTGTTCTTGACCTCCAGGCATTGAAATGCCTTCATATCTGATACTTCATATCAGAACTTCAGACTGATCCACTATGGGAGACAGAACTCAAGCAGCAGAAAAAAGAAGTGGTTTAGTCACTGCAAAAAATACTGACATTTATGTCTTGTATCCAGGTGAAGGGGGTGCTGTTTTAACTTTCATTCATTTCCTTTTGAAGTACAGAGCTCTAAAGGGTTGGCTTCTCTTTTGTGCTCAATTTCCCCTTTTTCTGTGCTGTTTTCCTCCTCTTTTTGAGGATCCTTGGACCAAACTCCTGAAACAGTGGCTTCAAGTATATTAAAAATATATGGGTTAATTGCTTATGTTTTTAAAGGCAGGGTGGCTCTTAGAAAAAAAATCTCAAATGCAGAATATAAGGCAATTTTAAAAACTATTTTGTTTCTGATAATTACTTGGTGTTTGGAATAAAAAATATTTTGCATTAAAATGGGAACAGTGGAGGAAGTCAGAATAGATGGTGACAGACCCTGCTAATAACACAAGGGGTTAAAACATATCAGGGCATCCTGGAGGCTGAAGGCCCTATACAATTCACACTCTCATGCACACAGCAGCAAGTAGAATTTCCCCATACGGAGAAGCTCCTCTTCCAAGAGTACTTTCCTACCCTGCAAAGATAAACATTTTCAAACCCAATATCATATTCACACTCCACTCTTCTACTAACCAATGACATAAATACTTCAGAACTATATTATATTTCAGAATTATAATATAATGCAATAAGATTCAGCATTATAACATCCATCAGCTAGAACAACTTAAAAGTATTACATTTGCTGTATGAACAATATATAATGATCATTGCCAAGGAATGGATCATTCTTGCTCCGGTGGAGCAACTTCATAAGCATTCTGATGATGTACTTTTCGTCCCAGTGTCTTATCATTTTTTTGCCTCTTAGCAAGACTGAAAGTCATGCTGAAAAAAGCACAGAGACAGCTTTCTCTCTCTGCCTCCATCCCTAAAAATCTTGATTTTACTAATAATTCTCTATTGTGTAGCAAGAGAGAGGAGAGGAGAGGAGAGGAGAGGAGAGGAGAGGAGAGGAGAGGA
>JAHLSL010011749.1:27458-40402 GCA_025920805.1 Petroica traversi
AGGAGAGGAGAGGAGAGGAGAGGAGAGGAGAGGAGAGGAGAGGAGAGACAAAACCAAGGGTTTGTATTTGGAAGCCAGATCTCACTAAATTGCTCTCCATCAAGAAACAAATAGTTTTCCACCATGTTTCTACCTAAAAATTTAACAGACAACTTGATTCCAGTCTAATACCTGAATTCCAACAACTCTGTTTCTTTAATATGTGCCAGTTTGGTGTTATTCTTAAGGGGTATGCTTGAAAGTGGCAAAACATCAGGACAGCAATGCCATATATCAAGACCTATGCCAGTGCATGTTTAATCAACTCTCAGTCCTCATGTACCGCAGACTTTTGGTTTCAAGATACCCAAACTTTTCTGGAACAGATGTGGATTCATTTATACAATCTCAGTTTAATATAATAACTTGTTTTTCCCGGGTCCTCAAATGCACAAACTGGAGGCTAACACCCCTTTCCTACCTCCTTTAGAAAATGCACAGGTTCAGGGTCCATTCATTCTCCTGAACTCATTTGATAGATTTTACTGATGATGGAACACAAAAATACAGGGCATTACTACTGTATTACTATGTAATGTCATTTAATAAATGACAAGAAATACTAATGATATTGTAATAGCAGCTGACAGCATTATTAAAATGAATTTTTTTCTTCTTTATTTGCCTTGAGGGATAAATTCCCAGAGATAATAAAGGCCAGGATTGAATTCATATCCCAATCTAAGTAGTCAAACAAAGGATTTTTGAAAAGGACTCATTTATCTGACAGACCTTTACAGTCTTCTTCTTCCCATGTGCTACTGCAAACACCTGAGAACGCACCAGAAGTGACAGACATCATCTTTCCAACTAACAAGGACTGTTTGAAACAACCTAGCTCCCCAGTCAATTTAATATCAAACTCCTATCCTCTACAGATTAGACAAGAGCAGTGAATATGGAATAGGAGGAAGCACCAAAGCAACACTTCTGGCAAGAATTTTCCATAGTCCGTGCCCTCATCTGGCAGGACTGTAGCAATGCTACCAGATGATACTGGGAATTTTTTAGATCTCATTGTCACCTCAGTAAGTACACTTCAACCATGCAAAATGCTTAGGTGTCACTACCATCCTACAGGCTCAAAAGCTTCTACAAAACTACTTTGCATGGCATTTTCCCTAAATTAATTTCTCTGGCATTCCATTAATACAGGCTAACAATTATTTCAGCCAATCCCACTGTGTCACCAGGCAACCATCTACTCTCACTCAAAAGTTTATCACTCCATCAAGCTATAAGGGCCCATTTGCACAGAAGACCCAAGATTGTGAGGGTCTGGCTACCTTTAGAGTCACTGTTTAAATTTTTTTCTCCCCAATAAGCCATTAACAAAAACTACAAAATCCAACATTTCTCAGAACAAAAAAAAAAAATCATAATTTCAGCAGCAATGGTGGCGTTCAGTGAAGACTTTCAAGTAATTTACTTTCTGTGGTCTAAATCTTTGGAGAACTTCATGTAGCTGTTTCACCTGTAAACAGTACATCACTATTATCTGACGATATTAATCTGTGTTACAGAATAGGCAAAAACTTCTGCAACTATTTTTTCTCTCATAGAAGTTCTCAGTAAATATTTGGGGGTTTCTATTTTTTTCTTTTTTAAAGGCCAAGTCCAGCGGTAGTAGATTTCTTCCCAAATTTACATCAACTTTGTCAGATTCTGCACTCTGACATTCCCGCAGTTCAGCTGAATACAGGAAAATTCCAGTGGATCATTCAAAAAGATGAATCCTGTGAAGATCTAACTGTCCTCCAGCTCTGCTGGGAATTTATAGATATCATCTTGGCATGTTTTATATTAGGCAGGTATAAATCAACCTCTTTTAGTGATCAATTTTAAGCATACACATTCCTGTTTAATTTCAGTATAGCCAGTCATACTGCCAACAAGTACAGGAACAGGGATTAAGCTAAACAAAACCCCTTCTGCACTCATGTTTTTGTGCTTAAACATCATGTCCTCTGAAAGAACATGAAGATATAACATCATATATTTCTACATGTGTTTATGCATCTACTGCATCGTGATGTGCTGGCATCCCTTTTATTGCACCTGTGCGAGGCCTCAGATAGGGTGAGCATTAACAGCTGGATTAGGGAGAACACAAGAAAAATATTCTTATTAGAAGGATGGGCTCCCTGATCTGGGTCACCTATGAGTACAATGCAGAGGGCAGGGCAGGGTTAGTGTAGAGTGAGGGCACCTTAAACAGCTCAACTTAAACTGAAGATGTTAATGGCTGCTTCGGGAAGAATTCATCTTTGACCATTTACTCCTGTGAATGGTTCAAACGTATAAAATTACTTATGGTATATTGGCCTTGATCTTGACCCCAAAACTCAATCCTATGAGACTGTGCCCTGGTAAAAAGAACTAGAAAAAGCACCAAGCAGCAAATCATATCAAAGACCTTGTTTTCAAATTTTTGGACAGGCACAATATAATACAGAAGAAACACCATTGTCTAACACTTTTGATTTCTCATATATTCATTCCAGAAGGTAGGACAGCTTGTGTTATGCAAAACCTCCTCTTCTCGTGGCCTATTGCTTGCTCCCAAAGCACACAGCAGTTTGTGCAGAGGGGTTGTCTGGCTTTTCACACAGAGGAGAACATGCCTTGTACCAGCAGCAAGCAGAGCTGGTATATCCAGACACACAAAAACATGGAATATTCAGATTGGCAGCACAAAACATTGAGCTTGAAAATTAACCTGGGAGCAGGCCAGGAGATAAGATCCAGGGTAGCACTTTGTATACTAAAACATGTCTGATTTGACACTCAAAATAACAGACTCCATGCAATGTTCCTTAACCCTCTGTTTGTTGGCATGTTGCTCAACTCCATTTTGGCCAACACATTCACTGTTTTGTGTGGATTCCCAGGCAAGTTTTCCTGGTTCTGAGTGCTTAACAACTTTTAGACTCTTCAAACTCTCCTCTGTTGATTAAAATTAATTAACTAATTAAATAATTAAATAAACAAACAAACAAACAAACAAATAAATAAATAAACACAAGAGGATCTGGATGGTTTAACACATGGCTTTTTGGTCACACTGCAGTTTTGATCCTGAATTAGATACATCTACTCTGCAAAGGGAAATTACCCTCTCTAGAGATTTGCTCCGTCCTAATTGCCATGGGTACTCTATAAGAGCAGAGAACTTACTTTTACATGGTGTGACACAAACTTAACTGATTTCAATAAAAATAAATTAATTGATTTCTGTATGTTTGATACAGAATGTCAGCATCGTGAGACCTTCTAATAAAGACCAGGAGGAACATTTGGAAACACTGCTCTTTGACAAGGTCCCAGAAAATGCTGAACCGCTACCTTTGTCTCCTGCAAGAAGTATCTGAGTCTTACATCTGATTAAATATTTCTTTAGACATGATCTCATCATCCCTGGAACCCAGAAAATCCCTCTTATCATAAACTTATCATGCATAAAAAAGTGTCTTGTGAGTCAGGTCTGTACCAGGCGCTAGCAGACAATTCAAATGAGAGAAACCATCACTACTTACATGCAATCAACCTAACAAGGAGAAGATTATGAATATACTTCCCCACCACCATTAGCTGCAGTGAGAATAACTCAACAAACTAACTCAAATGATTGGCATTATCAAAATGTGTACAGATCCGTTTTGCCACCCTCGTGTATGTACAACACCAGTTTGTGACATTCTGTTTGGAAAACTTCTAGTGATTCCTGTTGCATGCCTGAGTTAGTGGGAATTGTTACTCACATCTTCTGAAGGCATAAAATCCATGCCTGTCTTTTCCCCCATGTGTCTTCTTCCCCAAATCTCGCTCAATTGTCTTGCTAACTGGAGGAGGCATTTATTGTTTGTGAAGTTTTCAGGAGCACTTAATCTCGCAAATCTAGTTAATTACTGAAAACCCACTTCCTGAATGTTGAATGCCCTGTTAGACAGCAATAACCCGATTTTAACTATATTTAGGGAAAGAAAAGGAGACAAAAGCTTATTTTTCTTGGTGTCTTTAAGAACTGTGGAAGTTCCCCTTAGATTTCTGGTGGTCCTCATATTTAGACTCATCTACTTGTCTTATTCTCAAGAGAAGCTAGGCTAAGTTTGAACAGAAAAGAGATAAGAACATATAGCAGAACTGTTTCCTCTCTTTTCTCTTATCTTTCCTACAGATATTTCTCCATCCCTGTAACCTACATTAAAAAAGAGAAAAAAAAGAAAGCAAAAAAAAGGAATTAATAAACATTTTGAAAGTCTAGAAGCTCTGCAGTCACACAGAGTAATACACAGTTCATATCCAACATATTTTCCAAAGACTTCATTCTAACAACCTGAAACAACAGAAAAGTTTCACTCTGCATCTAATTGTTTAGACCAGTAAAAAGGAGAAGAAAACATGTTCCCCACCTATTTCAATGATGGAGAAACTCAGGCACAGGTAGTAAGTATATAAGTATATTGACTGTGAACTTGCCCAAGATTGACCTGTCCAAGATGATACCAGAATTGGAGATGACCTTTCCTCTGGAGCTGTTTTGTCCTCAGACCTGAGCTCAAAGGAAAGGAAAAATAAACCACAAAACAACAATTAATGTTTTTGGCCTCCGGAAAGGTAGAAAACTGTGGGGACAAAAGGTTGCACATGAGATAAATGCAAGCATTCTTCCCAAGAACCTAAAGAATTTCAAGCTATAAAAACTCAAACATTCCACACAAATTTATGAGAAACTGAAAACAAGATATTTTTAGGCTTTTCAAAAGAGGATCTCAAAATGGCCAAGCATATCCTATTGTAAGAGACAGGAATCTTTATAAGTTTTTGAATCCTCCCTTTGTTGCCCCTGTTTTCCCCTCAGATATGAGATGCCTCTCTTCTTGAGCTCTGATTGGATTCACATCCCTTTCACTTTATCCTCTCTCTCTCTCATCAAGTGAAGTACATGAAGCACTCTGATCGGTGGACAAGATCATTCTGGCATCCTAAGTATTTGTTAAGGTTCTGTAATTAAATATGCATTGTTTGCAACAAAGGAATAAAGCAATGAAAGGTTATTAGAAAATTAAATGCAGATATAAATTAATTTCTGTAATTACTATTCATTAATATTTAATATATTTATATAAAGGATAAATCTCTTCGATTCCCAAGGCATCCTTCATTTAATAATGTGGAAACAGCTTATCTTCTTCCTGTTGTTGAGTCTGGAGTTGTAATAGCTAGTAATGTTAAATGTATTTTTTAGATCAATAATAAATAAATACATAAACACTTCCTTCCAGAATGCTCCTGATGTTATTCACAAAATTAAAAAAAGTAACTACAGAATGGCAAGGGACTTCATAACCATTTCATTACTACCATCCTAATTGCATGTGGTGGAACTGCATAATCAGTTTATTGAAATTGAAATCTTTGGAACTGATTCTCCCTACAGGCACTAACAATAAGCATCCTGTGCAATACCACAGTACTTAATGTAATATAAACATTATATGCACCAAGCTTTAAACATCCTTGGCTACACTTCCTGGAATTGGACATTTTTAACACTTTTATGTTCTGCCACTGCATTGAATCAAATATCTAATTTACAGACTGCAAAATACAATATTCCTATATTACAATAAAGAAAGGAAGATACATACAGAAAAAAGGCACACACACACAATTGGTGTAAGGATAAGCAAGACTACATTTAATAAAGTGGAAATAAAGCAGACTCTTCTAGAAATCTGAATGGATTTTCATGCATAATATAAAAGAAATTGCTTCCACTTCTCACTGTGTCCCTGTGCCTCTGCAAATAACTAGCATGATACCACAGCCCTGATCCAACCTACTCCTATTTTACAAGGGGACTTTACTCTTGTGAGTAGGTCCATTCATACAAACAAAATTATTTTCCATCCAGTGCATACCCAGATATCAATAGAATTTCTCTCTAAAAAAGAGGTTCATATTTTAGTTTGCAGGATTAACATGATAGCAATTAATGATATGACTAATAAACATTCACCTGCACATTTTCAAGTCAATATACCATCAACACAAACAAATCAAGACCAAGAAAAACTTGTAAATTTATTTGCTTTCATTTTCAACAGCAAATCTAAAAAATGCTAGGGTTTTATTATTAATGATAATAAATTGTTAATAATAGTATTTCAAAGTTTTTTGTCCTTTTTAAAAATCAGGAAAAGTTTGGTGGGACAGGGGTGGAGAAACCCTGGTTGATGGGTTTGGAAAATATCTTCATTTAGGGGCTTCAAACCGCATATTTGGAAAAGTCTTTACCAAATAAGACTTCAGTCTCTCAGTTAAAGAGGACCTGAAAATATTTCTAGTATCAAAAAAGGAATGGAGAAAGTAGTTTCTTCTCCATAGTTCTATCACCATGTGCCAGCAATGGCATGTCCATGTCTTAAAATGCTGCTCTCGGTCACCTCATCTTCATAAAGTTTTATAAGACACCAAAAACAAAAATTAAGATTAGGGCGATTAGATACTGGGATTTTTTAGTTCCCTTATAGCCCTCCTCTACATTCAGCACTGATGGTGCATAATACTGTGGTGTTAAAACCAGTATGGGGCTTCATAACCAAAGCCAGCCATCAGAAGTACCAGCTCTGCTTCAGGACAGGGGACTCCAGAGTTGCAACAAAATGCAACATTTTGCAACATTACTTTAAACTTTTAAAGAAGATAACAGCTTTGTCAAGCTGTGTAAGACATCAAAGAGGTCATTTGGAGCCAGCTTCATCCTTGAACAAAGCTTCACAACAATGTGCTCCTACCAAGTGGACATCACATTATGCACCAAGAAGATGACTGGTTAGTATCCTATGAACTGCAATGACAGAATAAATGGAAGATAATTTTAAACATAGGAAGCCCAGTCCTACATCACTCAGTGTTTTTTGGTGTCAGCGCAACCCATGAGATATAGCATGACCATTTTGGGAAGAACAGGAGGAAGCAGACTTGATGGGAGTGGCTGCAGAAGGCATGAGATGGCACAATGTCTTGCCTTTGGTGTGTTTCTTTAGTTGCTTAAACCTCAGTCTGGCAAAGCACTTCAAACACATAAACACCCAGTGGCAGAAGAGCTTGGCATGCAAACAGAAAGACTCCCATTGGTTTGAAAGATGATTGCTGGACAAGGATTTCTTGGCTATATGTGAAGTAGCAGTTCATAACGAAAAGATTTACCTGGCATCTTTAAAACATTAACATGCTAAAAATAATTAGGAATGTAAAGATAAGGGGAAAATGCAGCCAACAAAATCTAACTATACATTCTCCTCACTAGATCCACACGCAGCTAAAACATGAACAGTGGGGAAGCACTGCACATTTGCACCAGCTGAAAGCCCACTCAAAAAAAATCAGAGAAAGAAGCAATCCAAAATGGATGTGGCAATCAAAATATCAGAAGAAAACAACACAAGAATGCAATCTTAATGCAAAAGGAATACCGTTTATTTTGTTGCTCGATACTGTCTTTTTGTATGTAGCACAAACCATTGGAAGAAGTTTGGGGCTTTTAACAAGACTTATTCAATAAATCTTTTATTATTCAATATTTAAAAAAAAACAACTTGTTGTACTAGACTTGTGTGCATACATATATATTTACCCTCTCCTTTCCTTTTTGTGTAGAACTATACTCTGATCACCTTACATAAATTCAAGTAGGCCTACTCAGGTAAATGCCTACTCAGGTAAAAATACAATTTCCCTTCTTCTTCCTTTAGTACTAGTTAATTCTTCAGCATCATTCTGAATGATAAAAAATTACAAAATAAATATTCCTTTGAAAGTCAGTCCCCTCCACTGTTTCATCTTTAAGCAAAATCTTGCATCTCAAAGTTGCAGTTACTATATATACCAGTATTAAACGTAAGTTGAAGCACTTAAAATATATCAAGAGGTTGCTTTAAATACCTATTTGCATTCTTTTTACATGAATTTACATCAGTCACCACAAGAACATGAAACATTTGCAGGACCAAAACAGATTCAAGAAATAAATTGATGATGGAGTTGCAATTATAGTACTGGAAGGTTTTTCTTCTACTATCTGATAAATAAGAAATAGACCTGAGTAGCAACTCTGTCTCCTTTTATTTTGGTGTATCCATAATTTTCTACCCCTTCTTTTAAAATCTAATGTTAAAATAGGTCCTTATCTAGGGTGGAAAGAGAAAAGATTTTCAGAATTCCACCACGAATCAATGCATTTTCAATATACATGTTCTGGATGGATGAGATGCAGAGAAAGAATACTTAGGATAAGGAGAATCACATCTATCAGTAACATAAAGAGATGAAATGCATGTAGATTGATTTTGCCATAGCATGGAAAGCCTGTAAAAACATGAAATTCTTGCCAAATAGCACTGTATTTTCTTTTGTCATTGAAAAATTAGCGTATAGTATTACATGCAGCTTTCAGGAGAGCATCTGCAATATTTTTCTGCACATATGCAATATATACTGCTAGCAAGTATGGACTCATAGAGCTTGGAGAGGGGCCAGCAAGCAGACAGCCCTGGTTTAGGGGCATGATAGGATTGTGTATTCAGTTGCAGAATGAAGGTACACAAACCTGAGCCTGGAAAAGAAACTGTCCTATTTGCTATGAAACAAACAGGCAATTTGCTCGTCTTGAGGAATACCAGCTTGTCATAGAGGGAGTCACAGAAGGAAGTCGCCCCCAAAAAAGTATCTGTTTGGCTGATGGGAGCAAATCAATCAGAACCCAATACAAAAAGGCAAAAGAGTTTCTTCTCTTCAGTTCCTCTTTTCCCAAGAGCACAATGAGGCAGTTAGTAATACTTTCTGACTCACCACAGATTCAGTAAATGCAACTCCCAAGGGAAGTTTGAACTAGATTGAGTTTGGAGCTTGGCAGCAGAGTTTCCAAATAGAACCAAGAACATGCTTTAAATAAAAACAGTGGTGTGTTAAAAATCCCTGTGCAAAGCCTGTTTACCTCATATTTCTTCATATTTCTTTCTCTCTCACTTCATCTCCACCCCCAAACAAAAGGAAAGTATATTTGAAGGTAGAAGGCAAACCTTAGGCTACTAGACTTCAAGAGCTCATAAAACATGTAAGAGTTCTATGGCTACCTCTTTGGACTGCAATAACACAACTTTCTATCAAGGCTTGGTCAAGCTCCATGCTAGCACAGACTTGAGTCTTTAGTGTTGATTTGTACCTAAAAATGGTAATTAGCAGAGAAAGCGGGTTATTCATAATACAGTAAGAAGATTTTAAGCGAGAATACAAAAGCAAACAGGTCCTTCCCATTACTACCATGCTTGAACTAATTTCCTATAAGGCCAGGTGGAGAAGCTCTAACAGATGTCACTAGGAATAGTATGAAACCCCACACCTTATAAACTCAAAAGTATACTTTACTTGAAAAGCACTTTCTTGACACTAATGTAGTCCAGACATGACAAGGAAAGCTATAGCTTTTTAGAGTTGTAAAGCAAAGCTGGTTCATAAAAATATTTTCCTCTGGAAGATTCTAATCTAAATTTCTTTAAACTGTATTTCCTTTGTACAGGCTCAGTCTTCTTTTCCATTCTTCTTAGTCAGCATGCCCAAATTACCAGGAAGAGTGCCAGCACTCAGGCAGGAAAGGCCACTAAAACTTCTTACTCTTATCTATTGTCATGATGTGCAGCTACAAGACTTGTTTTTCCTATTCACTCTCTCTCCTACAAAAAAATGCAAGGTAGGAGAGAGGAAACAGATCAGAACTTGATACTTAGGAAACTCCATTTTCCTAAGGAACTGATTCCTTTTATTATTTCCACTGTTGTCTTCAATAAGATACATAATCAGAAGTTTCTCTCAGATCTCTGAGATGCAGAGACACACAGCAAGCTCTGATTGACAGAGCTCATTACTTGGCAGAGGACACGAGGTTACCTCTGTCAAGAGGAAGCGTAAGGCATCTGGGGATGCGAAGGGAGCCCCTGCAAGCAATGGCACCTAGGTCCAATATGCAGAGCAGACACCACAGGCACTGCTGCCTGTGACACGCTTATGCAGGGTCTGCAACAAAGCTCAGCTTTGGCCTCCAGCTACCACAATGGTACAAGTACTACAAACCAAAAAATGCGAGAGTCTGAAAGGACCAGAATAATAGGGACAGTAGCTTTTCTGCAGAGACAAGATTTTAAAATCACTCAAATTGTCCAGTGACATGACATCAGATCTGTAATACAGGAAAAGTACAAAGTATCTCTCTGGTTACAGTATCAGGTAGGGAAAGCAAGAAAAGAGACAGGAGTGCTTTGTCCATCTTTTGAATAGAAATTTCTTGACTACCAGTCTCTATGCTCCAATCACTAATCCTTGCATCCAATAGCTAAGGAAGCTCCATGCATGTAACACTGATCTTATCTTAATGTTAGAAGAAAAACAGATCAATACAGTACTCATAAGCTGATGTATGACTAAAATATTGATGCAATGTTTCTCATGTCTATCAATGCCTTGCTATGTCTATTTTATTTGTTTTTGCATGCATGCAAAACACATGTTCTGTATCTTGCTGTTGTATACTCTGCTCTCCACATTTCTGTAAGAATAAATAAAATTAAGAAAAGGCTTCAACAACACTTCTGCTTATTCATATCAGGGTTGCTTCAGCATTACATTCCCACCAGACACTGAGCTACATTGTAGTTTGGGAAATTTGGAACATTTTGGCACATCATGAAATAAATAGCTAAAACCAGTTAATTGAATTTCACCAAAACTCCATTTTTAGAAGAGGAAGAGTACACTTAATTTATAGCAGAACACTAATTTCTAACATCAGGAATAGAGTTTCAGGCTTCCTGAAGAACAGTGGAGGGGGAAAGAAAAGGACTAGGCTTCCTAAGAACAGTCAGCACCCCAGTGCGTTCCACACTTGATCAAATCTGGGGGCATTAAGATCTGATTCAGGACAAAACTGAGTCTCTCCCAAGGTAACACCTCAAGACACTGCACCCTTGTGCTCTTTAAGACACATGTTCCTCTCAATCTTCTTTTAGTGACATAGCTTTATTGCTTTTCCACAACTGTAAGAAAGCCAGGGACAAACATATGTTGTTTTAGTGAAGCAGGATTCACATCTGGGTCAGCCCCAGTAGCCTTCAGTGCTCTCAGAGCCTAGTGCCAGCACATACAGGCTTGCCTTTCAGTATCTTGAACACAGTGTCAGTGCACTTGCAGAACTCAGAAATTCAGGCCCAGTTTTTAGCTGCAGTGGGAAGGAGCTGTTTCCTAGGTCTCACGTGAGGCTAGATGTGATTCCCATGTGGAAAAAACAGGATCAGGATGAAACAGAATCACCATCCCATATTGCTCTATTTTTAAAAAAAACTGACTCAAGCAATTGAAACATAATTTAATTGTGAAAATTAATTTGCCTTAGTTTTATTCAGAAAATGCAAGAAATTGAGAAATACATAAGTTTTCAAAGCTGATAATACTGTCAAACACCTACTACATACTAGTTCTTCAAAAACTATTGATTTTGTACCACACATTTAAAAAATTGAGTCTATGTATAATTATTTCAGAGAAATATTATTTTTACTTCAGGAAATTTCTTTTATCATCAGTTATTTAGTCCTGTGAAATATTTATTTCAAGAAAGGAATCTTCATCCTCAACAGAAGGAAACATAATTCTTTGTCCACTGTGTCCCAAGATCTGCAGAGGGTGAACCAGGGTTGCTGCTGGAGGATGACTGATCATGTGTCCTCCAGGACTAATCCAGGGCATCATCCTGCTCTTAAAACTGGACATAAGTGCTTTGCAGCTACAAATTCAGGGGGCACTGTATTGTGTAGGGTTCTGAAAATCGTTCTGAAGGAGCACCGTACTGTGGTTACCTATCTGGTTAAACCTTGTAACCTGGGTAAAAGTTCCTCTGTATGCTAGCAAAATTAATAATCTGATGCTGAAGATTGTCTTCTCCTGCAAAGAGATTTCAATCAAAAGGGAAGAATAGCAGTAATATTAATCACTGGGCAGACTGACTCTTGGACATACACGAAAATATCTTTATTCAGGACATGAATTCTCTCTTTAATGCTGCAAGTGCAGACACAGTTGCCACTCCTATATGAAGTCCCATGTCCCATGGACAGACCATGCAATACACAATGCACCATTTGCTAACAGACATTTCCCTAAGTTTGCCTTCATTATCCTTTCCTTGGATTTATTGCAGTCGTTGTGATGCATATTTTCTTCACTCTTCTGACCAGCTTTCCAATCCTTATAAACACACTGTAAAACAATATGAAATCCTTCTTGGGTTTTTTAGAACACACGACATTACAAATTATATAGAACTACAAAATCTAGATGTATACTTTATCCATATGATATTGTCAGGCATGACATGCATCTGTCATTCAAACCTTACCATGTCACATAGAAGTATCTTATTAATGCATCTCACATGGATTTTTTTTAACCTTTAATCCTTCAATTAACCAACTGACTCAATGGATGTCCTGATTTAGGGCAAATTTTAGGAGGAAACCTCTAGGAAAAAAGCTGATTCCAACCACCCCTCTCCCAAACAGGTTCAGGAAAAATTTCCTTAGAGAAAGTGGAAAAAACTATTTATTTAACAAATAGAATATTCACAAGCATAGAAAATTTGGATAATATGAAAACAATGAAACCTCCCCTTCCTCTGAAGAGATGGTAGATTCAGAGTCCCTCTGGGTCTGGTTCAGTTCTCCAGCGGCTAGGGCCGATTGCCAGGCCCGGCTGTAGAAATCAGGGGGGAGGGGCCCCCGGGGATTTCCCTGGTGTCTTGGGCCACAGAGATGCTGACCAGTCCCAGGAGGAGAGAAAAGAAAAAAAAAAAA
>JAHLSL010011789.1:0-10035 GCA_025920805.1 Petroica traversi
TCACAGAATATCAGGTTCACAGGATCACAGGGTCATTGAATCACAGAATCACAAATTTACAGGTTCACAGGTTCACAGGTTCACAGAATCACAGAATCACAAATTCACAGAATCAGAGAATCACAGGATGATTGAATCACAAATTCACAGAATCAAAGATTCACAAATTCACAGATTCACAGAATCACAGGATCACATAATCACGGAATCACAGAATCAAAGATTCACAAATTCACAGATTCACAGGATCACAGAATTGCATAATCACGGAATCACAGAATCAAAGATTCACAAATTCACAGAACTGCAGAATCACAGAATCAGAGAGTCACAGAATCACAGGATCACAAATTCACTGAATCACAGAATCATAGAAACAGACTCACAGATTCACAGAATCACCAGGTTGGAAGAGACCTTCAAAATCATCGGGTCCAACCCCTGCCCCAACACCTCAACTAAACTAAACCACGGCACTGACCACCACATCAAATCTTTTTAAACACCTCCAGGGATTGTGACTCCACCACCTCCCTGGGTAGACCATTCCAGTATTTTATCACCCTTCCTGTAAAAAACATTTTCCTGAAATCCAATCTATATTTTCCTTGGCACAGCTTAAGGCCGTGTCCTCTTGTTCTGTCAGTTGTTGCCTGGAGAAAGAGACCAACCCCCACATGGGCACAACCACCCTTCAGGAAGTTCTAGAGAGTGAAAAGGTCACCTCTGAGTCTCCTTTTCTCCAGCCTGAACAATCCCAGCTCCCTCAGTCGTTCCTCGCAGGATTTGTGTTCCAAGCCCCTCACCAGCCTTGCTCCCTCCTCTGGTTTTTGAAGGGTGACAAGGCCCTCATTTCGCAGGGTTTGACCTCCACAGAACATCTCCCCTTCTTTGTTTTGTTTGTGCCAAGGGTTTGTGTGCCCCAATCCCAAAACAGCCTGCACCTGTAGGGTCGTTATCTTATTGTGACCATACTGGTCATCTGCTGGACACAGGGCAAGATTGTTATGACCATTAGTGGTCATCTGCTGGACATGGGACAAGATTGTTATGACCATTACTGGTCATCTGCTGGACACAGGGCAAGATTGTTGTGACCATACTGGTCATCTGCTGGACACAGGGCAAGATTGTTGTGACCATTACCGGTCATCTGCTGGATATGGGACATGATTATTATGACCATTACTGGTCATCTGCTGGACACAGGAAAAGATTGTTATGACCTCATTATGACCATTACTGGTCATCTGATGGACACGGGACATGATTATTGTGACCATTACTGGTCATCTGCTGGACAGGGGACAAGATTGTTATGGATTTGTTATGACCATTACTGGACACAGGACAAGATTATTATGAACTTACCATGACATTACTGGTCATCTGCTGGACATGGGGCAGGATTATTTTGGCCTTATTATAACCATTAGTGGTCATCTGCTGGACACAGGAAAATATGATGACCTTGTTGTGACCATTGCTGGTCATCTGCTGGACACAGGACTTGATTATTATGACCTTGTTATGACTGTTACTGGTCATCTGCTGGACATGGGACAGGATTGCTATGACCATTCCTGGTCATCTGCTGGACACTGGACATGATTATTGTGACCATTACTGGTCATCTGCTGGACACGGGACAAGATTGTTATGACCTTGTTATGACCATTACTGGACACAGGACAAGATTATTATGAACTTACCATGACATTACTGGTCATCTGCTGGACATGGGACAGGATTATTTTGGCCTTATTATGACCATTACTGGTCATCTGCTGGACACAGGACTTGATTATTATGACCTTGTTATGACTGTTACTGGTCATCTGCTGGACACGGGACAGGACTGTTATGACCATTACTGGTCATCTGCTGGACATGGGACAAGATTGTTAAGATGTTATTATGACCATTACTGGTCATCTGCTGGACATGGGACAAGATTGTTAAGATGTTATTATGACCATTACTGGTCATCTGATGGACAGAGGACTTGATTATTACGATGTTGTTATGATCATTGCTGGTCATCTGCTGGACAAGGGACAAGATTATTATGACCTTGTTATGACCATTACTGGTCATCTACTGGACACAGGAAAATTATTATGATGACCTCGTTATGACCATTACTGGTCATCTGCTGGACATGGGGCAAGATACATGGGACACAGATCACAATTGATAAAAACCCTTTAAAAATCCACCACACCACTGACAAAGTGACCCACAGCACCGGGAACCAAAAGATCGTGCCCAGCATCACCAGGAATTGGAGATAAATGGCTGCTGTTCCAGATCTCGCATGGCTGGAGCTCAGGAGCTGTGGGAGGGAGTCCATCAGCTGGAAATGCTGATTTTGATGTCACTGAGGGTTTTTCTGGAAGCTCAGGACAGGGCAGGAGGTCAGGAGGATCCCAACAATGTGATGGTGGGAGCAGTGGGACACTCCAGGCACGGCCGTGTCCTGGCAGCCCCACCTGGCTCCTGCCCTGGCCACGAGGGCTGGATGGGGATGGGGTCATTTCTGCTCTCACTGGGCCTTGTCCTTGGGATTTGTCCAGACGAGCAGGTGACCACTTTGGATGAATTGTCCATAAAACACCTGCGGACCTTCTCCCCAGGTGAGAGAATCACCTGGGCCTTGCCAGTGCGCACCCAATTGTGGATCCTCACACAGAACTTTTAGAAATCTTAAATTAAGTCTTTAAGAAGTCTTAAAAAGACATCTTCAGAGCAGTGTCGCTCTGTCGAAATTGATGATCTGCTTTCAAATACTGCTTTATTTTTATTTATTATTTATTATTTATTATTTATCTATTTATCTATCTATATATTTATATATTTATATATTTATATATTTATCTATTTATCTATTTATATATTTATATATTTATATATTTATAATTTATATATTTATATATCTATATATCTATATATATTTATATATTTATTTATTTATTTATTTATTTATTTGCATATTTATATATTTATTTATTTATTTGTATATTTAGCTATTTATTTATTTATTTGTATATTTATGTATTTATATAAAAATAGATTTATATATTTATAAATAAATATATTTATATATTTATATATATTATTTATATTTAAATGTTTCTGAGGAGCCACATTCCCCCTTCTTTGTTTTGGCTTTTTTTGATAACACGGGCGTCTCTCACTACGAACACGAAGGCCACGTAAAAGTAAAGCAATGAACACAATGAAACAATAATCTCCCAGCGAGCAGAAATAATCGAGGTGATGCACACAATGAAACAATAAACTCTCTCCAAGCAGAAATAATTGAGGTGAGCACGTAATCCTTGGCACGTGAGAGAAAGGACGGTGATTTGGAATGAAACATCATCGATTCCCTCAGTGCTGCACCCTCACCCACATCCTGCTACAGCTGTGTCACAAATGGATTTGGGAGTTAAATAAATCCTTTCCTACTGCCCAGGCCGTTGGCAGCAGGTAGTGACTTTATAGAGACGACCAGCACCCCAAAACCCATTTGCAAGTTCTTTTAATAATGACTGATTCTGTCTATTTCATAACAAATAATATTTATTAATACACGAGAAAACTATTGACTGTAAGACTTAAAACAAAACTAATACTACACAGATAGAAAAACAAAATGAAAAGCTACTCGTAGAATTTATACAGTGCAAAATAAGGTATCTTTTGAGTTACAGCCAGCGAAGAAATAGTATAAGCTTAGGATTCAATGTATCTTACCATCCAATTGTTGGTGGGGCACACCATTTGAGAGTTTCTTTCTCTCAATCTCCAGAGAAGTAACCACAAGCCTGCGTCCAGGACTCGGGGAGAAGTCCCTTACTTCATGGTGTGTGTGGAAGCTTCTGCTTCAGTGATAACTCATGTATCTTTTGTAGGATAAAACGGTGTCTCTCAGTCATCAATATTTTCCTTTATCTCTTCCCACATCTCTTCTCAAGACTGGGATGTTTATTCTTAAAGTCTGAGCCTCCTTGGTGCCAGAGATGACTCCTGCTGAGTCTTTCGAGTCCTGGATTATCTCTGGTAGGGAGGAAGGGAGGTGCCACTGCCACATCAGGATCCTTCTGCCTGTCCAGGGGTGCTCAGAGGGATGGGGCAGCTCCGAGCTCCTGCTCACAACCTGGATTTCCCTGCTGGCGACTGGGCACGAGCAGCATCGGGCAGCCCTGTCCTGCTGACATCTGTTCTTTCCCCACTCTGTGCTGGGAATTCCCACTTGTTTGCCTCAGCCAGAACTGGGAACTGGGCTGTGTCAGGAAAATTATCCACAACCACCAGTTTATGGCTTAAAAGAAGACAGGAGAGTCCTGTAACTTTATTCCAATAAAGGGAGAGGCCTTGGGTCATTTCCCCTGGGCTCTCTCTAATTTTTTAAGGATGCAGCCTCCTTTTTATCCCAATTTCCCGGCTGCATTTCCCTCTCTATTTCCCTGTTGGCTGAGGTTCTTGAGAAGTACAGACTTCCCAAACACCTTATAACCCAAAACCCGTTCTAAAATATACAACCCCCTTTTCCTTGTGTCAATCCGTGGAATTCCTAGGGAATTTTTTGCTCTTCCCACTGTTCCTTCCATCTCTCAGTTTTACCTACGAACAGAGCCACGGTTTGTTGGCAAAGACAAATCCCTCATTCCTTTCAGGCTGTTTAAGGATATGGCTGGGGCTCCCGATCCACCGTGCTGAGGTTCAGGAGGAGCTCAGCGAGTGCCTGGCTCTCAGCTCTCACCCAGCACAGCTCCTGCCCTCAGCACGGGGAGGTTTCTGTCAGAATCTCCTCGTTCGCAGCCTGAATCCCAGGCAGGAGAAGCTCCGTGCGTGCCGTGCTTCCCCCAGCACAAAGAAGCAGCGATTCGGAGGTGTTTCCCCATCAGGTTCCTCTGTCTTTGTCCCCAGCCGGGCTGCGGGGCTGGATCTGAGCACAACCTCCCATCTTTGGGACATCCCTCCCTTTGCCCACCAGGGCTGCTGGGCTGAGTCTGCCCTTGAGCTGGGCTCAGCTGCCCCATGGAATCTCGGGGTTACCTGTGAGCCCCACGGAGAAGGCACCTCTGTGCAATATTTCACTGCCAGGACAGCAGCAACGCAGCCCAGAGCTGCCTTCAGACCACCCCTGTGCTGTGCAGGGAACACCAACCAAAGGAGCAACACAAACCTCGGGGGCTCTGCAGCTCTGGGGGGAGCTGGGAGCTAAAATGATCAAAAGCTTTGTTCTGTCAGGAGCAGATTTCACCCGAAATGCTCCCAGGCTGCCTTTTCCCGGTTGCTGCAGGACAGAAGTGACCCCTGAAGGGCAAGCAGGTGATGCCCAGCTCTCCTGGCAGCCTCAGCCGGTGCCAAGCACAGCCCCAGGCAAAGGCAGCTGAGCTCGGCTGGGACTGAGGGCACAGAGGCTGCGCAGGGCATTCCTCCAAGGAATGCAGCCCGTTTTCCCCAGAAAATCCAGCCTCACATCTCCCTGTCCTTCGCACACATCCCTGGCACAGGAGGCTCCAGATGTCCAGCAGCAGCTCCAGCCCCCAGCTCTGTAGCGGTGGTTCAAGCCCAGAGAGTTACACAGCCCCTGAGGAATTTCTGGAGGCCTAGAGAGTGAGGCCCCTCTGAGGTAAAGTTGGGTTTGGCCTTGGAAGGGGGGTCGAACTTTCCCCCCGTCCTTCAGTTCACAATGGTTTTTTGTGTCTCCCTCTCTCCTCCCTTGCTCCTTCCCAATTAGGCCCCGGCCCTCTGTCCCTTCCCTGTTCCTCCCCCTTCCATTCCAAGATAATTTGTAACCCTCAGAATAAAGTCTGACGCCTCTGCTTATCTGGGGTCTTTCGCCCCTGAACCCAAGCAGAGCAGACCATGGTGTGAGGTGTCTGACTTGGGATCTGGGAGAGAGAACTCTCTCTCCCAGCAGCTCTCCGGCTTTTGGGACAGTGGCCGCCATCCCAGGGAAGCGCAGCTCGTGGCAAGGGGAAAAAAGTCCCCGACTTTTATTTGTCCTGGTTTAGGGCAATGTTTAGAAGGAAACCTCTGGGGGGGTTTCTCTAGGAAGAGCTGATTCCAATCACCCCTCCCCCAACAGGTTCGGGAAAACTTTCCTAAGAGAAAAGTGGAAAAAACTATTTATTTAACAAATAGAATATTCACAAGCATAGAAAAATTTGGATAATTCGAAAACAATGAAACCTCTCCTTCCTCTGAAGAGATGGTAGATTCAGAGTCCGTCTGGGTCCGGTTCAGTTCTCCAGTGGTGGCCAATTGCCAGGCCCGGCTGTAGAAGTCGGAGGGGGCCCAGGGGTTCCCTGGTGTCCTGGGCCCACGCGATGCCAGCCAGTCCCAGGAGGAGGAAAAAGGAAAAATTAAACAGCAAAAGAAACAAAGTCTCTCCCTGCAAAAAAGCCGAGAAAGATCCGAGGAAACCCTCCGCTGTGTGGTTTTTTTTGAGCACACCCAGAGAGTGTCAGATAACGCCGTCCCGCGGGAATTGCGCCTCTCCAAGGATATTGAGGGGGAGTAAAAAAAAATTTTTAAAAAATGTAACTCCTGAAGACAAACAGCGTGTGTTTTTTTCTCCGCTTTCACTCTCTCTGGGCCTAACTTAAAGCTGGAGAGCTTAATGTCCAGCATAAGCAAGAGGACGATTGGGGATACAAAAAAAGGTCATATGGCCAACCCAGGACATTGACCTTGGCAAAAAGGAAACTTTCAGAACAAGCCGCCGAGTCGCCGGCCATCCTTGGTGGTCAACTGTCCAGTCCCCCCACCAGCCCCCAGGTCCTCCTGGCCTTGGCAGAGCAGGGTAGCTGCGGCTCCTGCACTCGTGGCTCTTCTGGGCTCTCTTTGGTTGCCCTCCTGACCAACAGCCTCACCATCCCTGCTGGAGCTGTGGCCACCACCTGCACAGCCCCATGTTCTTCCTGCTCAGCCTGGCCCTCAGCCACCTGGGCTCACCTGCACCACTGTCCCAAAGCCATGGCCTGTTCCCTCTGGGGCAGCAGGATCATCTCCTGTGGGGAATGTGCTGCTCAGGTCACTTTTTCTCCTCCGCGGAACAGAATATTCCCTTCTCCCCACCGTGTCCTGCGGTCACTCTGTGTCCATCTGTGGTCACTCCGGGACCCTCCTGGGCAGCAGAGCTTGTGCCCACACAGCAGCAGATGTCAGGACCTGTGGGTTTCTCTCTGCTCTGCTGCTCACGGCCAAGACATTTCCCTGCGCCTCTGCCAGGACAATGCCCGGTGCCAGTTCTGCTCTGAGGCTTCCCTGGGTGGAGGAACTGGGGACAGAGAAGAGCAGCGAGCCCTTGGGGAGGTTCTGGACATTGGTGACAGCTGGGGACAACTGCTCTGCTCAGCCCACCCTGAAATTGGTCCCAGTCCCACCAGAGCTGGGCAGAGCAGTTTATATTTTGTGTCGAGACTGCGATGTGGCCACCCCAAAATCTCCGGGCACGGCTCTGGCCACACCAGGCCCCTTGGCCGGGCAGAGCCAGTGGCTGGCCAGTGGTGCCCTCTGGAGCTGGGTGGAGCTGGCTGGGGAGGAACCCCCAGGGCTGGGGAGGCCGGGCATCCTCCTTGCACCCCAAACCTGGGGAAACCCAAAAGTCCCATTGCACTGCAGAGCCGGATAGACCCGGCAGCCCCATCCAACCCATGAAAAAAATTTCAAGACCAACAAATATTTTTGAAAAAAAATATTGAAAAATATTTGAAAAAAGTTATTGAAAAATAAGTGCATCTTCTGATTAAAGAAAGGAGCTCCTTTGAAAAGAAAATGTATTTTGTCATCCTTTTTTTTTCATATTGGATTCACACCACCCCTGTTGAGATCACAGCCAGCACCTGCCCTGGGCTCAGCCTGTGCCCCCACCCACCCACTCAAACTGCCCCAGCGCACCCCACACAATGCGCAGCAAACACCCCGGGTGGGGGGATGGTGTGGAGGCAGCAGAGCCCAGCACGGAGTGACCCGAACCCAGGTCCAGCTCCCCCGCACTCTGGGAGAGCGCAAATCCAGACACACGGACAAGGCACGGAGACAGACAGACAGACAGACAGACACAGAGCGCAGCTTTGCTGGGAGAGTTTATTGATTATTGAGGGGAAATGGCCCAGGGCTCACGGGGGATCAGGCAATTCCTCCAGGGATGATCATCTCCTCGTGCCGCTGGAGGAGGACAGGACACAGACGTCACCAGCGCTTGCAGCCCTAAAACCGAGCGCAGAATGTCACCCCGCTGTTTGCACTGGCACAGGAGAGGGGCCCTGTCTCCACCCCTGTCCCCGTGATGCCTTTTCTCTGGTGTTATGAAAATGAAGCTAGACACGGTTAGAGGGTCTGGGGTTGTTACCTCAGTATTTTAATCAGGATCCTGTTTGATGCATCCACTTCACCCAGGTGACAGCATGGCAAAATGCACACCCACCGTCAATCACACACACAATTTATAGACCTTACACATCAGCATATCTAACAAGGGAGCCCAAAAATGGGGCTGGGGTGAGTTAACCTCGAGTTTACAGAATCTGTCCTGCTCGGGGATCTTGGTTTCCTGAGGGAGTAGAAAAGTTTGATCTCCCTGGCTCTGCAGCTCTGGGCTGTTCAATCTTGGGGTCTGCAGAACGCTTACAAAACACTAAGTAATAAACTAAGTAAAAAACTGCAAGCATGCATACTGCTAATCCTTGTGGATACTGAGAACTGTGTAAAAGGTATATATAAATAAAGGAAAAAACCATTCTGGCATCACCTGCAGCCGCTGCTCACCTAGGCATCCAGAGAGGCAGCCAGGCGCTTGCGGCGCAGGAGACCCGACAGCTTTTCATCCAGAGGGGTCTGGGGACAAAGGCAACGTTAGAGACACACTGGGGGCACTGGGCTGCACTGGGACAAAAGGGGAAAGCAAGGGGCTCCTTGGGGAAGGCGCCTGCGGGGAGCAATGGGTGCAGGAGCTGCTGAGCCCCTGGCCAGAAGCTCTGGGGTCCTGGCCAGGAGGCCCAGCTGGGGCAGGGGCTGCGTCCTGGGCCGTGCGGGGGGTGCTGGGGGCTCAGGGATGGGAATGCAAGGGGCGTCCTGGGCAAGGGTTCCCCTGGGGAGGACGGGTGGGGCAGGGGAGGTGTCTGGGCTGTCAGCAGGGCCGTGCTGGGCCGTGCTGGGCCAGACCGGCACGGCCCGGGCTCTGCTGGCCGTGCCAGGGGAGGCTCAGACAGCGGCCGGTACCCACCAGAGGCGTGTTCAGGTCGACCACGTTGTCTAAATCCACCTGCAGAAACAGCAGGAGACAGCGCTGGTCACGGGGACGTCCCCGGCGCCAGCCAGGGATGGAGGGACACAACTGCCCCCAGATGGCCCCAGGGGACGGCCCCCAACCCCAGCACCCCTCTCACCTCCCGCAGATCATCCTGGGTTCCTTGCAGGAGCGCCTGGAAAGGAGAAGAAAGGCTTGGTCTGGGTTTGGCCTTGTGGGGCTGTGGGGGGACACGGCTGCAGGGAGCAGGCCGGGCCCAAAGGGGTGGGAATTCAGGGCCTCCAAGGAGATCTGTGCAGAGCTGGGGACACCCAAAGACTCTGAACTGGGCTCGGCTGAGGGCCCAGGGACTGGGCTGGGGCTGAGGGAGGGGCGCGCTGCGAGGTCCAGGGCGGGAGAGAGGAATTGCGGAGCAGGGACAGGGGAGTGCAAGGGAGGGGCTCGGTGGGGACAGGAGAACGGGGATGGGTGGGGACAAAAACGACAGCAGAGACAGAGAGGGTTTGGGAGTGGGGGTGAGTCGGGGAACTGGAGAGAGGGACCCCCCTGCAGCGGGCAGGGAGAAAGGCAAAGGATTGAGGGGGGACGTGGAAGGAAAGGCCCCGGGAGTGGTCAGTGGGAGCTGTTGGGGGAGCCTGGACAGGAGCGAGAGGACACAGCAGGAAGGAAATTGGTGCAGGGAGCACAAAGCTGGGCTGGGAGGCCAGAAAGGGCAGGGTGTGGGGCCGGCGTTTGGCCGGGGCCTCACCTTGGCCTGTGCCGGGGGG
>JAHLSL010011789.1:13035-23374 GCA_025920805.1 Petroica traversi
ACCCATTGCTCCCCGCAGGCGCCTTCCCCAAGGAGCCCCTTGCTTTCTCCTTTTGTCCCAGTGCAGCCCAGTGCCCCCAGTGTGTCTCTAACGTTGCGTTTGTCCCCAGACCCCTCTGGATGAAAAGCTGTCGGGTCTCCTGCGCCGCAAGCGCCTGGCTGCCGCTCTGCATGGCTAGGTGAGCAGTGGCTGCAGGGACAAGGTGGGGACAGGGCCCATCTCCTGTGCCAGCAGAAACAGCAGGGTCACATTCTGGGCTCTGTGTTTTAGGGATTGAAGTGGTGGTGAAAAAGGTCTCCTGTCTCCCTCCTGGAGCATGAGGAGATGATCATCTCTGGAGGAATTGCCTGATCCCCTGTGTGCCCAGGGCCTTTTCCCATCAATAATCAATAAACTCCTTATGCGAAGCTCCGCTCTGTGTCCATGTGTCTCTGTCTGTGTCAATGTGTTTCTGTCTGGGTCTGTGACCATGTGTTTTTTCCAAAGAAAATTCCCCCAGATCTTCAAGAAATTTCCCCACAGCGGTGAAGCCTTGTCCCCGTGTCCATCTGCACATGCCGTCACTCTGTCACTGTCACCTCCACGCATCTCTGACCCTCTTGGCACCTCCCAGGTTTGCGCTGAACTCCTCCCTCCTGTTCCCCACCACCAGGAATGACCACCAGGAATGAACCACAGCAGCGCCCAGGCCAGGGGTGGATAATGAGCACCTGGCAGAGGCAGGAAGAATCGACCACTGCTGGGCATTGTGGGGTGCGGGGAGGAAGCTGAGACCCCTCCCAGCCCCAGGGCTACAAACCAGGGAGGAGATTCCTCCGCTGCCTCAGCTGAATCAATTCCCTCAGCACTGGGCCCCAGAAATCTCCGGCTGCAGCACAACCACTGGAGGAGACTTTTTGCCACAAGGAAGGCAAAAGCAAGGGATTGTTTTTTCCCCTCTCCCTCATCCCTCCTGCTTTTTCTGATTTTCTGGCCAGCTCTTAGCAAAACCAACCCAGAAGCATCTGCAATGAGGTGACTCCGAGGGTCAGTTCCGAAATAGGGGCACAGGAGGGTTTTCTGCCAGGGCAGAAGTGAGAAATGGGGGATTTGGTCAGATAGTTTAAAACATGACACTTTCTAAACACTGGAAATCCAGAGTATGCAGAAAGAGAGTTTGCAGTTTGAACGGTGCATTTTCCTGCCTCTTCCCACTGCTCATTTTGCAAATCCCAACTCCAGAGGAGCAGATTACGGGAAGCAGAACTGTAGGGATTGTCGGAGGCTCATTCCCAGAGAGAGGAAGAAAGAGTAAAACTGGGAAAAGAAATCCAGTTGTTTTCTAGATCAAACTAACCCCAAATAGCTCTGTACTCGTTGTTTAGTATCCCAGCGGGGAGGTACATTTGTCATTTTTCGCACCAGATCGCATTATTTGAAAATTTTTCCTGCATTAAAACAAACCAGAGGCCAAAAATGGAGCCGATTTGATTCCGGAATCAGAAATCATTAAACCTCTACTAAGATGCTTGATGTTTCCCTGAATTAAGAAAGGCAGTTTGATTCCATTTGTCCCTTATATACCGGTGGCTTCCTGGGGATAAGCCCTGCTTGCCCACACCCCGTGGGATGGACACATCCTGCTCAGGGCCAGTGCTGGGCTGAGCCCAGGCCAGGGCATTGAGCCAGGTGTTCTGGGAGGGCTCAGGAGCTGCAGGTGTGACAGGGTGTGGGTCAGGGCAGATGTCCTGGTTTGAGAGACAGGTGTCTGCAAAGGAAGGCAGGATCCTCCCTTGGAATGAAAAACATAAACCCTTTTGAGTCAAACTATTATAAATTTGTAATCAAGGGGCTCTCAGGCAAAGATCTGAGAACAGGAATAAAAGTTCTTTACTAATATGTAAAACAAAGCTAACAAATAACAGCAACTACGGCATAACCCACAAACAGAAGCAGAAACCACTACCAGCCTGCTTGGCCTCAGGCACCTTTTCCTGTGGTGCAGTTCCAGTTACAGCCGACAGGGGCGCTGGTGGCCCAGACAAGCAGGGTGGATGCGATTAGTCCCCCAAAGCTGCAGGGGGCGCTCTGGCACGAACCCACATAAAATGAGGTTATGGTGGCCGTGTCTGAGGCAGGGAGGGATAGAGGGGAGATTTTGCTTCCCAAACTCTCAGGGCAAACAATGTCGGTGTCACAGCAGGACCCTCGGAAACAGCGAACTAGGACAGCAGAATGTCTCAGTGGGGGAGGGGGTGCCAGACTGCAGTGGAGCAAAAACTCAGAGCAGTTCTGGAGGAACGGGGAGGGATGAGGCAGTGGCAGCTCGGCTCCCAGCAAGGCAGGGCAGGGAGAGAACTCACAGCAGAAAGAAAAAAACAGCTCTGCCTTGGCAGTGAATTTCCTTCCCCAAGCAGCACCTCCGACCGTTCTGCTCTAAATTCCAGAGAGAGAAGAGACCAGCAGAGGCCCAAGCCTTGGTTTTTATCACTCCCATTGATGCTTTATCTCAGCACTCTGAGACAAACTCCCTCCTCCTGAGCTTGGCCACATTCTTTATTTCTCCAAAGTACCCAGCTATTACAGTTCCTTAGCAATTGCTGGGAGAAAAAATTCCTTAAAGAAAAAACAAAGGGAAGAAATCCAAACCCCAACAGCTCCCCATCTCTGCTGGACCCCACATTCAGCAGAAAAACCCGGCCCCTCCTCTGGCCTTTCCATCTCCCCTGCCCCAAGGGCTGACAGAGCCAGGCTGGCACAGGTGAGCTTTGGCTTTAAAAGGGCTCAGGCCCAATGGTTGGAACAGAGTCAGTGCTGAGGTCCCACTCTGTGGGGAGGAGCAGAGCCCAGCCAGAAATCCCTCCATGAAGCAGCAGCTCTGCACTGGTGGCCAGCAGGCCAGGTTGCCAAGGGAGGCTTCTGGTCATGCCCTACAAGGAGCTGCTGCCAAGGTGCCTTTGGTTTCTCAGGCTCGATCTGGCACAGCTCCCACCACGGCACTCTGCACTTATGCCCGAGGCTGTCATTGTCTTGGTGCTGGCCTGGGGCATTTCCTGCACTGGGATCCACCCTGGTCATGGCACAGGCAAGGCAGGTCCTTCTGGAGCAAGAGACTCTATTTAAGCAATGGGCTCCAGCAAATCCAACAAGGCCCTGTTTGCAAAGCCCCCCGTGAGAAAACAGGAGGGGACTCCCACTGCTTTTGGTGTGAAGAATGCTGAAAGCAGCCTGACTCCTCCAGCCCAAAGTTCAGCATCCTGAGAGGTTGTTGAAGCTGCGGAAGAGCTGGTAAAATCCCTAGAGAAGTAGCAACCGAGTCACACCAGTGAGAACTTCTGAAAAGCGGCTGAGCTGGCACAGCCTGAGCACATCTGACTGACGGGCAACACTTCAGACTAGAAAAGCCCCTTCCCCAATTTTAAGGGCAGCGTCTCCTGACATTTCCCTTCTTGTGGGAGTGTGGAGATTCCTCCCTGGAATGGAGACACCCCTCAAGATCATTGCTTGTGGCTAAGCCAGAGATTTACCCACAGTCATTGGTCTGGGAACGAGACATCAATCTCTATTTAACGACTGGATTTGCTTTAACACAATTGCTTCCACATTGCTTCCTAGAGCACTAGATTGTAAAAGTTGTTACAGCTCCTATATTGTACAGTAAATCCTTCTGATTAAGATCTTTCTTTCTAGTCATGATGATAATCAATTCTATCTATATTTATAGAAATAGATCTGGTTTCCCATTCTTCATCTTGTGGAGCAATCTGCAGAAATCTTCCATTATGCCTGTCTAATCGTTTACACATTAAGCCCTGCAGAAATCTGGGTTTGCAATTGGATCCAGCTGTTCCCAAAGTCCTAAACTCTGACAGAAGGACTTTAGAAAGCCAGGGCATCCTGGAAGGATATTTGGGGTCTATGGGTAGAGTTATGGCTCCTTTCTGTACCTGGTGACCCAACAGGAATTTCTCTATCAAACTGCCTGAAACTCCCACTCTGCCCATGAACAAGGACCTCTGTGAGTGTCTGGGACATGTCAGCTTTTTGGCCGCCTGGGGACTCCTGGAATGTCAACATGGCTGGCCTGTCAGTGTGTGTGACCTCACTGTTCTTTAGGAGCATGGGGATATCAGCACTGGGCTGCTGTCACAGCCTGTGACATCCCGGCTCCTGGTCAGCATACAAACACCATGGAGCTGTCACCATGGAGCCCTTGTGAGTGTGTGTTAGCTCATGAGCCTTTGGAAGAAGATGCCCTTTGGATTTCCCATGGTGTCGCTCTGACCGAGTCTTTAACAGCCGAGAGACCCCTGAGATGTCAGTGTGGAACCCCTAAGCCTGTCTGTGACCTCTGAGCTTCTGAACAAACTGCAGACAACTCTAACACCACCAGGGAGCCCCTGTGGCTGTGTGGGACCTATTGCATCTTGAGGAGACTAGAGATCCTTGGGATGTCAGCATGGAGCCTCTGTGTCAGAGACCTAATGGCTCTTGAGAAGCTGAGAGACACTTGGAATGTCACTGTGGAGCCGCTGTGAGTGCCTGTGAGAGATCAGTGCCTGTGTCCTGGGTTGGCCATAGGACCTGTTTGTATCCCCAATCGTCCTCTTGCTTATGCTGGACATTAAGTTCTGCAGTTTTAAGTTGGTCCCAGAAAGACAGAGAGAGTGAAGGTGGAGGGAAAAAAAAACCAAACCACTCACCGTTTGTCTGCAGGATACTTTACTCCTATGAACCAAGGCCGAGAGAGAGCAGAGAGGCTACATTCCAGCGGACAGCATTATCTCTTTTCTTTTTTTTTTAACTCTCTCTGGTGTGGGTGCTGGAAGAGCTCACAGCAGAGGGTTTCCTCGGATTTTTCCCGGCTTTTTGCAGGGAGAGACTTTGTTTCTTTTGCTGGGTATTTTTTCCTTTTTTCCTCTTTCTGGGACTGGTTGGCATTGCGTGGGCCCAGGACATCAGGGAACCCCCGGGG
Organism: Petroica traversi; assembly: GCA_025920805.1. Lineage (NCBI taxonomy): Eukaryota > Metazoa > Chordata > Aves > Passeriformes > Petroicidae > Petroica > Petroica traversi. Next base: position 17,990 of record JAHLSL010011789.1, read on the forward strand.
GGCTCCCCCCCGACTTCTACAGTTGGGCCCGGCAATCGGCCCCCCCACTGGAGAACTGAACCGGACTCAGACAGATTCAGAATCTACCATCTCTTCAGAGGAAGGAGAGGTTTCATTGTTTTCATATCATCCAAATTTTTCCTATGCTTGTGAATATTCTATTTGTTAAATAAATAGTTTTTTCCACTTTTCTCTAAGGAAATTCTTCCCGGACCTGTAGGGGGAGGGGTGATTGGAATTGGCTCTTCCTAGAGGAGACCCCCCAGAGGTTTCCTCCTAAATATTTGCCCTAAACCAGGACAGCCTGAGAAGCCTAAAATCCTCTGGGATGTCACCATGCAACGGCTGGGACTGCCACTTACTACACAAGTTTGTATCATTCCAGAAAAAGCCTTGCTGGTCAGCATGAAACCCTTTAAACTGCTTTGTGACATGCTTTAGGAATGGGACTTTCCCATTTCGTGCTCCCCATAAATCCACGACAACACCGCTTGCATCCCTCCCAACTCCCATGGAAATCACAATAGGCAAAGATGCTGGGCTGGGATAAGAACAATTTTATTGGAAACAGCAAGGAGGTTAGGAACTAACAGGAACAGCAACAATACTAATAACAGAAGGGATAAAGAAGGTGTTTCCAGGAAAATGTGTTACACCACTGAGTGGCTTCCCTTCATTCAGGAAACTCCTTAGGACTTGCCTTACTGGTGGGTGCGTTGGTGCTTGCTCAGGTGAGAGCTCTGGATGAAAGTCTTCCCACACTTGGGACACTCATAGGGCCTGTCCCCAGTGTGGATGCGCTGATGGATGAGGAGCGAAGATTTGCGGCTGAAACCCTTGCCGCACTCGGGGCAGCGGAAAGGCCTCTCCTCTGTGTGAATGCGCTGATGGAGGAGGAGAGTGGAGCTGTTGCGACACCTCCTGCCACACTCGGAACATTTGTAGGGCTTCTCACCAGTGTGGATCATCTGATGGTGAAGCAGGGCTAAGCTCCTGCTGAAGCGCTTCCCACATTCCTGACACTTGTAGGGCCGTTCCCCAGTGTGGGTCATCTGGTGGCGGATCAGGCTGGAGCTGACATTGAAGGTCTTCCCGCACTGCATGCACTTGTAGGGCCGTTCCCCAGTATGGATCCTCTCATGGCGGATCAGTTCGGACTGGCAGGGGAAACCCTTCCCACATTCCCCACACTCATAGGGCTTCTCCTCATTGTGAGGCTGCTCACGGACTCCCATGTGCGAGCTGCCGTCGGAGCTGTGGCCGCCTTCCTGGCACAGGGTGATTCTTTTCTTCTTGGGGCAGACTGGGCTGGGGCTGGAGCCCCTCCTTTTGTGGGATCTGCGGGACTTCTCCTCCCCATTGGATTCCTGCACCATGGAGCCGCTCAAAACGGCTTCTTCCCTGAGGTTTTGCTGGGGAGCTTTGTTCTGCCTGGTCTTCATGCTCAGCTCGTTGCCTGGGGGAGGAAGGACAAGGAAAGGATGAGATTTTCCTCTGTGCTAGAGGGAAGGGGAAGGACAAGCCCCCAGTGTGTCCCCGGCAGGATGACGGGAGCAGCGGGGTTGTGCTGCAGCCCGGGGCAGTGTTGGGCTGGGAGATGGAGCAGGAGAGAAGGGGAAAGAGGCAGTGACTTGCACCTCACCTGTCTGCCTGTCCTGGGCCACCTTCCTCTTCCTTACAGCCTTCTCCTCCATCTGGCCAAGGTTTCCCAATGAGAAATCCTGCTTTGGGGAAAAACAAGGTGTGAGCACATTGGGTTGGGGATTCCTGCTGCCCAAATCCATCTCTAGACGTCCACAGGCCTCTTGTGTCTAGGAAAACCTCCAAAAGATCCAGATTCAGTCCGAAAGAAACTTCCGGGGAGTTACCTCTCTCTGCCCCCTCCACTTTTGCCTGCTGGGGGCCCTTACTGTCCTGACTTCTGGGGGTCCTGAATGTATTGATTTCCCCCCATCTAACTGGCCCTCACCATCCCAAGGCTGCCTGGGGTCCCTGCAATCCCAAGGCTCCTCGCTCTTTGGTCTCCCAACTTTCAGGTAGTTTGGGTTTATCTTCTCCGGCATTCTCTTACTTGGGAGATTTTGGAGCTCGCAGGGTCCCTCCTCCCCCTGTCCTCTGCTTCTGTGTTACAGGACTCCAAGGCAACCCTCCCTTCCCCTCTCCCCCACTCTCCCCCTTGAGTCTCCTGGGAATCCTTAAAGTCTCCCTTCTCTAAAGTCCCCGCTTCAGGCTCCTGGAAATCACTGGCTTCCTTCCCTCCAGATTGTCCCAGTTCCCCCAGTTCCAGTATTTCCCTCTCTTTCTGCCTCATTCTGGGGCTCCCAAGGTGCCCCTCTTCTGGCTGTTCTGGAGGACCCCACAACCCACTGGCTCTGGGCTGGAGCCAGTAGTTCCTGACCCAGAAAGCACAACCCCCACTGTGGGGTAGGAACCCCACATTCCCCTGCACACCGTGGGGGCTATGCTGGCAGCAACTACCGGGACTGCCAAAAAAACCTGCTTTCTGGGAACACCCAGCATCCCGCAGTGGATGTTTCTGCCTCAGCTTTGGAGTCCTGCAAGCTCCAAAAAGGCCCCCCCAAAAACACTTTGCTTGTGTAAAGGGAAACTGGCAGGACAAAAGAACCCGACTCAAGCACCTCAAGAGAGATTCCTGCTCAGGGTTGCAATTCCCTAAAGACATAACAAAAAAATCCAATACAGAGAAAACTAATTTTAACTCACAAAGACCGAATCCAAGCTGGCACAGTGCTGCACAGAGTGATGGTCAAGATCCTCGTACGTGGAGGTCACAGTCCCGTAGAAAGCGCTGGTCTTGTGGAAGTCCTGCTCCTCCTCTTGAGCAGTGGAGTGGTACTGGTATCCCTAATCCCCCAGGCCAGACTTTATATGCTCAGCTCCCAGTGGGAGTGCTCAGTACCTCCCCCAGGTGATGGACATTGACAATGAAATGATGTCATGCTGTGAGTCATGGGATATTTTGGGACCCTTGATAGTCGAAGTCGTTCCAATTGCCCATTGTGTTGGTCCATGATGGCCCATTAAGAGAGATGAGCCCTCAGGCTGGGTGTGACTGCTGGTTGTTTTGGGTTTGGGTTGTTTTGCAGGGAATTTCGTCCCAGCTGAAAGGAAGATGCAGTGAGGGGAGGGAGTTTCCAAGGAGACAAATAGGGGCAATTAGGAACCAAAGAAATGGCCATGCCGTAGCAGATAACATGGTGATGGCTCAGCCAGAGAATCAAGAGTTTGGAAGTGCTTGCTAGGGAGTGAGCTCTATGGCTGGGGGGGTTGTTTTTGGCAATTGCAGAGATACCGTGGGAGGTTGGGTGTAAACTGAGACTTTGCTGATTTGTGGGGTCTGGAGTTTGTCCTTTTTGATTGGTGATCGGAGGCAGAGCAGTGGCATGCAGTGGAGGGAGGGGGTGGCTGTTTTTCCCAAGACGGGGCTGCCTTGTGGATTCCTGCTGAGCTCTACCCTCTTCTTTTGCTCTTTCTATCGGCTGCTGACATCAGCTGCTGCTCAATCAAACCTGCCTGCCTTCACACTTCTGACAGCTGCCACTTAATGGCACCCAGGTCCAGTGCTGCCTGATCAGATCTGCCTGCCTTTGTTGTTCTGTTCCTGCTCCCAGGGTTGTTGTTGAGACAGATTGCTGTCCTGTGAAACTGCAAAAGTAGTGGTCTCCCCTGATCTTTCTGGCTTCGGTTGCCCCTGCCAGATGGAGAGGTAGCTGTGTGGAGTTACAGAGGAAGCCAGCTCTGGGGCTGATGTTGTGGGCCGGACAGCTGACCACAGGGACGGCCGGCGGCTCGGCGGCTTGTTCTGAGAGTTTCCTTTTCATTAAATCAACTTCAGCTAGGGATTTCTTTTCCCCTCGCCGCGAGCCGGGCTTCCCTGGGATGGTGGCCGCTGTCCTAAAAGCCGGAGAGCTGCTGAGAGAGAGAGTGTTCCTTTGCCCGGAGCCCCAAATCAGACACAAGACACGAGGGTCCGCTCTGCTTGGGCTCAGGGGCAAAAGACCCGGAATAGCCCAACATTCAGACTTTTATTCTGAGGGTTACAACTTATCTCATAACGGTACAGGGGAGGAACCAGGCAAGGGCCGGGACGTCAGTGTGCAGTCAGGAAGGAGAAAGGGAGGAAAGAGTGAGACACAAGATACTATTGTTAACTGAGCGGTAGGTGGGGGGAGTTCGACTCCCTTTCCAAGGCCAAACTTAACTCTACCTTCAGAGGGGCCTCACTTTCTAGGCCCCCAGAAATTCTTCAAGGGATATGTCATTCTCTGAGCTTGAACCACCGCTACACAGCTCTGCATCATATGAGCAAGAATTCTGAGGAATATGGAAGAAAGCTGACTACACAAAGAAGCTGCCTATAGAGGATCTGAATACAGGAAATGCAACCAGATAATCAGCCTACATGCCTCGAGTGAAGAACAACAAACTCTCAAAAGAACAGATTTTTTTAGGGGATTATAACCCGTTTTTGAGTAGGTGGCTAAAACATTTTTTCGCACTAAAAAGTGCAAATGTTCCCTGACTTTAAAATTAACTAGATTCACTTACACCTAACTTGTGTCTCTCACATCCATAATTTACAATACCCAACTCTCTCTCCTTCGTGCTCTAGCACAAGATTATATCAATGGTAAGTGCATCAGTTCTGAAATATGTAACTTTAAAAATTAGGATTTTAAGCAAAGTTAGTATAGCCGAAACCAACTAAAGTAGATTCAGTAAGCAAACCCAGTTAGAGCTAATTAATGTTTAACCAAAGAATTAAGTTGGGAGTAAGCCTTGAAGTGTAAGTAACTGGTTACTTGTCATTTTATATTTGTTCAACAGTACTTACATTGAGATACAGCAATAACTAACTGTTCTACCTAAAAGACTCATTCAATTAGAAGTGGATGTGTTTCAAAAGCGATTTGTATTGTCAAAACCCAGAAAAGCAAAACGGTCAAAGAGAGGAAGACAACTTTTACTTCATCATTCTTGCCCTTCCCTCAAATTATGCAACCACCAACTCAATTTAAAGAACAAATCACGCATGCTCAATAACTATTCAACTAATTACCATACAGAGCGGGGAGTAGGAGGTGTTAACGTAATTAATGTATGTTTGTATTTTGAATATTCAAAAACCCTTACAAATAAATAGACCTCGTATTGTTTTGTGCATTGCTCTGCGCATTAAGGAAAAATTCCACACAGAACCCGGCACTGAAATAAACATACACTTTCTGACAACTCTGTGTCCTGGGTTGGCCATATGACCTGTTTGTATCCCCAATCGTCCCCTTGCTTATGCTGGACATTAAGTTCTGCAGCTTTAAGTTGGTCCAAGGAAGACAGTGAAAGTGAAGGTGGAGGAAAAAAAAA
>JAHLSL010011794.1:0-15758 GCA_025920805.1 Petroica traversi
AAAAAAAATAATAACACTGGTGGTAAATCCTGATAATTTGATTTATTCACATTTCACTGTCCCTTCCTCTTTGCCCATAATGTTTAATAATGCTCAGCCTCTGAGCCCTCATTGTTTGCACTTCCTAGGTGACCTCTTGGGTCAGAGGACAGATGTCCGGTTGTCTTTCAGTGTGCAAACAGGAGTAGGAATGTTCCGGAAACTCCTTTTTCTCCCTTTTGCCTTTAAGCCACATTGGCAAATATGGAATGTTTCAGCCAACTGATGCAAAAGAGGTATTAGATGTCAGACAGAAATATTTCTTATAAATACCACTGACCCTGCCTGAGCCTTCATGCTTTTCCCTTCCCTCAGAGGGCCTTACCAGGGATACAGGGCCAGCTCACCACCCTGCAGTGACCGCTTGAGTAGTGTCTGGTCTCTACACAATTAATAAACTACAGTCATCTTCCTGACCGTCAATGAGGTAACAAATAAATAGTGCCAATGGTGCATGAATACCAGATAGTGTCTATTCTGTGTAGAAATCTTCCTCACTCCACCTCCACAAAATCTTGTAGCTCAGCAGTGGCTGAAAAGATTTTATCAACAACACTCTATAAAGAAGTGTTTTTTAAAAAAAACATTCCCTTACCTCCAGGCAATATTTGGTCTAAATTTTTTATGAAACAATGCATTGATTTCAGAAGTACAAGTTCAAGTGCAGTGAAACTGTGAATAAATTCTGATGAAATGTAGCAGTGAGTTTGTTTCTAAAAACGGGCTAAAAGTGAAAAAGATGAAACGTTTCCTGAGGGAGTTGAAAGAGCTCCAACACTTACTAGAAGACCAGGTTTTGGGACTGAGCTTTACAGACACAAAAAGTGCCTGCTGTGAATGGATGAAGGCTCTGAGGCTGGAGGGCAGCACAGGCTGCAGAGAAGTGTTTTCACAGCTCAGGTGCTGTTCTCACTTCTGGGCACAACACTATAAATGGGGAAAATTCTGGTAATGCCCAGAGCACACTGTACCTTGTAAAAGTTTTCTGTAAGCTCTGAGAGCCAAAGGCCCTTTTAGAGAGGGGACAGAACTGTTTGTACCACTCCAGAAAACTGTTTGGCATTTAGTGTGCAAAATTGCAAATATTATAATTGCATTATTACTTCATTAAATTCTTTCTTTAATGAACAAACAGCTCTGTAATTGCAGCAGTGAGTTAACACCTTTGGAATGGCCAGTTAAGTTCTTTAATTGTACCCTTAATTTCCAACTGTTGGTATCCTCTCTGGGAGCACAGCCCTGGATGCCAAACACTTTCTACACCTTTAGTCCAGAAATTAATTTCTACTCTTAATTTACCAGGGAACACAGTGAAATCCTGGAACGTGCCCGAGGCTGTGATGAGACTTTGTCCTTTGGTCACCTCACCTGTACCTCCTAAATCAAAGTCCTGCACAAGGCCCAGCTGTCGCCGCCCTGGCGGCGTCCAGCTCGGCAGAGCCGTGACCTTCCGAGAGCTTCCCCAGGCTCGGGCAGCAGGACAATGCAGGGAGCCCAAACTGACACTGACCAGCACACTCCCACTGACAGTGACAAGCACACACACTCACAGGGACCAGCATACATACACACTCATACTCACAGTGACCAGCACACTCACACACACACTCAGTGACCAACACAACTCACGCTCACAGTGACCAGCACTCACACACTTGCAGTGACCAGCACACTCACACACACACTCACAATAGCTAGCACACACACGGGTACGGGGGAGAAGCAATCACACACCGCAAGGAGCACACAGGGGGCTCTGTGTAGATTCCAGGGGTCTCGTTTATTCTTTCACCAGGAAGGTCCAGGGACAAACGCCCGAGCAAAGGGGAGCCCGGCTCTTAAATACTGAAAGGGGGCGGGGTTTACAACAACCAATAGGGAGAGGGATAGTGGGCGGTACAATGCTGAAAGATGGGTCGGAAAACCAATGAGGAGGGGCAGGAGGAGGGACCAAGGAGAAGGGGCCAATGGGACGTCAAACTGGGGAGAACATTATAGAGAAATTACATATAAGGACAAAAGGGTTAGGAAGGCCAACGGGTCAACTGGGATAGTGGAATTAAAATAAATGTGTATAAGGCCTCCAGGTGTCTTGGGGAAGAACTTTGGATCACACTAACTGCTGAGGATAACACAGCCCAAGAGACTGTGTTACTAGTAGGCCCTTTCAGAATCCTGGTCAGCAGGCCTCCACACCCAGCAAACTCTGCAGGTCATAAAGGCAGTGACCAGCCTTCAAGCTCTCCCAAGGAGGTGTCAGATGCAAGTTCCCAGCTCTGTCTCAGTGAGTGAGTTTGGTTTTATTACCACTAAAAATAACAGCACCCTAGGTGCTGGGCTCACCAGAGCTTGTGGCTGATATGAGATGGTGTCTATGATTTTTTTATGAGTAAGTGCCATGTGTTTGACGTGACCACCTGCTCCCCATGGGCAGGAGTCTGGCTTTGCTCTGTAGGCTGGAGGGATGGAAATCCCCAGAGTAGCCCTCTGGGGCTCTCTTCTTGCCCTTTAAAACATATCACCCCCAAGTCAGATGCTCATTTCTCACCAAGTATCAGAGTGGAGTTGTTCCTTCTCTCACTGCTGCTCCTGCAGCCCTTGGGGGGATGATGATTGTCCCAGCTTGGCTCTGAGGGGCTGCTACACCCTCACTGCTCTCACAGGGGCCTTCTCTGGACATGCGACCTCTTGTGCCAAGAGCCAAATGTGGACATACAGAGGAACAACAATGCAGAGGATAAAGCACTATTGCAACTAAAAGAATCACAATTTCAAATAAAATTACATAAAAGTTATGCCATATGGCTTAGCGATGAAATTACTCACAGCAGCTGGTCTAACAGGGAAAGTTTCAGTGACTCTGTCCACAAACAGTCGTACTACAGAGCTTCAGAAATAATTTGTGTATCTGGCAGAAAAATTTGATTAACAGCTCTCTATCCTACTGAACTTATCAGATGTACACTCAAGGAATTCCTCATTCTCTGAACCTGGAGTGACTTACCAGGCTTGTTGGGCAGCAGCTTTTGAAGGAGTTGCCAGCTGCCAGTTCCAGCCATAGGTGTGGTCACACAGAGATTCTGCTGGGCTTGCTGTCGTGCTCTATCCCCAAAGCAGGAAGTGTTGATATCCTCGGGTCCTGCCTGAGGCACCAGGAGGCATTACATAGTAATGCCTTTTTCCCCAGGGCCAAGGGCTCTCAGAGGTAAGAGAAGAAGAAAGAGATATTGAAAGCAGAGGGAGGAGGGAACCGGTCCCTTGTGTCAGTGTGTTGGCACATCCAGTGGCCCAGAGTTCAGCACCTCTGACACTCAGGTAATGGTTTAATAAGGAAAGGATGGGAGGCCTCAGCCAATTCTTTGTCGCCTTCCAAAGCAGATTTGCTTTTTTTTCTGACTGGGAAAGCAGATGAGCCCGATTTTCCCAGGTAACTCTGGGCTTCATCAGGTTTGTGTCAGAATAACACATCCAGCAGACATTGGAAACAAGAGCATCAGCAGTGTTGGAGCAGGGAGTAACAGGTGCAAGTTTTCATTAATTAACAAATATACTGGAGGGATGAGCCAGTGGGAGTGAACAGCCAGTCCAACCCTACAACCTGTCCAGCTGACTGCCTGGAGCACCCATGGGTTTCTGTCCTTCATGTTGTCTTTTGGGGAATCGAGCCAGCTGGGAAAAGGTTAGTGCTAAGGCCACAAGTGTTCGGTAACTGTCTAGAAACAAGATGCATAAAAGGCAGCCTGTACAGAATATCAAATAATTTTCCAGATGAAAGCAGGATGAACTATAACAGGGAATCTGAATGGGATCAGATATGAGATTTTTTTCTAAAAGGAGGGGGATTCAATCAGGTTATATAATGCAAAACCTAGACACATGTGAGGACCAAAGGGCAGAGAAGGAGCAAGAACAAAGTAAAGGATCACAGATGGCACACAAAGATGTGATGAAGGGGAGAGCAGAGGAGGAGTTTCTCTGCCTGTGTCACAGAGGAAAAGGCAAGATTTGCAGGTAAGGGACAGCAGGGCAGGGATAGGCAAAGGCCCTGTCATCTTTCCTGTTCCTACCCAGGGCTCTGTGGAGGGCTGAGGCCGGAGCATGGGGCAGAGGAACCCCACGTGTCCTAGGGGCTGCTGCTCACAGTTGGGCATTGCCCCAGGGATATCAGGGGCCAGGACAGGGAGATGGCAACCACGGAGCTGCCAGGAAGGATGGGCTCCGGTTGCAGGGGAGGCTTTGTACATCCCAGTGGGACAGGATGCAGCTCTTTGTGCTGAGGACAGCTTGCACAGAGGCAGTGGAGGGTTTCCCAAGGAAACATGTCCCTTCCCCAGGATTCATGTGGCCCAGATTCTCTTTGTTCTTCTCTGTGAGAGATCTAACATGGCAGTTTGCCAAGGGGATATTTTTTCTTGCACAGGGGCTACCACCACCTAAGCATACTCAGTTTGGTGACACTTCACTCCCTCAAATGTATCAGAAGGTAATTGGGAAGGAAAAGCTGAGCTCATCTCCCACACCCTTGAAGGCCCCCAGGATACCATCCCACTTTTTAGGGGGAGATCATCTCACTCCTCCCACTGTTCTTCCAGTTTCTTCCCTTTGATTTCTGGTTCTTGATAAAGAAATACTATTTTGAAAGAAGTCTTTAACCTTTTATGACAATTCATTCTTTGGTGGCCAAGCCAAGCATACTGGAGTCTTGCAGCCAGAAAGTGAAGCCAGCTCAGAGCCGATTTGGGAATTCCCTGCCCACTCTTCAGATGTGCCCAAAGGCTCTGCTGGGCAGCAGGGACCCACTGAGGCCTCCCCACCCCTGACCTCACCAGCTCTGGGAGGTGCAGCTGCTCTTCAGGAATTGCCCACCCCTGCCCTTGGACAGCACTTGCTGTACTTTCCAGCCTCAAGCTCTGCTTCCCTCCCCAGCGCATGACCCAGAATGTTGGTGACACTGGGATTTTATGCACATGGGAAGAAACTTCCATTTGAAGTATGTTAATATACCACTGGCAGACAGTGGCTGATACCAGCTTTTCTCAAGGTGAATGGGAAAAGGAGAGGTTGAAATTTAACACAGCACTGAGAAGAAGAAAAGTTTTTCATACCTTAAAGTGAGTTCTGGATCACTTCCTGGGAACAGTAATTCAGAAATAAACGGATCTGCACAGGAACCATGGCTCCTGGACTCTGGGGAAAAAGTTCAGTGAATCCTTCCCATTTCTAACATGCAGTAATTGGCCTTATGCCCATTCTGTGGCTGATGGGATCACCTGACATAGCGCACAACTGCTCTGTGCAGGATGTTCAACTAGGAAAAGGAAACCTTCAGTGTTCCACCACAAATGGTTTGTACAAAAGGCTTCTCAGGGAGCTGAACTGAACCTGCACTGTGTATGGTCTGAACAATTTTGATTATTTTTAAAAATCAGTTGCCAGAGTTAAACCTAAACCGATAATACAGAGTTTCAGGCAGAAGGAACCTCTGAACAAGTTTAAACCAACCAAAGGAATTCCTTCTCATCTCCCAGTTCCACTTGTGGTTTTTTTTCCTTTAAACCAATGAAATACTTCTCAAGCTTGGAAGCATTTTAGCATCAGTCTTACGGACAAGAACCTTCCTTCAGCTCTGTTTTAGTCATCAAGATACAGTGAGCCTGAGGTAACCAGATACAAGCCCTTCAAAATGAGAACCTTCCTTGATGGTCCCATTCCTGATCAGAAATGCTACTCCGTGGAAGCCTGCAGACCTCTCCATTCTCAAGAGTGTAATGACACTTAATGTCATTGTTCTGTAATTTTGTTTCCCAGTGGAGAAGAGTCCCTGGGGGGGATCAGTCACACACACAGCAAACCAGCGGGAATCTCACCCTGGCTTTGCTTGAGAAAGGCTTCTGACAACAAATCCCAGGCTGCCACACTGATCGGTCTCCATAAAAACAAGGCTCCTTTCGGGAATTTGGAATAAAAACTGCATCCCTGGGCAGGATCAGCGGTATTTCTAGGTCAGTGAGAATCAGTCCTATTAATAGCAGTTCCTGATTGCTGCCCGCAGAATTTATTTGCTCTGCTTTGTCCTGCCTGAGGCAAAGTGAGAGGTAAATCTGGAGAGCCATCTGAGTTTCCTCATGGAGAGCATCCTCCTTCCACATGGCCAGACACAGTCCCTGTTGTGCAGACTATGGCAGTGTCCCGGCCAGCTCTGGAGACTCTGGGCACAGAGGGCAGCTGGATTCAGCAAGGAGAGGAAGCAGAGAGGCCATTGGCTTTTTATGTTCAGGTCTCCCTGATTATTAATCAGGATATGCTGATTAAGAGATGCAAGGTTTGATAATCAGTGTAAGGCACAGACACCCTCCTAGTCTCCTGGACCAGTTCTCAGTGTTAGGGGATGGTTAGCAAGAGGTGGGGGAAGAGTCCTGACCTCCAGGAAGCTTCATTCCCTCAGCTCAGGCACCAGCTGCTGACAGCAGAAGGGAAGGGAATAGCCCAGCGGACAAACATTACCAGAAGCTCCCGGGGGCAGCAGGTCCTAGAGGGTCACAGCCACCCACCAGCAGTGGAATGGGTCCAAGTGCCGTTCCGTCTCCCCCATCATGAATTGCCTTCATTGCCCCATACACCCCCACCCCACTGCCCTGCACTCAGTAGACTCCTGTCAGGGTATCAGGGCTGAGCACAGCCCCATTTCATTGCAATTGTAAACCTTAGTGAATCTTAGGTTTAGGAATGTGTTGCTGAGGACACTAATTCCTGGTAAATCTGGTGTCTGCATCTCTAGAGAAAGAGTTCCAAGACACAGCCAATCAATTTCTGGCCCACTTTCACACACCCCAACTATATCCAGTCTTGGATGCATCAGTCTAAGTTTAAGCCACTTTAAGTGCTCAGCTGTGAGTGCACAAACTTGCTCAACACATGTATACTTTATTTGTAAACATCTGAAAGCTGCTACTTTAGTCCTTCTAAGGCACTGGCTCTTTGAGAGCAGACAGCCTTGGAGCCGATCACCTTGGATCCCTGATCCTCTGAGAGGCTGTTTCAGGCGCTGCTCCAAGAGGTGGGGATGCTCAGCTGATGTAAGGAATAGCTATAGTGGAATGCTCTGGAGCCCTTGTTGCTTCCCTCGTCCTCTCCAGTGTGCCTGCAGGTATCATCAGGTATCATGGTAAACTCCAGCCCTTCAAAATACCTTTTCCTGCGCATAACCAAGAGCCAGCGCACCACCAAAACCTGCGTGGAACAAAGGTCATCAAGTGCTGGCTTCAAGTGAGACAGATGCCCCACTCCCATGTACAGAAAAGTATTTTTTCTTTTTTTACTTAAAGTTTATAAAATATATTGCTGATGTATAGCAGAACCAAACCAGGTGTAATTAGCTGTTGAGCAAATGAGGCCATCCAATTCACAAGAGTTTTGATTTCCACTTTCCAGGAATGCAGCACTTCTTCTCTCCTGAGAAAGGTTCAAGCTCTGTATTGCAGGATCCAGCTGGGATTTGGCAACTGATTTCCATTAGCTGATTGTCAACAGTGGTGGAATTAATGAGAGTGCTATGAACAATCTACATCTGCACATTAGCTTGTGATGCGTTAGACATGCACATATCACACTTGCGATGAAATTAATTACAGAAAGACACAGGATCCCTCTTTCAAATACACATCAGGCAGCCCTGCCAGCTATTTAATGTGTGTCACAGTCTCAGCAAACCTATTTCTTTCAAGAATTTGCAGCTTGTTTCAACTTGTTGAACACAACCTTTCATTTAAGAGTTTATACAGTTAAAGGGATTGGCTTTAAAACTATAAAACCATTTCTGCTCCTCTGACAGCAATATTTCCTTTGCTTTCACATTATTTTAAACCGTTAATTGTAAAGCCTTCCCACACTGCAGTACTTATTGCTTCACAATTTCTTGCAGTTCCCATATTGCTTGACTTATTTTCCCTTTGTATCCCTTGCCATCACAAGAATCCAGAACTATCTGGATCCATAACGGAGCCCGCGGTTAGAAATGTTGGAAAGAGGGTGGCGTACACTAGCCCTCACCCAACACCTGCTCATGTTTCCTGTAAGTTAAATAGTTACCTAGCTAAAAACATAATATCGACCTTAATGTAGAATTTAGGCATAGAGTTGTGTTGTTTAACATTATGTGATAGGATTTACAGGGTATCAAAGTTATATTGCCTTAGTTGAAACCTGCACCACAGCAGAAACCTGCCGTCCACTTTAAACAAGCTATCACCTAGATCTTTCCCTCCTTCCAGGTGCCCAAAGCACTGCAGGCAAGGGGACAGTCCCTAGCCCAGACCGATGCTAAAATGCCACTGCCATGAGAGGTGTGCCCAGCTGGCCCAGGCACACCAGGCCCCCCAGTCCCAGGAAAAGTCCCCGTGATTCCCAGAACTGTGGCATTTTCCCATGGGAGCCAGGGATGAGGTGCAGCTGTCAGGGACAGTGAGAAAGACAAAGGGAGAGTAGCAGGGGGAGCTCAGTGCTGGTGTGAACAGCTGGATAAAAATCATTCATAGGGCAAAAGCAGAGCAAATGAACAACAGTTTCAGTTGAGAAAGGCAGAAAACAGCTTCCGTGCCAAGTTGAGTTGGGTGTGGTTTGGATTCTGCACTTACTCTAGGCAGAAATGCGACTAAAAAATGAATGCATCAAAGCCACAGTGGTACAGAGAGAATTTCTTTCCATTTTATCACTTTCTGGTCTACGTCTGAGCAGCATCACGAGCAAAGCCAAGTGAACCAGCTGGCTGCACGCAGAGCAGCGCCTGTGCCAGCATGTGGCCAGCATGACCCTGGTGAGGGGCAGCTCAGGGGCCCTGTGCCCATGTCAGCATCAGCAGGCACAGCACACATCCTGCACAGTGCACACTGTGCAGCAGCTCTAGTTCTGGACAGCACTTTTTGATTTGGCACATTCTCCCGTTATGGGGTCTTTTCAGCCTAAGATTGTGCTGAACAACAAGCAAAATCACCTTCTACACAGGCTTTCCCTGCTCAGCGTCACAGCTGCACCCATTGTCAGCGCACCCCTAAGGTAAATAGTTCTGTCCCTTCCACTAGCCCCTCCCCTGTTTTCAGGTGTGTATATTTCATGCTTCTACAACTCCACACAACCCTCTGTCCGGGATATAAACTGTCAGGCAGGAATGTGTGCGAGTGAGCATCCTCACATCCCAAAGCCGATACTAAAGATTTAGAAGGATTTTTGGTTGGCCCCTCCTCACAGAGCTGTGGTTCTTGAACGAGTTATCGGATAAAAGAGTGCAAGTTTCCATGCAGTCTGTCTGCGTGGAACATGGAGACAGGAGGAACAGAAGGAAGCGTGTAGTCCTGGGGGCCTGGAGCTGTGACAAAAGTCTGCCCCTCTTTTGTCTTCATGTAACATCTGAGCCACAAAAAGTAATAGATTCTGATGAATGGATTGTTGTACCATTTTGTTTTTGTGATGACAATATGTGGTGTTCACATCACCAATATTTTATTTAAACCTTTATGAAGAGTGTTTGCTTGTAAATATATCAATGTTGTAAACCCGAAGCTCTTGGAGATTTGGTGGCATTGATGTTGCTCTCATTTTCCACGCAAGGATTACAGCAATCCGATTGCTCCACAATTACTCCACAACTGCAATTCCACCACTTTCTCTACATTTATACAGCACAGATGCAGCACAGAAGTTTGGTGATCATTAACATCTCCAACATCAACATTTGTGCCCACCTTCTGCATTACGTTAAATGGGAGAAACAGGCAAAGATAAAAATCATAGCTGATGCACCAGCTGTGTTTGAGATGAAAGCAAAGCAATCCTGATCATTCTCCCTGTGGCTGCACAAGCGGGGCCAGCTGGGAGCTGACAGAATGAGGAGCCCAGGACCGGCTGGATCTGCTGTACCAAAGGAGCACAACCCAAAAAGGGAGCGACGAGGCTGAGCCAGAGGAAAGCTGAAAGTCTCAGCCCACTGAGCTACTAACCCCTTTCAAGGGTCATCAGCAGCACTTGCCAAGTTGGTGCTGCCAAGACTTGAACCTGGCCCATCTGTTCAGTTACAGCCATGTGAACTTGAGCAGTCAGGCTGCTGCAGGTAATCAGCAACAGTTTTAGCAAATCAGTTTCTACCAAAACTACTAAACATCCTCAGGTTTTGGAAAGAAAACAAGAGCATCACCCCTTCCCAGCTAGAGAGTTGAGTTGGAAGTCCACCATGAGCTAAAACCTTAATTCTCTCAGTTGGTCAAATCATTCAATCCTCGAGTGTTAAAGTGTCCCAAGAAAGAAAAGCAAAGCTGCTATTAATAATTCACAGAATCACCAGGTTGGAAGAGACCTTCAAGATCATCGAGTCCAACCTCTGTCCCAACACCTCAACTAAACTAAGCCATGGCACTGAGTGCCACATCCAATCTCTTTTTAAACACATCCAGGGATGGTGATTCCACCACCTCCCCGGGTAGACCATTCCAATATTTTATCACTCTTTCTGTAAAAAATTTTGTCCTAATATCCAACCTATATTTCCCTTGGTGCAACTTAAGACTGTGTCCTCTCGTTCTTTTCCAGTTGTTGCCTGGAAAAAGAGACCAACCCCCACCTCACTACAACCACCTTTCAAGAAGTTGTAGAGAGTGATAAGGTCACCTCTGAGTCTCCTTTTCTCCAGGCTAAACAACCCCAGCTCCCCCACCCGTTCCTCAGAGGGCTTGTGTTCCAAGCCCCTCACCAGCCTGTTGCCCTTCTCTGGACACGCTCAAGTGTCTCCACGTCCTTCCTGAACTGAGGGGCACAGAACTGGACACAGTACTCAAGGAGTGGCCTCACCAGTGCCGAGCACAAGGGAAGAATGATTTCCCTGCTCCTGCTGGCCACACTATTTCTAATACAGGCCAGGATGCCATTGGCCTTTTTGGCCACCTGGGCACACTGCTGGCTCATGTTGAGTCAGCTGCCGACCAGTACCCCCATGTCTTTTTCCACCTGGGCACTGTCCAGCCACTCTGTTCCCAGCCTATAGCGTTGCAGGGGGTTATTGCAGCCAAAATGCAGGACTCGGCACTTGGACCAGTTAAACTTCATCCTATTGGACGCAACCCATCTATCCAACCGTTCCAGGTCTCTCTGCAGAGCCCTCCTACCCTCCAACAGATCGACACACGCTCCCAGCTTAGTGTCATCTGCAAATTTACTAATGAAAGACTCAATACCCTCATGTATGTCATCAATAAAAATATTAAACAGAGCTGGTCCCAACACAGACACCTGAGGGACACCACCAGTGACTGGCTGTCAGCTGGATGCAGCACCATTCACCACCATTCTCTGGGCCCAGCCATCCAGCCAGTTCTTAACCCAGCAAAGAGTGCTCCTGTCCAAGCCGTGGGTTGCAAGCTTTTCCAGGAGTATGCTGTGGGAAACAGTGTCAAAGGCTTTGCTGAGTCTAAATAGACAATGTCTACAGCCTTTCCTGTATCCACCAGGCGGGTTACCTGGTCATAAAAGGAGACCAGGCTGGTCAAACATGACCTACCCCTTCCAAACCCATGCTGGCTGGGTCTAATCCCCTGCCCATCCTGTAGGTGCTGTGTAATAGCACTCAATATAAGCTGTTCCATGACCTTCCCTGGTACCGAGGTAAGGCTAACCAGCCTGTAATTACCAGGATCCTCCTTCTTACCCTTTTTATGGATGGGCGTCACATTGGCCAGCTTCCAGTCATCTGGAACCTCACCAGTGAGCCAGGACTGTTAGTAAATGATGGAGAGTGGCTTTGCAAGCTCATCTGCCAGCTCCCTCATCACCCTGGGATGGAATCCCATTTGGTCCCATAGATTTATGAATATCCAGGCAGCTCAGCAGTTCCCTGACTGCCTCCTCTTGGATAACAGGGGGACTGTTCTGCTCCCTGACACTATCTACCAACCCAGGAGGACAGTTGTCCTGAGCACCATGTGTCTTTCCAGTAAAGACCGAGGCAAAGAAGTCATTAAGCACTTCTGCCTTCCTCTCATCTGCAGTTACTAAATTCCCTTCCACTTCCAATAGACAACAAAGGTCAGTCTTACCCTTCCTTTTTTCATTAATGTATTTGTAAAAGCATTTTTTATTGTCCTTTACAAAGTTTGCCAAATTGAGTTCAAACTGAGCTTTGGCCTCCCTAATTTTTTTCCTATATGCCCTAGCAGCCTCCTTAAATAATTCCTGAGAGACCTGACCCTCCTTCCAAAGATGATATATCCTCTTTTTTTCCTAAGTTCCTTCAAAACCTCGTTGTCCATCCAGGATGGACATTTACCTCGCCGACTCATCTTTCATCGCACTGGAACAGTCTGTTCCTGTGCCCTCAAGATCTCCGTTTTGAAACATGCCCACCCTTCCTGTACTCCTTTGTTTTTAAGGGCTGCTTCCCAAGGAACTCTCTGAATAAGTCTCCTAAATAGGTTAAAGTCTGCACTCCTGAAGTCCAATGTAAAAGTCTTATTGATGATCACCCTCCTTTCACCAATTATTTAAAACTCTATAATTCCACAGTCACTATGCCCCAGTTGTCCTCCAACCACCACATCTCTCACCAGCCCGTCTCTATTTGTAAACAATAAATCTAGTGTAGCCTCTCCCCTGGTGGGCTCACTCACCAGCTGCAACAGAAAATTGTCCTCCACCCACTCCAAGAACTTCCTAGACTGCCTCTTTTCTGCTGTATTAAGTTCCCAGCAGATGTCCGGTAGGTTAGTCACCTATGAGAACTAGGGCTGGTGACGCTGAAACATGCTCTAGCTGCTTATTCTATAAGTTGTCCACTTCTTCATCCTGGTTGGGTGGTCTGTAACAGACTCCCAGTAGGGTATCAGCCTTGTTGGCCTTCCCCTTAATCCATACCCATAGACATTCAACTTCATCATCATTAATTTCAATGTCCATGGCATCAAAGACCTCCCTAATGTAAAGGGCCACCCCTCCACCTCTTCTCCCTTTTCTGTCTCTTCTGAAGAGCTTGTAGCCATCCAATGCAGCGCTCCAGCTATGCAAGTCATCCCACCATGTTTCCATGATGGCAATCACATCATAGCTTTGCTATTGTACCACGGCTTCCAGCCCCTCTTGTTTGTTACCCATGCTGCGTGCATTAGTATACATGCACTTCAGCTGGGCTACTGATTTCACCCCTAACTCAGGCTTACCATCCCTGGGCCTGTTTCCAGTGAGCCCTGCTGTATCCCCTTGCCCCTTCAAACCTAGTTTAAAGCCCTTTCAACAAGTTCAGCCAGTTCATGAGCTAAAAACCTTCTGCCCTTAACAGAGAGATGGAGCCCATCTGGTTCTAGCAGACCAGGTGCTGTAAAAGTTTCCCCATGATCAAAGAACCCAAAATTCTGCTGATGGCACCAACCCTTGAGCCACCTGTTGATAATGCGGGCTCTCCTATTTCTTTTGTCATTTTTCTCTGCCACCGAGAGGACTGAGCAGAACACTACCTGAGCTCCTGCCCTATTAATAACTTGAACCAATGCCCTAAAGTCCCTTTTAATTGCCTTGGTGCTCCTCCTCTCAATCTCATCATTGCCAGCCTGGAGTATCAGCAGTGGGTAGTAATCAGAGGGCCAAATCAGCCCAGGTAGTCTCTCGGCGATATCCCATACCCAAGCCTCAGGGAGACAGCAGATCTCCCTGTGGGATGGGTCTGGTCGACATATGGGGCCCTCTGTTCCCCTAAGAAGGGAGTCACCCACTACCACTACCCTTCTTTTCTTTTTAATGTTAGAGGTGGTGATCTGTCTGACAGGTGAACCAGCACTGGGGGGGGTCACTAGACAGATCATTCTCCTCTATGTCCTCTAGCTGATCTTCTAGATCCAGGGCCTCATACCTATTCTGAAGTGGCACCTGGGTAGTTGAGGGAGGTAGGGAGGAATTTCTATTACCTCCTCGAGTGGGGACCCATTTCCACACCCCTTCATCTGCCAGGTGTCCTTCTATTGCCTGTCAGGGAGAAGCATAGGAGTCCTCTGACTCCGGGTGAGCCTTCCTCAAGGATGGGAGGGTAGAGCTCCACCAGTCTATTTCCCTTTCACTTTCCCTAATACCCCTTAGTCTTTCTACCTCCTCCCTAAGCTCAGCCACCAGGGAAAGCAGGTCGTTCACCTGTTCACACCACAAGCATCCTTTTCCTGCAACGCCCCTGGTACCGCTGATAAGCTCAAACACTCCATACAGGAATGGTCTGGACAGACACATCCTTTTTTGGAGGGCTCCATCTGGCTACATAAGCTTGTAGCATTTCCAGGTTTTGCTCGTGTAAAGACCATTACCACCAACGCACAACAACTGACAACTAAAAACCACACCAGCAGTAAACCTGCAGCCCTGCCGCGCAAACAACCGCCGCGCCGCGCCCCAGCTTGCCCGCTCCTGGTCGCCGCGCTCCCGAGGGACGCTTTAAATCGCCCCGCCGCTCGCCCGCGGAAGCCCCGCCCCGGGTGACTCAGCAGAACAAGAATTCCAGTGGCTAAAGAGCTTGTTTGACAGCCTAGGGCCTGCCCACGGCTACTGCCATCAGTCACTTGCACCAGGAGGAACAGGTGTTCTGCGTAAGGCACTGCAAGACATTCAAGCGAGTTCGGATTGCTCAGATTAAAAGGAAGTTATTATACATGATTAACCAACTTGGCAAAGCCATTAGAGAACATGGGAGTATGACTGAAAGGGCAGATCATAAAGCCTTGATGCAAATGGATAAAGTTAGGAAATTAGCTGTTGAGAAAGGCTGTGGAAAGCTGCTCACTAGTGAAGGAATTCAAATCAGGTGTGCAAAAGGGTAAGGAAGGATTTTCTTTCAATATGGCTCTGATAATAATTTAAGGAGAAGAAGTGTATTTTATACTTTCCTTTCCAGACCATATTTTGTGCCCATTATTCACAAGGCTGTTGGAAAATATTGACTGCTGCTTGTATCAATGGCCAAACATCGTTCCTTTTTCTCCAAACTGCTTTGCACATTTTAAGGGGTGAGTGGGGGGGGTGCAGCCCAGCACCTGCCGGCACCCAGGCCACAAGCTGGTTGTCCCATGGCCCTGTGGGAGCACGGGCCAAGCCCGGCTCTCCCTGAGCTCTGAATCCTTCATTGCTCCTTCGGTCTCCACAGTCTTCTTTTTTTCTGTCACATAGCCTAGTGCTGCCTCACAAAAATAGATCATATAGATAGCTCCAGCATAGGGTTACAGAGCTCAGAGACAAATATGGATTTAAAAAATCCCAGAAAAGTACTGACACACCAAATGGAATGTCACAACCCAGAGAGACCATGATAAGAACCAATTGTGTCATCTGAGGAAGGAGATAGTTACCATAAGTGAACATTTATAAACTGAAATAACATTATTATTGTTATTTAACTAGTTCTTTACCCTGAGCCCTCCATCAGCTCTTCCCTGATGCTCCTGGTCTCAAGAGCCACTGAGCTGAGCACCCCGGATGCCACGGCCTCTTCACTTGCACTGTACCTGCCCTGCATAAGAACATGGAGAGTCAAGAGCATGGAGCACCTGCCATCACTCTGGCTTGAAAAAATCAATCCCCTTCCCCTCTACAGTGGCTGTGAGTTTCCCCTGCCACCAGGCACACTCATTAAACAAAAACCAAAAAACCCCAAAACAAACGCCAACAGAACGCCAAGAAGAAAGGATTATTTACTGCTACAAAAAAAAAAA
>JAHLSL010011796.1:0-105718 GCA_025920805.1 Petroica traversi
CCGGGCAGGGGACACTCCCGGGCAGGGGACACTCCCGGGCAGGGGACACTCCGGGCAGGGGACATTCCGGGCAGGGGACATTCCGGGGCAGGGGACACTCCCGGGCAGGGGACACTCCCGGGCAGGGGACACTCCCGGGCAGGGGACACTCCGGGCAGGGGACATTCCGGGCAGGGGACATTCCGGGGCAGGGGACACTCCCGGGCAGGGGACACTCCCGGGCAGGGGACACGTCTGACACCCGAACCGCGGGTCACAGCACACACCTGCACAGCCCCGGGTGAGCTGTCACCGGCCCGGGACACGTCACACACGGTACAAGGGGTCAGGTCACCTGTGACAGTAATAGATCGGTTATTGCACTGTCAATATGCAACAACAGATTACAATATCTCAGCATTACGATAGGTCAATATTACGTGTCAATATTATATGTCTGCATTACCATATGTCAATATTTCATGTCAATATTACAAAATGTCAATATTACATGTCGATATCTCAATGTCAATATTTCAATGCCAATATTCCATGTCAATATTCCAATATGTCAGTATTGTCCCCGCTGTCAGGGCAGCCAGCAGAGCTCCCCAGCTGAGCTCCACGCAGCCCATGTTCGCCTTGGCCCACCCTGACTCGTGGCTCGTGTTTAAAAAACAAGCTCAGGACGTGCTGATAGCAAATCCTGCACCCGAAGCTGTTCTGGGGTGCAGGGACAGGGGATGTAATGCCCTCCCTGCCAGTCAGAATTAACCAGCACTCCTTTGGGTGCCCAGGGGGTGAAGGTCTGCAGGGACAGCCTGGGGTCTGGCTGCCCTGTGCCCTAAAGCTGATGAACAATCCTGTTTTTAAGTTAAATCAAAGCTGATTCTCCATCCCTTTGCCTTCCCCTGTGCAAGCTGAAGGCAAGAGGGCAGGGAATTTCCTCTCCAGCTCTGGCTACCACTGGATTAGATGCAACATGAGCTGGTAAATGTGACACACTGAGAGGAAAGGAGGCTCCTCAAGCATCAACAATTTCTTTAAGCAACAGCTGTTCTTCCAGCTCTCACTTGCCCACACCCCTTTGTGGCACTGAGGTTTTGGCAGGACTGGGGCTGGGCCAGCAGGGCACAGATTTCCTTCCCTCCATCCCTGGACCAGATTATCCCAGGAGAAGGTGACTTTGGGGCTCAGGCAGTTTTCTGACCCAACAGACGATGGATTTAATGTGCTGGGAGGGATCTACAAGCATGGGGAGTAGATGAAAGGTGCCAAAACGCCTGTCCTGAGCCACTTGAAGCCTCTCTGTGACTACTGAGATTCAAAGGTTCCAAGCAAAAATCATGTTTTGTCAAACAGATCCAGGTTACTCAGGGTAACCTGCTTGAACCTGGAAAATAAACTGCTGGAAATGTGGGGGAATCAAGCAGGTTTTGCTGGCAGGGCTCAGTCTGGGCTGTATTACTTGTCCTTGATAGTGCTTAACAAGAAATAACTGTTTTGTAGGAGTGCTGATGTTGGATCTGGGTCAATTGCATGGGTGATGTCACCATTGGAATAATTGGAATATTTTTGTAGTTAGCAGACAGATTGTGAGAGCTGCACAGCCCCAAACAAGCAGAGTCTGTCTGAGAGCTCAATGGTGCAGTCATTATCTACTCTCAGCCAACACAAGGGTCATTCGTGCTCTCAACTTCAGGAAGAATCCCCTGCCCTGACTTAGATCAATGCAAGGGGCAACAGAGCTGAGAGTCTGCTCATTTTCACTCAATCCAAAGAGCTGGGCACCAGCTGGAATTCACATCCATGCCAGCTGCTTCACAGAGTTAATCCCTGTGAAAAATAATCAAAACTTTCATGAAAACCTTGGCTGGGGCTCTGCAAATAACCTGGAACAGGGCTCCTCTCTTGTGTCCCTGCAGTTCCTGGAGCTCTTGCTCAGACCCAGAATTGCAGTTTTCCTCATCTCTTTTTGCAGGCTCATTTCAGAAGTGGGAGAAGTGTCAGACACACATTCCCTGTGTTGCTCTTTGCTTCTCTCTCAGCTGCATTCTGAGTCGTGCAATAAAATCTCTCGTTTGGATTTCAGATCACTCAGTGACAGGCTGCTCTCCACTCCTGGGAGAAGAGTAACTTCAAGAAAAATTTCTTGAGCATCTCCTTAAAATCAACCAATCACCCTTGTTTAGATATTTGGGAAGGGCTCCTACACAGCACTGTGAGGCCATAGGAATCTGCTATTTCTGAATCTGGTATTTCTAAATCTGCTGTTTCTGAATCTGCTATTTCTGAATCAAACATATAAAAAGAGAAGGAGATGAGTATCCATTTCTACCTTTGTTTTATTGTTCCCTGGTGGGAGGCTGGGAAGGCAGCTGGACCAAACCACATCCATACTCTGGACATGGCATTATGGAAATTATGATGCCTTTATTGCAAATAATGAATATTGTTTGCTCTGGCTTTGGACTAATGCAGCACAACCAGTGAAATTACCCCTGCGTTAAGTCAGAAGCATGAGCCAAATACAACAAAGCAAACCTCTCCCTGGTACCTGGAGTGACTCAGCTTCTGTGGGCACTGCACGTACATTTGATTGAATTATACACCTAAAGCCCTAATTTTAAGAGGTTGATACAGAAGGCACCCAATACAGTGGAGAAAACCTCAGCTAAATTAAATTAATTATAGGTGTATATACTTAATAAAGTTAATTGAGCTATGGAGGTTACTCAGAGTGCACGTTTGGGAGCATCAGGTTACCCCTTGTTTCTTTTAAGGGTTTCTCCCCTTGGAGCTTGTGTAGCTCAGCAGGTTCCAGACTTTTCCATGGAGCACAAGTCCTGTCACTGGAAGGGTCTTGGGTGCAGGAAGGAGCTGCTTTTCAGGTGGTGACATCTGGAAAGGAGCACAGAGCCCTGGTGACAGCAGCACTGAGCCACCTTCCCTTCAGGGACACCCTGAGGGACACAACCTGGACACAGCCTCCCCCACCACTGCAGTGTCACCCCAGTCCCAGGTGACAGACACTGCTCCCTCCATTAGCAGAGGGATTTGTCAGGGTGTGAGGAGCTGGGTACCTGCACCCCTGGCTCCTCCCAGGGCACAAACACAGCTCCTTCTGCTTTCCCCCAGCTCCTGCCTCCACCCTCTCACGCCCTCTCTCCTGTGTGTAACAGAGCAGGTGTGACAATGAAGGCCCAGCTTCACCATTCATCTCAGACATCAAATTACTCCCACCCACGGGGACTGCATTTGCAACTCCCTCACGTATGCTGTGACTCAGGAGTGGCACCTTTATCTGGGGAAGCAGAATGCAGATCTGAATGGCACTGCTGTCTCCTGGAGGAGATAAAGTGTCTCTGCTCAGAGCCCTGGTTCTGGGCTTGCCTTCTATCACTCAGCTCTGTTTGGCTGGGGCTGCCTGGCGTGTGTGATAGCAGACACTGTATTCAGAAAACAGAGACTTATTCTTTCTATAAAAACAAATGACTAATTAAAAGTGGTTTTAATTTTGTAGTTCGTATTTTCTTGGGATTGTCCCAGACTCTGGAGTCCATGCTCCACACCCTGTCCTCCTGGAGAAATTTGGCGAGGGAAAGCACCGTGAGATTTGTTCCCTTTCCTCTCCCTTACTCCTAAAATCCCTCCTCCCCCTTCTCCCTTCCTGCAACTGGTAAATTGTGAAGAACAGGAATGTTCCTGGGAAGAAACCCAGGCAGAATTGCATTCAGAACAAGTCAAAGATTTCTTGCATAGCTGAGGCATGTGTTTGCAATCCCCAGTTGCTGGAGCACCTTAGCCCTGCCAGCGAGTGCTGTTCCCTTCAGATGTTCAGAGCTCTAGGCAGTGTCCAGGGCAGCCTGTGGACAATCTGAGCTGAGGAATTGCTCCATGGCCCATCTGTCCATGGTGCCAGGCCAGAAAGACTCTTGGTGAAAGGATGGCAAAGAGCCAGCCCCACCAATGCAAGGAGCTGTGTTAGGGACATTCAGGACTCTGCTCTGGGACCTCCCCCAGCCACAAGAGAGCTTGGCTGCTACACCAACCTGTCAGCCCAGGCTTCAGGCAGCTTTTGGGACTGATGCTCTCAGAACAGTCAGCATGTGCTACCCCAACAAAGGACAGAACCACAAGATCCATAATTTTAACTGCTGGGAAGCAGCAGAGAGCCAGCAACTACAGCCTGTTCTCCCTTCAGCCTGAGAGGTGCCACTGATTCAGAGAGGAAATTTCTCTTCCAAGGGGTGCTGCTCAGGGGTTCAAAACTGGAACCTGACAGGGCCAGGAAGGATGGGAGCTGGGGGCTGGGACACTGGTTGGAAAAAGCAGCTTCAAGGTATTTGTGAGGAAGCTTTGGTCCTTGGCACTACACGGAGCTCAGAGTGGTAGTCCCGAGCTGGTGCTGATTCTGGGGAAAGGCAGGTTGATGAAAGCATCACTTGTCTTTCCAACGACCTTCTCAAGTGAGCTGAGCCTGCCAAGAGCTGTCTCTCACCGCGTGCTCCTCGTGGCCTGAGCCAAGGCTCCTGGATGCTCTGTGCCATATCCAATATCTCTCCGCATCGCTGGCAGGGCTCTCACACATCTGGGTGGGACCAGGACACCTCTGTGCTCTGCTGCCTCCAGATTGTCTCACTCCCAAACAGGTCCAATCTGATTTTGCAGTTTTTTGTGTATAAGGAACACCCTGAGCTTGAGGGAGGAACAGAAGGAATGAATGAGCCTTCCAAAGCAAGACCCTTGAGTTCTGCAGCTGTGTGGCTGTGCTGGCTCCTCTCTGTGCTTCCCAGTAGGGCTCCCTGGCCTTTACTGGTGTGGGGCAACAATGAGCAAATAACACGTGGGGCAGCAGAAGGCTTTGCTTCCTTGTCTGGGAGTCTGTGGTTTGAGCATCCTTGCAAGGGTCCTCAGGTGCTCCCAGGTTTGAGGGTCACTGTGGTGGGCACAGACTGCAGCCACTCAGACTCTGGAGAAGGATGTTGTAGGACAGAGGGGCTTTGTGGCCTCCTGGGACAGAATGCCAGCTCTGAATCCTTGGATTTTGCCACTGCACCTGGTCCTGCCCCAGTTCCTGCACTTCCATGCTCAGCCAGAAGACAGTGACAATGTTGTCCACAACGGAAAACTGGCTGGGGTGAAAAATCCCAGAGTCGGATCCCACTGCATCCCACAGGACAAGCCTTGCTGTGCTTGCTGCACCACGGGCAGGATGGGGCCAGGCATGTCCCTTTCAGTGAGGCAAAGTGAAAAAAGAAGCTCTTACCTCTTCACTGTGAAGAAAGATGAAGGTTTCAGCTGCTACCATTTATTTTCTTGGAGACTTGGAATTTTCAGATAACAGGAGAAAGCCTTGATTTTGGCTGAGAACGTCTTAAAAGCAAAGTTTTGAGAGTAGGAATATTTCAGACAGGGAAGTGGCTACAATTTACACAGTATGGCTCTAAGAGTTTCTGGCAGGGCTATCTCCAGAAGACATGTCATTTTTCCTGCTCTGAGTGAGCAGAACTTCAGGAATTGCTGATCCACCTGATATTTGCCTGATTTCTCACATCAGTCTCCCCATCATCTGTAACGTGGCACAAGTTGATGGAAACGGCAAGAAAAAAAAACAAAACAGCAAAAGCCAGGCTTGTCACCAGAAATGATAATGGACTAATTATAATAAAAGGTGGGAAACAAAAAAGCCCTGTGCTCCATGAGTAATTTAAAAAGAGTAAAATCAGATAAATTCCCAGATAGGACAAGCATTTTCTGTAACTGAGGCTGCTACTTTAATTGGAAAATGCTGTTAACACAACTCTGACCGAGGCGAGGGCAAGAGCTCAGCAGGGCTGGTGCAGATCTGCAAGTAAACAGCTGAATTGCTTCTCTCAGCCTCAATCTGCAAATTTCTCAAGCCAAAAGAACAGCTTTAAATGTAAAACTTCTGTTGGAGCTCATGCTTCAATTGGGCTGTGTGCCAGGACATGCAAAGACTTAGGGCATTAAAAGTCTCATGGAGATGAAAAGACAGTGGGGAGTCATTTGAGTTGGCTTGTAATGCTCTGAGCTATAGCAGGATCTGCCTTCATTCCCTTTAAACCAACTTGTGGGGAGGCAAATGGAGAAAACTGATATTTTATCACTTGTAATTGTTACAGCAAAAGCTAAGGCTGAGCCCTGATGGAATTCCTGTGTCCTGCACACAGCCCTGCAGAGGGGCTCAGCCTTTCCAGTAACTGGGGTGTGAAGTAGCCCCTGAAAATGCCCCGAACCATGAAGTGACCCCCACAAAGTGACCCCCTCTAGGGATGCATGAGCTGCTCTGCTGGCTGTAATTTCACTTCAAACCATCATCTCAAACAGCCTTTAACCACAAAGTAACAGAACAGGTTTGCACTTACCCTGGTCCTTCCAAGGAGCTCAAAGTGCCGTAGAAATGCCCAGCCAAGCAGGGCTGTCGTGGCTCCTGTGCTGTTGCACAGTGGTTCCCTGAGTCACAGGCACTGAACTGCTTCTCCCAAGGCTGCACAGCCAGATCCTGGGAAGCTGGGATGGGCATCCATCAAGAAATGAAGGATGTGTCTGGCTGTCAATACACACTGAAAAAAGCTGTGGACAGCAGCAGTGACACAAACACAGTGAGATCATCAGGTAGCACCAAATCTCAGCTGGCCAAATCCAGCTGTTGTAAGGACACGGAAGAGGAGCAGGGCCATGTTTTTCACTGGTCAATGCTGCACCTCCCTGCATGGGCTGCCTTCAGATGGACAGGCTGAGCTTCACTACCAGGGCTCTGGGAAATCCTTTCATGAGATTCTTTGCTGCCAGAAGCTGCTTTACAATATTCCCAGCTGTTCCCCTGAGTATCAGTTTGGACAAAATTAAAGATAAATTAATTCCCTTGGGTTTCAAGGACCCTGGGAAGTCACTAATCGGGTTCCTGCTGAGTCCAAGGCAAGGAAGAACACTGTTGGCAACAAACACAGAAAATCTTCTCTAATTTGAGCAAAGGAATGGGTATGTGCTTCTGGGGAAACGTTTGTGTCCCTCTGGAGCCAGTTCACCACAAGGAGAGGAACCCCAGTGGGTAATGGGGGATTTATCATAGTGCCAGGGACCTCCTCAGATGACAGGAGGAAAAAAAGACACACCAAAAGCTTCATTAGCATTAAAACTTCACCCTCAGTCTTTGTCCTGGCACAAGGTTCTGGTCTGAAGGGGCAGGAAAGTGTTTCCATTTGTTTTGAGGTTGCTGTTGGGAAACTCTAATAAAAGCCAAGGGTCAAATGCTGCTCTTTCTCTTAAGGAAACAGCCCCAGGGCATGGTCAAAGACACCAATCCACAGGGAAGGCTTTGCAGGTCCAAGGCCTGGATGCCAGAGAGGAGTTTCACTGCAGTTGGCTCCAGGGTCACCCCCACAAGGACACCCTCAGTGTGGGATGTGGGTGCATTGGCCATGAGCCTTGGCCTTTACATCTGCCAGATCCTGGGAAAGCCATCCCAGGACCCTGAGCTTAGAGTGCTAAAATCAGAGCCTGTGCATGAGACAAAAAAAGGGGGGAAGAGGAACCATTAGAA
The DNA here is from genome assembly GCA_025920805.1 of Petroica traversi. Taxonomy (NCBI): domain Eukaryota; kingdom Metazoa; phylum Chordata; class Aves; order Passeriformes; family Petroicidae; genus Petroica; species Petroica traversi. The sequence goes on from JAHLSL010011796.1 coordinate 7,547, forward strand.
TAATTCAGTGAGCAGATGAAAGGTGAGAAGTGTCATTTTTTGTGTTCCCAGGTGGGACTTCAGCAGCAGCAGAGGGAATATCACAGAATCAGTGGGAGGTGGATCAAGTAACTCCTGCCCCATTCCTTAAATTGCAAGACCCACAAATGCTGAGCTCTTGCTCAAAGCAAAGCACCCTCCTCTCATTGTTAAATGTAAGCCAGAGCCTGTGGAAGCAGCTACAGTGAATTAACATGAGAGAAAGGAGCTGGATTGAATTTGCTAAGGGAGACAAAAACCCCCTACAGGCATGTTGTTAAGAAAGAATGAGCACTAATTCTGTTTATTCTGATTTGTTTTGTTTGATTGTGCTTGCCCTAGGAAACGTGAGAGCTGGTGAGGATCATATCAGCAAAGAAAATAGGAGAGCAACAAGTTGATGGTTTAGAGTTCAAGCAAACATTGTGCCAGCCACTGAACCAGAAGAAAAGAGCTGGCTCAGAGGCAGCCACTTATCTACTGATAAGATCCTCTTGGGGAAGGATCTCGGAATGATGTGCAAGAGAGATGGGAAATGGTGCTGCAGAGCTAAGCCAAGCAATCAGCAGGGAATATGGCACTGTTTTCTTTGCTTTCCTCCCCATTCTTCCCCATTTATTATTAGAACAAAGAGTATTTTTGCCTGTAAAAATCTTTGTGCCTAAAGAGGTAACACCGGGGTGCGCTCCTGCACCAGAGCTGAGCTTCTGGATAGTTTTGATTCAACTGTCTGCAGAAAATCATAACAAACCTCTTAGCTATGGATCTCTTTATGATCATTACCTTTAAACACCTATATTTACAACTCCTTGTTTGTGGATATGAAATACATCAGCATGGTTTCACCTTACCAGAAAATCTCTCCCAGCAGTTGCTCTCTGAGGAGGTGTCAGAGGAAGGAGATCAGGTCCCAGGTGGCCAGAGGACAAAGGCTGGCCAGGAGCAGGAGCTGTCAAACACGAGGCATCTGGAGAGGTGAGGAAATTCAGGACAAGGTTTTGGTCCAGCAGATAAAACTTCCTGCCTTTTTTCACAGATGTGATGTGGTTACAGATGTTCCCTGAAAGGGGCAGCAGAGACCAATCCCACGCGATGAACCGAAAGCGCCGTCCTGATCGGGGAGAAATAAAAATGAAAAGCAAGGATTATTTGCAATGTTTCTTTTCCTTGGCATACTGAGGCTCCACCATGTGTCCACTCAAATAAAAACAGCCTGGACCTACACAGGCCAAACTGGGGCTGCTTGGTAGAATCTTGGTCAACTCTGTGGTCACTTCTTTCAGCTGCTTTTGAGAGGAGGGCACCAACCCTGCCCAGGCGTGGCTGCTGGGGGTGCAAACAATGCACTGATTAACACCTGTGTCACACAGCAGCACAGAGCATTTGGGCTGGCAGGGAGAACAGTGCAGTTTGGGAAAGGTTTTACAAACAGGCTCCTGAGTACCTGCACCACAGCACAATCACTTGCACAATTTGGCTCCCACCTAACCTTGAAAGAGGGGGATGAGGAAAAAGGTTGGTTAAGACTATCAAGGTTCCCAGCAGCCCATGTTGGTGTGAAGCAGGGAAGCCAAGTTTGGACCATCTTTACAACGTCTCCAGGCTCTCTTGGACCACTCAGAGTTCATCCTAGCGCTGATCCAAGTCGCTACCTGGAGAAAAAGGCAGAGTTATTTACCTGCAGCAAATCCCATAGGTGTAACTTCATCTAAGTCTCTTATCCCAGCCAATCCTATTGCTTTAATCCTTCTGCCACTCCCTCTTCACTGTCCACAATCCCCAGTGGAGAGGATGTCCAAGAGCTCCAATCACGGGACCATACAACAGGCACAAACCATGCACCAGTCTCTTCATCAAGGATTTGAAAGAGACCCAAGATCTGAAAGCACCAAAGCAAGCAGGGGCCAGTGTGAGGTGAGAGCTCAGCAGAGGAGCTGAGGCAGCAAGAGCTCTATCAGGAAACCAAGAACCCTCTCTGGATCTCAAGACAGCACAGCACACCAGCAAATCTGGCTGCAGACTGAAATCTTGGCTCCCCCTGAAGCCAATGGCAAACATCCCTCTGGCTTCAATGGGAGCAGCACTCCATGCCAGATCTCGTGCTTCCCATTCCTTTGCCGTAGCCATGAGAGCAAACTTCCCTTCCAAGGCTGTGTCTGCAGCCTCCAGGAGCAGGAGAATGGCTCTCCTTGCAGCCTGAGAACTATCAATGGGAAAGGAAAGACTTCTTTTTAACAGAAATGGTCACTGCCTCAGACAACAACTTGCTTAGAGTTATGGGGCTCTCTGGAGCCATCTCTTTCTCTCTTAAAACCTTCCCTTAGGCTTTAGGTGCCCACAGGGTGCCCAGCAGCTCAAGCACAGCTTTTGGCTGTGATGGAATCACAGGGTGGGAAAGTGATTTGAGCTGGGTTATGCACCTATCAACACTCATCTCTCCCAGTCTAAACATCCCTCATTTCCCACCTGCTCAAAAAGCAGCACCTGGACACAGTGGGACTTTGAGCAAAACAGCAAACAAGCAGGAGAAGACTGAAGTTTGCCCATTTCTGTTTTTATCACGAGAGAGTTGATGAAGGAAGGTGAAGAAAGGGGTGCTGGAAGAGCTGTGCACTGACCACACAGGGTTTGCTCTGGCACAAGGATCCCTCTGCTGAGAGGAGCATCTTGAGACCCCCGGGCTCTTTGTGAGGTGGCAAGGTCACATCTCTCATTTCACTGCAAATCTTTGCTTTCCTTGGCAGGAATGAAGGACTTTGTTAGGGGAATCTTGGTGGGTGTTTTGTGATCAGTCAAGCACAGCAGATTACTCGAGGGTGTATCCAGGACCTCCCGTCTTCTTGACGCAGGAAAACGATTCTGCTGGCTCCAGAAATTCAGGAGTCACCAGCATGGTGCTGACCACCTGTATTATTCCTGAGGTCACGTGGCATGTCTACTGGACAGATTGATGTCTGTACAGCTGACTGTTTGCATATCAATTCTAGAGGCCAAGGAAATTCTTCAAATCCCAGAGCACAAATGTGCACTGCTACAGAAAAGCAGGTGGAGATGTGCCAAGTTACAGCTCCTTAGCTGCTGCCCCTGTAAGGAATGCCCTGCGAGGAAAACTGGAAAATATTTCATGAAAGAGCAAAGATAACACAAGACAATCTGGCAAAGGGTAGAATTTAATATTAATGGCTTTCCTTTAGTCACTGTATTTCCTGTTCCTAAGTTAACCCTCTAAGATCAGCCATGGTCAGAGAAGGGCTATAAACTTTTGCTCATCTAAAAAGATCTTTCACTGAAAGACCTCAGAGCACTTTGCAAATGTCAGGGACTGCTGAGGGGTGGCTTTTCCTGAGGAGGCTGTCCATGGAGCTGATGGGCAGATGCTCCTTTGGCTGCTGAAGCCAAACTGAAAGATTTGGCTACTCTGTAAGGACATCTTCCTTTGCCTCCCAGGTTCCTGTCATCACATGAACCCAAAAATAAGAGCTCAGTGTAAAAAATACCCTTCCTCATGGACAGATGGGTAACAGACACACAGCAGGGAGGTACTGGTGTCATTTCAGCCCAGCAGCCACTTTAGGATCTTGTCCCTGCAGACCCCAGGGTTACATGGAGGCAGCTCATGGCTGTGCCTGGCTCGGCTGCTGCTGTGTCTGAACATCACCATTCAAGCTCTCTGAAATTTGCCTTGAAAGGGACCAGCCCCACCTCCCCACCCTGCCTGCCAACTGCTGCTTGCCTGGAGGAGCCCAGAATTAGTCCAAGCAGATAAGGGATGGACAACGTGGCTCCTCTGAGTCCTTTGCTCAAAGGGGATCCTTCCATGCCCACCCACATCTTCCTCTAACCTGGCAAAGTACCTGAATTATTGAGCTGATCTGCCAAGAGAGATTTAGGCTGGAAGCTTCTCTAGAAAGATGTCTCTCATTAGGAGCAGGGGGCTGGCTGGGGCACAGGGCTGGGAGAGGAGTGTTGCTCATTCCTGCCTCACACTGGGCCCTTCAGACCCTCTCCTGTCCTGCAGGATGCACTACTCTGTGACTGCTGGCAGAAATTAATGAGCAGAGCTGGTCGAAAAGTTTTCCATCAAAACAGAGTTTCTGCTTTGCCAGAAGACAGTTGAAAAATTAAGTGGAAAAATTAGAGAAGAGAGACTGGGTTTTGGCTGACATTGTTGGTCCAAAAATCCCAAACTTGGGATTTTTTAGCCAAAAATGGAAGCATTTGGGGAAGGCAAGGGAAGAAAGGGAGGTGCCTGGCAAGACTTAGTGATACCCTGAAAAACATCTACAAAAATTCTGACAAATATGAGGGTGTTTCAATTTTATCTTTTTTTTTTTTCCATAGTGAAGGATATTTCTGCTTTTGAAACCATTCTACAGGGAGGCAGAAAACAAGTAAATGAGCTTTTTCTTTCTTACACCTACAGACTCCCTGTAGCTTGTGGCACAAGCACAGGCAGCAGCTCCTCTGGAGAGACCATCAGAAAAAGCAGATCTTTACCAGGAGCTGCCCAAGAGCTATCACCCCCAAAGTGTAACTGAGAAAGGGACACACACAGAGCTGGTGCTGCTGAGAGTTTGTACAGCTGATGGAAAGCCTCGATAACCTCTCAGCTGCCTGCACACAAATAAACTGAGCCATGGGGACAGCCAGGGAACAGGGCTTGGGATGGAAGGTGCTGTGCACACAGCTGCTGCAAAAACACCCCTGCTGAACACTCAGGCAGCCACAGAGAGTTGTTGCTGCAGGGAGAATGGCACATGAATACCTGGGAACCCACAGGAAGCTCTTTTCCATCTTGCTTATATAATAATGTGGTTTTTCTTTTTCCCCTCTCAAATTGTTTCTTCAGCAAAACATGGTTAGGAAGAAATAAAAAAGAAAGAAATGGAGTCTTCCTTACCCTCTGGGAAATGTGGCTGACAGCATTTCTTGGGCTCAGTGTCACTGTCCCCTCCTCAGGGCACTGCTGGCCAGTGATGTGATGGGGGAAGAAGCCACGAGTGAGAGCAGCTGGCAGTTCCAGGGTGATGATGCCTGAGGAGAGCAGAATTCCAGAATTCCAGAATTCCTCAACACAAACCTGGGCATGGAGCAGAGCTGACAGTGCTGAAGCCAACACAGCACAGGTGACACCAGCTCTGTGAGAAAACCAAATGTTGTTATTGAGCAGTGGGCAGCAGGGGAGGTTCAAATCATAGGGATTTTCTAAGGAATCAGACCACGATTCTGGATGGGATTTGTATTTTAAACAACACATAATTTTAAAATTCAGTCTAGATGTGGATTTCATACCTTTTCCTTAATGAGAGCAGCACTGGAGGAAGCAGGCTCAGGAGTTTTGATGTGTCCTGGCAGAAAACTGCTGCAGGTCCTCTTGTTGACAGCCTGAGCTTGACTCTCATCCCAGCACAGCCTGGGGTTACAATCCCAGCCACTTCCACCACAAGCAGCTCTGGCTCAGAGCCCCCAGAGTGATAAAAGGCTTCTTGTGTGATCATCTCAGGAGGGAAGTCTGGTGCCAAACAAAGCTGCAGTCTGGTTGGGTCCTTTTGTCATCAGAGACAAAATCAAGCGGAAAAGTACAGAGCTGGGGAAAGAAATAGAAGCTGAAAAGTGTTCAAATAATGTCTTTTCTAAGTAAATGAAAAAAGTCCAACCCAAAATGGCTTTGCTGGACAGGCTGCACTGAATCTTGGTGCCACATGAAAGACTCCGTTGGAGGATTCCCCTTTTTCACTGATCCCTCAGAGGTCCACGTTTCACTCCCTGTCTCCAGGAAGGCTCCAGTGATGCTGCAGTGACCTTACAGAAGCTGTCAGGATCCTTCAGCAGGTGCTGGTTTGTGGGGTGATGGAGCCAGTCCTGCAGACTGATGAGCTACCAGCACTCTCTTGGTGAAAAACGAGTGTTTTCCTCAATTGCAGGCCACATGGAGAGCAGCATCCCATCCCATCCTTCCTTACACCACCAGAAGTGTGAGTGCATGGAATGGGAAAACATCTCTGCTTGGACTCCACAGCACACTGGTGTCTGCCCTGACACTCTCCAGAAAGAAGAAAAATATCACTTTCCCCATGGAAATTCTCCATGTGGAGTGGGAAAGCACAAAGGAACATTTGGATTTCACTCTACCAAAGAGCAGAGTCCTCAGCAGTGGTACTTGGTGAGAGGGCTGGTGTGGGGATGAAGAGTTCCACATTTTAGAAGGAAATTTCCTGCCAGAGCAAGCAGGGTGCTGACAGATTTCTGCCAGAGACAGCTGGGGCTGCCGTGGGTACCAGGACAGTGAAGGGAGGAGTTGGTGGAGGCAGAAGTGACCTCCAAGGAGAGGAGGAGGGGTTTTGTTTTCCTCCTGATCTTTCTGTACCAGAGCACCAGAGCCATCTCACCCCACCTGCCCTCAGAAACCTTGGCTGAAGTGTCTTAAACAAAAAAAAACCCAGCCGAGCTCACAGGGAAGGACAATGGCTTGGGAAGGAATGGGGATTTAGGAATGAGCAAAAACAGCAAACAGCTACATGCAAAATAGGCAAAGTAAGTATTTAATCCTACTGGATTTCTAGGAGAGGTACTGGCACATACCAGGAGCATTTGAAGCCAAATGTATGACAGCATTCCTTACACCCCTCCCACCCACTGCCATAGCCCAGCTTAATGCAAAGCCCTTTGGCTTCCCCAGGCTTAGAGCTCCGTTTTATTGTTCAAACAGGTCAACAATTGCAATCAGAGGTTGACTGCAGGCAAGGCACAAACACGATGATGTGTTAATGCTCTGCACCACTTGGATGGAGTTTCTGCAGTGTTGCTGCAGTGAATGGTCCTGTGCAGGGTGGCAGCTGGGCTGGTATCTCCCAAAACCAGGAATCCCATCCGTGTTGTGCCATGAATCCGGTGTGAGATCAGGAAATGAGCTCTGTTATTAAAGTATAAACTCCACTTCTGGAAATCATTGTGGGAGGAGGCCTCTCACACCAACTCTGCTTTGGTTTGCTATGAAATCACTGAATCCTTTAGGCTGGAAAAGATCTTTAAGATGATCAAGTCCAACCCAGCACTGCCAAGTCCACCACTCCACCATATTCCTGAGTTTTTAAGGCTGCTTTGGAAAATGCTGCTCCCACCTCCAGGAAGTGCCCTTTTAACAAGAATTGAGCTGGAGTGGGATACAAATTATGGCATCTTTGTAAGACAGGTTGGGAGAGGATCCTACAGGTGTGCAGCTGACTGAAAGAAAAGAAAACCTTCAGCACTCTGGGGGGAACTGACCAGTACAAAGATTCTGGCCAGTACCTACAACAAAGACATCCAAAACACCTGGCACTGAAGTAATCCCATTTATTTCACACCGTGGTAGAGTGCAGCTGGGTTCTGCAGATACCTTCCCAATGGATGGGACTGTTTTGCTCCAATGTAAATTTCCATGTGCTCAGCACTGCTCATTGTCAGGGGTGCCTGAGGAGCTGCTGCTCCAGCACAGCAAGAACAATCATCCCCAAAAGCACCCTCAAAATATCCCCCTTCCCACAGCCTGCCCAAGCACACACACAGATATCCCAAACAGAGCCTGGTGCACTTTTCCCAGGAATTTTCTACTGCTGTGTCACTGCCCACAGACCTGGCAAGGCATTATTCAGGTGTTAACATCCCCATGCTTTATTTTGCAACCTGACCAGGACAAGACCCATCATTTCATGGTTTCTTAGCACACTGAGAACTCTGAGGTGCCACAATTTTGCTGCCAAATGGCATTTTACACCGACCACAGCAATTAAACAGTTGGCTTGGATTTGACCAAATCTCAGTCTCAGTCCAGTATTACAAAGGTGCATAATGTACCACTTGCAGCTTCACTCCTTTCTCTTAATTTTCACGCTGTTTGGTTTGCTCTGTATTTTTGTTTCAAGTTCAGAAACCTTATTGAAGTTGTTATGGAAAAAATAAATTTATTATTCAACATATTCAATTTGTTCAAAATTGAATGATCCCCTTTTCTTTTTCTTTAGGCTTTCATTTACAACCGGTTCCATTCAGTTTGATTGTTTTTCTATCTTTTTCTATTTATAACCAGCACCAAGAAGAAAATTACCATGGATACAGTACATATGCAAATTAGCTAATGGAAAAATATATACATTTCACTCTGTAATGAGAACACTTAAATGATATTATTGCCATGGAGAATATATCCCTGTATTATAATAAAATATCAAGCAATAATCGACTGCTAAGATTCTTTTCCACCGACAAAAAATAGCACCATACATGAGATAGTGAGAATCTACACTCAATAACACAATTGTGCAACTAGAAATGTACAGTACTTTAGTAACAGTACAGAGTATTGTTTACAATATGGAAATACCACCACTGTAATCAAAAGAGCATCGATCTCTTATGAACAACTAAGAAAAGTATTGTCATAGTTACACTGAAACAAACAGCTTTTCTTTTCACCAGAATGTGGGAACTGAGGGCAGAGCATAGCTGTGAGTTCATTGTAAAGCTCCTATAAAGTGATAAAAACCAGAAGTGAAGGAATACTGAACAGATTAAATTTTTTCTGTTATTATTTTTCTGGCTGTTATGTGATGGGAAGGTTCACCATGTGAAGTGAGAGAATTGAGTAAAATGGAGCTGTGTTGTGCCATCAGTCCTTAATCAATTTTGGGCGTTTGATTATAAAAAATAAAAGGTTGATGCATGGTAATCTGTGAGCTGTGAGAGCAAGTGAGGTGGTTTTTTCTCAGCGCTCAGACACTTGAAAAAAATCCTTGTAAATTCCTGTTTCCTTAGGCAGGACCCAGAACTTGGACCCAAGCGTCCTCTGGGTCCAGAACCCAACAGATTGGGTCAGGCCACAGGTCCAACCAGCCTAGCACCCTGTTCTGGACAGTGGCCAGTAGTGAATTATTACTGAAAAAATAGAAAACCTAAAATCCTTCCTCTCCTATGTCCTCCTACCTTTTGCCTAGAGAAGGCCACAGATCAGCACCAGAGGGAAAACGTTCCCTGCTGTGGAGAAGCACCTTTGATTGCCAGCAATGATAATTCACACAACTCTGCCAAGGTAACAGAGAAAATGTCGCCCATGAGAAGAAAAACTGCAAATTCCAAATGGAGTGAGGGGTGTCAGGGGACCCAGGGGTGGCAGGGAGGCAGCAAGGACAGGCCCAGTGTCGCTGCAGGCAGAGGAGGAAGCACCACTGTGAATTATCAATATAAACCAGGTCCTCCGGGCTCTGTCTGTTCTCTTGGAACTTTCTCATTAGCAGTTCTACCTGTTAATTTGCCTGAGTATCACCTGGTTTTGTCTAAATCTTCCCTGCCACCCCTGCAAGCAATTTTCCCTTGATTATTTGCTAAGTACTTACACAACCTCTGCACTGGGCAACAGAGTGGGAATGACAGAAAAAAGAGGTCTAATCCTGATTATAAATTGCCAAAAAAATCCAGTACAACAAAAACCAAGCTGCAGTCATTTCCCTGATAGAGAAAATCATCTGAGGCGTTGGAAAGCAGATCTGTTTGAGACAGGCACTTGAGAAAAAAGAGTGTGCAAATGTGTCCTTGTGCATCAGGCCAGCCCTGGTGCACACACACTCATTTGCACTAACAAGCAGAAATGTAAAATGTGAAGCCCACACAGGATTAGTCTTGAAAAATTTAGCCCTTAATAAAATGCTAATAGGTTATTCCAGTGAGGTCCTGGATATGGAAAGAATTGTACTGAGCAAAAATTGCTTTAAAGATATGTTAGGTACTAAGAGTCTTTACCTTTCCTTGCATTGACCAAAAGAGACAACAGCAACAAAGACAACCTGGGGCCAGGTGTGAGCTGCATCCCAGCCTGGCCCAGGGCTAGGGAAGGGCTGGGCCTGGTTCTGCGCTCAGCTCCAAGGAGCCAAACAGTCACAGGCAGTTCTAGAGCGAGTACAAAGCTGAAATTTCCACAGGGCTCTGTTCCTGTCACGAGGAGGGGGCTGAAACTCACCCCTGGCAACGGGAATGATGCCTTTTGGAGCAAGATGTGATAGGGAGATGCTGATGTGTGTGACAGTGGAGGGGACAAGTCCTGCCCTGGGCAGAGCTCGTGTTCAAGTGCCACACCCAGAGAGGAGTCTGGTTTAAAGTGCACAGACACGGCAGAGAGTGTTGTGTGTGCAGCACCTGTGAGTGCTCTGACAGCACCAAACCTGACAGCGCCACAGAAGTGAGACAGGGAGCATTCAAATACACTGAGTAAATTCCCAACCCTTCCTGAAAGCAATGGAAGTCTGAGCCCTCTGGCTTCCACAAGCTTTGAATGTCTTGCATCCCTGGCTACTCCAAAGGCTACATACCCTCAGCTGTACAAAAGAGCCCAGAGATAGGAAACACCTGTTCTGCTCCACACTACATCCTTTGCGTAAAGATTGTTCCAAATTCAGTTTCTGTTCCAACCCTATCCAGTTTCACAGTCCTCTTATAAGAACCAACAGTCTCATTATCTGATTGACTTCTAAGAATTGGAGAGAGCTTAGGCCAAGCAATCCCTCAGTGAGCTCTACTGGATGAAGTGATTTCTGGCTTCTCCCATCTCATGTAAGTGGTTCTTGTTTAAAAGTAACTATCTACGGCTGTTAATAAGCTTCCATTTCGTTAAGCTCAGAGAAAAATTACGTTTCATAAAAGAAACTCTATTATTCTGGGGAAAAGATAGAGAGGATTGTTTTTTAAAATTAGAAGGAAAAGCACTCCCTGTTAGTGGCTCTAAAAATATGACTTGGAATGTTGGATATAATTACACTGAGTTTTCTGCAGGAAATTCAGAGATGTCCATCCTCTGCTATCAGTTTTCACAAGCTTTTACAGAAAATCCCCTCTTTAAACTAAGCCTTTCATTTATGCGTGTCCCTCCAAGCCCACTCTGCAGTGGGATAACTGCTGGGAATTGAAAACAACAGATAAAAGCCAAGATTAAAAGATTAAGTAATGTCTCTACCTTTGCTGAATTATTTTGCCAGAGGCCTTCCTCCATGGAGGTACCCATATCCTTATCCAATGTAATCACTTTGCAACTCTTGTCCTTTCCTTTAATGGTAGCAAGCCATCCAGTGGCTGGTGATTTAATATATTAAAAAAGCATTAATGAAAAATGTGAAGATGTCAAAATACTCAGAAATTATTGGCTCCTTGAGATGACCCTTTCTGTGTGTTTTTTTTTTTTAAGGTGGATGAGCGGATGACTTTGGTATCCAGTCTGTAGGATTGCTTTCAAGTCTCATTAGGTGTGCTTTGGGATCCACCACGCTGTAGCAACTCATGAAGTTCCAGTACTCAGACCTACTAGTCCGTGATTTCCATCCAAACAGCTGGAAGACTCTAAGGAGTGGCACAGCTTCATTAACTCTTCTGCTGCATCTTGTTTGCATAAAAGTCTCTGCAGGTCTGGCAGCAGCGCTGGTACCACCGCATGTCCTGGCACAGGTTCTTCTCCCGGATCACCCTGCAGTACACTGTCCACTGGTCCCCTGTGCACTTGTAGGTGAGGGCAGCTTGGGGGGAGACAAGAAAGGAGAAACTGCCAGATTAGCCAGGGAACAGCACTGCAGGTGTGACCAAAAGCCCTGCACCTGAGGGGAGGGAGGGCCACCCTCGCTGCCGGCACTGGAGAGCAGGTGATGTTCTCTCCACCAAAATATCGGGCTCCTGGAAGTGCTTCCCTCCTTCCCTGGACATGAATGGGGACTGCAAAGCTCCTCGTGTTGCCCCTGTTTTGTCTCAGAGGCAAACAGGCCTGGATGAACAAAACATCCACAGATTCAGCCCAGGTTTAAGGCCATGAACTCCACACCGCGGTCAACGGGATGGAGATGAATGAATCACACACCTGGCAAGAACACCTGAGACACACCTTATGAATCTGAGATGGGAGAGGTCACATAACAGAAACTGAGCCACAAACAAGGCCAGGACTAATATTTCAGAGGCCCAATGTCCCTCATAGGTTGTGAAGGAAAACAGGAAGGCAGTGACAGAATAAACCCTTTTGAATGTGTCGTCAGTGAGAGTCACTGGACACAGACAAGTGAGTAAAAGTCAGGTGAGGTAAACTCCACACGTAGATACTTCTGCAAATGTTATCCAGGACAAAAAAACATTCTGAAGTAGGGACAAGGCAGCATGGGTTCTGTAGACTACTGGAATTTTTTTCCTTTTTTTTCCCTGATGCTCCCATTGCAGAAAACAGAAAATTCTGTTTAAAGATAATCCAATTAGAATTGTTTATAAGCAAGAAGAGCAAAACACTCAATGATATGTCTTTCTGCTAATATCAAATATCATTGTTTCTGGCCCTTGGTGATTCCAAGCCTGGTTTAGAAACAAAAGCATCCCAAATTACTTGCAGATTACTTTCAGCAGGGACTTGAGCCTCCTCAGTCTTCTAAACACATGAGCATTTTATTGCTTTGTCCTAAAACGTGAATTAGGGTGGATTTCTTGTCTCATCAGTGTATCAAGGGCTTACTTCTCAAATGAAATGTTTTCCTTTTGCTATGCTCTTAGTGATAAAGTATCTGGGAAGTACTCTCACATGTTCTTTACCAACAGAGGTTAGAAGCCCCTCAGCATGGCTGCATTTGCAAGAATCAAAGTCCCCGTTTTCTCTTTAAAATATCTGGTAACTTTTGGGGAACAAATTTCAGTTCAGAGTCATCAAGTCCAATCCTAGTTGAAGTGTTATTTCATATACGGGACAGCACTATTAGAAAATGGTTCTCTATTATTTAGCAGCTCTGTGTTTTCATGTGTGATAGGGGTTTCTCAGCCTGTAAGATCAGCTCAGTAGGGAGGAAACAGGCTGCTCTTTCTGGTAACCTCTTCTTGTTTACAATCCAGCCTCTTGTACCAGAATGGGACATGATAGACTCATGAGGCTGTGCCAGTGTAGCTGAGGCCTTAATTTAACTTCATCTTACTGGTGATGATGTGTGAAATGTAAAGAAACCAGCTTGGTTCTTGGAGCTGTGGAGGAACACACAGCTTTTGAAGTTTGAAAAAATACAGTTTTAGTATATTTTTATTTTCACCCCTTATAAATCAAGGAAATACAATGTGGAAAATCATAGGATGCCCACAAATTTGTATTAACAGAGGCATTCTTAACTACTGTAATGTCTTAAGTACAGTGTTAGGGTGTTTCAGGAAACAGGTGGCTATCACCATGTTCCTGTCTCCACCAGGGACACAGGGAATGCAGGGAGGGTGAGGCGGAGGACAGAGACAGAAAATCACAGGGTTTACAGGAAGAGGCTGGATGTTCTCTTGCCCCCCTGGGCAAATCAATCCTTCAAACCACCTGTCAGGCTCAGGAGTTTTCTTGGGGCATGATGAATAAATGTTCCTGCTTTACACTCCCTGCAGTACAGGCAGGGTGTGGAGGGGTTTGTGATGGAGAGAGAAGCACCTGCCAGCTCCCTCACCTCTGTGATCAATCAATCAATCAATCACTCACCAATTGTGTGCTCCTGCCCACCTGGACACAGCCTGAGGAGGGATTAGACAGGACCTACCCACACCAGACCTTCAGTCTGGAGTCTGGCTGAGCCTCTCCCAGTTTCTCACCCCGAACAGTCACTACAGCCCCACATTTGCCACACTGGGTGGGTGGCACGGTCCCCCCAGGTCCCCAACTCACCGAGCCTGGGTGAGGTGATGGTGTTGACGTTGATCCTGTCGTTGCAGACCTCCTGGTGGCACTGTCTGTAGGCTGCAGGCTTGGCCAGGGCTGGGCACTCGCTGCCGTGGCGCCCGGTGACTTTGTGCATGCACTGCACCACGCGCGACTGCAGCCCCTTGCCGCACGTCGAGGAGCACTGCGGAGGGAACACACCAGCACTGAGCTGTGCAGGCCACCTGCACTGCAAAAGTCACTGCCAGAGCACAGGGTGCAGCCCCTGTGGTGCTGAGGGCTCACAGCAGGGTCACTGTGGCAGGCAGGGACCGTCCATGTGGTCGCTGTATTGCCTGTGATGGTGTTGGACCTTCAGGGAGTGCTCTCCTGGCACAGGGAAGGAACCTGGTGTCTTTCTGCTCTGAGTTCACCTACTCTGACTGTCCCCATGGGGTCCGAGGGGACAAAAATACAATTCCCCCCCACCAGCCATGAAGAGGCAAAGCTGAAAAATGCGTAATGCTTAATTATGAACCAGCAGCTTCCACTTTCCTCTCTGTAAGAAACCCAGTGGTATTTGGTTTAAAAGCTGTCTCCAAGACTTGGATGGTCTAACAAGGCTTCCTCCACAGACAGGACGACCACAGCCAGGCACTGCCATAAGATAAATCCCAGGATTACAGCAGAGGCTGGCAGCTCCTGTGTGCCCAGAGCTTTGAGAGGCTCTGTTCTGGAGAGAACACATCAGGTATTCCAGTACTCACTCCCATCTATCCCTGCTCACTGTCTGGCACTTGCCTGTCCTCCTGGGAGCAATTGCAAATTGTACTCACGAGTTTTGGCTGCTATTAGCCAGGAGGCCCAGCCTGTTCGTATGCTCTCTTTGTTGTCACACAATCAGAGTCCCTCCCTCTCCCTCCCTCTTCCTCTGGCCCAGTCACTTGTGATTTACAATGTCCTACTTGCACGCTGTTCAATTTTAATAAAGCAAACACAGTGAGCACAGGGAGGTGCAGCAGCTGGAGTCAATAAAAGAACCTTGTATTTAACATAAAGAAACAATGGCTTGCAAGACTTGGGTAAGATTCCTGTTTCTGCTAAAGCCACACACAAGCAAACGATGGGGGAGAGGAGGAGGTGAGGGAAAGCCCAGGAGGTATCAACAGAATGATGTAAAAAAAGGTCACGTTTTCTGTCCTCTGCTGTTTGTGAGCTTTCTCCCTGAAAAACACCATCACCTCAGAGAGGAAATTCTCAAAAGAGATGCCAAACATTAGAGAGGTTCAGAAGATGGGCACCACTGAGGTTGGACTGAAGTCCAGGCACAAATCCTGTGATGTTGAAGCTTGTGAGACCCAGATCCAAGGGCAGAACATGTGGATGCACACAGGGCCCCACCTCTACATCCACAAGGATGAATACAGCAAAATCATGGTCATTTTGGTCTGGAAGTATCACAAGAAACCCCTGATGACTGGGGCTTTTTTTTCCTTTACAATCTTGTTATTTCAATTTAGGTTCAACGCACCAGTTTATGACACTTTTTACACTTAGATCTTTTCAGGTGTTGAATTTACATAAAAATTTGATCACTGTCAAATAATGCCTCAGCAATGGTTATGGTATTTAGAATTATGGTGAATGAACCCTTCTCTTGCCTTACAGAGGACTATTCCAAAAATCAGGAAATAAAACCCCTGATTTAAATCCCCTTCATAATTTGAATATATGCAGTGAGATCTGGGCATTTAATTAGCTTTGTGTGTCCCTCAGCTCTTTCCCAGCACTGAGTGTCCTCAGTGACTTCCACCAGCCTTGAAGCAAGTCAGGCATGGCCACCGGATTTAAAATGAACCATTTTTACCCTAATAAATTCTACTACTGGCCCCTTCCACTTCACCAGTCAAATGCAACCTTTAATCCTCAGGATTTCAGTGGCACTTTCAGTGTTCACATTGCTTTACTAATCTTAATCCTCCCCAAACCCTTTGCATGGGGAGGGAATTGTACATCCATTTTGCAAACAGAATAGCTGTTATCACACAGGCATTAAATACCTCAGGCCATGGACTTCCTTCACATGATTGCAACAGCCTGAATCCTCTGTCTCTGGCTTTTAAGCACTCCCTGTGCTCTTAACAGGAGGGACATGGGGAGAAAGAAGGGGAAAAAGGAAGAAAACAGCATTTTTCTCATAAGGTGAAGTAGGTTTTCAGGTACCAACTCACAAACACTCACCTACCTTTGTCTGTGTTCCTGTCTCTGCATTTGTTAACCAGCAAGGAGGGCAAGCAATGGAACTTTTTTCCACAGGCACTGCCAACTCCAATCCTCAGACAAATAACAGCAGAGCTCTTGCCCGAAGCAGTTTTATTCCTTCTCCTGGGAGACTGGGATCATCACCTATGCTATGCAATTAGTTTTTCACAGCCAGCAAGACAGATTTTAACATCTTTCTTGAACTCTTTAGGGCTTGGCAGCTAAAGGAAAGTTGGACATCTGGCTTATTTTAAGACAAAATTTTCAACTCAGTACTTGGATGGTCTCTTTCCTAGGAATTTCAATAGGAAATAGGAATAGATACAAAATACATACAAAGGGGGAATTGTTACTCATGCTGCACTATGAAAAGAGGACATCATTAAAAGAGGCATAAAAATCAAACTCCAGCAGAACAGCAAATTCCTATAAATACCTTCTCTCCTTCTCTGCACAGCTAAATGCACTGCTACGGACTCTCTGTTCCCAAATGTTTGTGGAGCAAGGAACTATATCCACAAAACAATTTTCAGGGCTGGATTCACCAGAGAAGACCCAGCAGCAATCTGCCTCCTCTGGGAAGCTGGGGCTGGGACAAGGGGTTGAGCAGAGGTGTTGGTGCCAAACAAAAAAGTGGATTCTCCCTTCCACCAGGCACTGACAGTGGTGTCAGTGCAAAATCCACAGAGTTCATTCATAATGCCCTAAACTGACAATGCAAGCCCTGTAAACTGGAAATCCACCCCCATGCAAAGATCAAAGGGCTGCTCAGCACTGTAAAATAGAGGGGGTTAATGAACGGCTACAAAAAGTGAAGCTAATGAGAGCCCCTGTAACTCCCAGTTCAAACACTGTTTAGGAAGGCAAAAGCAAGACAAAAATGCCTCCATTCACATTCTTTGGCAGTAACATGCAAGCCAGTGGGGATATCCAGAAGGAAATAAACTCACAAATTGTCAAGGCAGCAGCTGCATTCATCAGCTTAAAGAAGATTTACTCACTGAAAAACTCTAACCTTAGGAGCAAGCTATGATTTTTCAAGTGGAATGCTATTTCCACCTTAGGATACTGATATGAAAGCTTGAAATCTAGCAAAGGTGCTGACAGATGTCTAATTGCTTTGAAAGCAAATGCCTCAGGAGAATATTAGGTATTAAAATAGAATGAATTTACAGAAAGTGCTGAGATCTGTCAGGGCCTTCATCAACTCCTGGTCTACAAAAGATAGCCAGAGAAAGAGAGGGGAATGAGAATGAGTGAAGGCAGGGCATGGCTGCTGTTGGGCAGCTCAGGAACACAGAAGAGAGTCCAAAGAATCCTTGTGTTGAGGCTTAATGGGGGCAGAAAAGATCCAGATTTACCAGCACAGAGACAGATCAGGGCTGAATGGGATAATGGATCATTGCTGAGGGCTCCTCAGAGGCTGGGATACATTTCAGACCCCAGGACACCTTTAGAAATGCCACTTTTCTGCCCTCCAAGTCACAGATGTAAATCTTTTTTTGTAAAAAACTTTTTCCAGCAGAAGCAGAAGGTCCTAGCATCCCTCCAGCCAGTCCTGAGCACACTCCAGCACGGAGAGGGCTGATCTGTCAGAGGGAGACCCACTCCTAGGTGCCTGTCAGAACTAAGCTGCAGGCAAGGTGGGGTTTTTTCCCTTTATTCATCAGCCTGCAGTCATCTGATGTTTAAAGATAGTGGTTTGTCCCCAGTTTGCTGGAAGTTGCTGAAGCCAAGGATAACACCATGGCTAAAGCTCCAATATTGAGAGATAGAGTCATGCTTTACTGACTTCAGAGTTCAAGCATTCGAGGCGTTAGGGTAGAGTGTTTTTCCCCTCGGGGGTCTTATTTCTTGCCTCTATGAAAGTCAGAAAGAAAGCAAGACAAGTTCCTATTAAAAACATTCTAACACAGCATCTGAGATGAATGACAAAGGTCCTGTAATTGCTCCCTTCCCGGGACCTTAATAGCACACACATGTGTGCTCTGAAAGCCAGTGCTCCACACACCTTCACATCAGGCTTTTTATGAGGATCACTCATTTAAACCCCATAGTTCTAGCTGAAAAGCAGCGTGCAATGTGCTTTCATAAACACCAGGTCAACTTTCACCACGGCATCATGCTAAAGAAAGAAATATCTGTCTTTTCAGTGATAAGATCTAATTAGCCCAAAGCAAACTGTAAGCTGTTTTTCAAGCTTCCTTGTTCTTTTCTTTCTGTTTTTTTTTTTTTTTAAATTTCTTTTTGAACCCCAGATCTGTAAAAGAACATATCTGGTCTTGCTTACAACAATCTTTCATTTGGAAACTTTTGTGAAATGACTGATTTGTTTAATTTAGCCAAGAAGAAAAAAGTGCTATGTTCTGACTCAGTATGGGAAGAAACAATAAATTATGGCAGCAAATGCTCGTGGTTGATGTGACAGTATCTTAGCAGGAAAAGAGAAGCAATTTTTGCAAACTGCCTACAGCTGTACTTTCAAACTGCACGACCCCAAGGAACAAGACCTGACCAGCATATCCAGCATGTCTCACTGCATAATTAAGCTTGGCTTTACCCTTCTGAAAAGTTCCATTGTGTACAGAGAGTTCAGAGATTAAAGGCTGAACACATGAATATTCTGGGTAGTGACAGTGCCCCTAAAGTACTTGTGCAGAGGAGCCCAGGTGGGTGCTGATGAGAAAATGCCATTTAATCCAATATTCCAATCAGGCAGAATTTACTTATCATAAGGTTTCAAACTGGATTTCAAGGACAGGCTCAAGCAGAGCTGAGAGGTCAGACAGTGCTGCCCACAGGGGACCAAATTCTAGCTACCTACTGCACTTGGGCTGTGTTGGGACCTGTGGTAGCAAGTCGAAATACTCCAGAGCTTATTCCACCAGGAAAACTGCAAGGGACCTGATAGAGAAAAATCCCTAATGCAAAAGGCACAATCAAGGTAATTTTAAATAGCCTCAGTAGTAATGGACAGCTGTGGGATGACAGAACTCAGGTCAGGCTGGATGCTGGAGAATCCTCCCTCTCCTACAGCCCTGTGAGCTGCTCGTGCTGAGCCAGGCTCTCAGGGCCCCCATGAGCTCTATTTCCACCCTGACTCCTGCCTCAAAGGTTATCCTTAAAGAATATCCTGGGAACTGAAGCCCCACAAAATGCATAATTAGTTACTATTGGTAATTTATCAGTTAATGATCAATGCTCTCCCAATGCAATTTATTAAAGAAAGCAATTAAACTCAGGAGTCCTTTGGGATTATTTAATTTCAGCAAGGGGTTGCCCATCTCTCATTCAGTCCTGCCTGAGCATTTTCTAAAGCTGCCCAGCTCAGAGATGTGTGATGCTGGCTAGCACTGTTTCATCTCTTTGCACAGTCAATCAGACTACTACTAATTGCTCCTTAAAGGTGTTCTGAGAGATTGTCACCTTAATGCCTTGGTAGTCATTATAAACCTCAACAGTGTTTTGGAAAGACTGCAAAATGACAGCAGTCCCTGCTAGAAGTACATAATGTGTGCTGTAAGGATTTAAGAGGAAAATCCCCTTCAGATAGGTACTACAAATTTTAAATGGTGAATTACTCCTCACTGTATTTTCAAAAACACAATCCTGGACACTGTAACATCTCAGAGCAACTCAGAGAAAATTAATGCCATTATTTGAACAGGCTTGTCTGTCACTCTTTCTTCCTTTTCACTTTAAAAAACAAGAGTAAAATAGTCACAATGTAATTTCATTTCCAATTCACTGGTCTTGGTGGAGGGCTTTAACTCGCCATCAGAAAATGCACTTAATGGACCAGCTTTAAAATAAAAACATCAAAAAAGAGAAGTTACTCTTCCAGTTAATAGGAACACTGGAGGCTGTATTGGAATATGAGACAGTAACACTGTGGCAGAGCATGCTCCACTTCAAACAAAACACTGATTAATCTGATCTTTTTGCAGCCCATTCTCCTTTACTACAGAACCTTCCCAATAATTTGTACCATGGATGTTCCAAACTCCAGCAGGGATGAGCTGTGCAATTTGTTGTGTAAACAAGAAGCAGTTTGAAAGGCACAAACAGGACTTGGTTTTTGGAGGCTGCAGTGCCAGGGGAAGGACATGGCCAGCACTGAGTCAGCATCTCCTCCCTTTCCATGCCGAGTTCCCAACCAGAGCTGCATCCACTGGGGCTGGCTCTTAGCCCAAGCCCAGGCACAGGCTCGACCTTGTTTTAGTGTTTGATGTAACATTTCCACCTCTGCTCACAGCTAAAGACATTCACAGATGTGAGGACAGACAATCAAAGAGCAAAAGGGTGAGACTCATCTTACTGAACCAGCCCTGTTCAAATTCAAGAGTGTCCCTGGCTGGTAAAACCAATTTTGGGCCATTTGTTCTGATCTGCTGCAGGGAGGGGTGTTTTGAGATTTAGCTGTTGGCAAGAAAGGCTCTGGTTTGCACATCAGTGATTTTGTGCCAGAGCCACAAACCACAGGGAACCACAGCTCAGAGCAGTCCATGGGGCAGGACTTAGGTTTAGGACAGCTGCTCTGGCTCCTGGCCATGTCTAGGACCACAGAAGCACGGAATTTGACTGCTAAAGCTTGTTGGATCCCCTCCTGTCCCACACAGCTCCATCACCTTCTGGAGAACAACTGATGTGCACCAGGGAGGTCTGTGGAAAACCTTCCAGGGGTGCTGAAATCACAAAGTTGTTCAGTGGCAGGGAAGGGTCTGTCAGCTCTGACGTGCCACTGCACTTTAAAGCTACCACCCCTCCTGCACAGTTTTCTCTCAGTCCAACAGGAAAAGTTATTTTCTCCAAGGTAGAAGAAGATGAACTTACTTCTGACCTTTATGAAGAATTAACAAGTTGTCTGTAGCTCATCATAAACAGATGTAGGGTCAAGCCATGAATTTGTAATGAGTGTTAGAACAAAGGGCAGTTTTGCTTCTATATTTATAACAGCTTTGAACACACCTCTCAAACCACAGCTGTCATTGATTTACTCTTCTTATTATGTAATATGAATTAATCATTAAAAGTGAGGCACATAGAGGATTTTGTTGATATTCCCAATCATTTGGAGCTTGGAAAATATGCCTTCCTGGCAACTGGGAGATTGTAGAGTATTTTTGGAAATAAAAACCCCAAAACTAACATGTTTTTTGGTGTATTGCAAGGCTGGGGGTTTATCTCTCAGAGAATAAGACCTCCTGTAATCCTGCCAAAACAATTAATTTGCAATTACAAATCCTTGTTACCACCCACTGTGATGAATGACTGCTGATCTTCAGTGTGAAGCACCTCAATGTCTGGCACTAAGCCAGTATTTTTCCTACAGGAAATTAGAATTTTTTTTCTCTCCCTACTGTTAATGCTCTCCTGGGATGAGAACCCATCTCCAGCATTTCACAGGCTCAGCAAGTACTGTAAAGGAATTGGCAACTCTTGATGCCCAGGGAGGGCAGGTGGCTATAGATGATTTTTCAGATGTGCTTTATCACTATTGACACTATTTGGCAACAAGAATATTGTTGAATATTACACTTTGCCAAGCTGATCCTTACTAGTGCTTTCCATTTTCTGGAAACCTCTCTGAATCCAGTTAAAATTGTGCCAGGTGGTTATACAAGATGTGAAGTAGAAATAGATTTTTCCTCTACTTTCTCTGCCAGCTGAAGCCCAGCTTGATTTGCTTTCTCTTGAAAGCACAAATCTGTGATGGTTCCTACCCAAGACCCAAAGATTCTGCACAGTCCACCAGGTCCGACCCAGCTCTGCATGGCACTGGCAGAAACCTGCATTAAATCAAGTGCCTGAATTAATCTGGGTTTCCCCTCATGTAAGAGAGACTGATATCTGACCCAGTGTGCTGAGTGAGATCCTTGGCCCGTGGCCAGGGGGTTGTGGGGAAGAATGAAAGACAGTTACCCTGGATTTACATTGGGTTATCCGAGATTAATACAGGCCTCAGTATTTACAGAGCACCCACTGTAACTGCAAAGAAAAAAATATGGCAAAGCCAACATGCTACAAGGCCTCTATGTGTCTTTCTTCTTCCAAAAATCTTTTCATTGGGCTAGGTAATATAATAGGTTAATGAGCTAAATTGTTGCCTGAGGGACAGAAGTTGCATATTTAAACTTCCACCCACAGAGCTGAAAATGCCCCTTGTGAAAGTCAGAGCTAACGATGGAGCTTGTGTGTCTGGCTTGTAGTTCCAACTTTCTTGACAGAACACCAGTGAAATGGATAATAGTAAAAAAAAAAAAGAAACTGGGAGCTCTGAACAATTCCGTGCTATTGGCTCCAAATACAGAACTCCAGTCAGGACAGAATTTGAGGCACGTAAAATAGAGAAACAATTAAGTAAATCTGGAAATAAAGAAAAATCCTTAAAAATCTTGTGGAAAATTGCTCCTGCAATATAACCTAGCCTCCTCAATTATACCTTAGAAGAGTCCAAAGGGCACCTGGAGGGAAAGAACTCAAAAAAATCTACCCTTGGCCTGTACAGAATTTAAAAAAAACTAAGGTTGGAAAAGCCCTCCAAGGTCAAGTCCAACCTTTGACCTAACACCACCTTGTCCACTGAACCCCAGCACTGAGTGCCACTTCTGCTTGGTTCTTGAGCACTTCCAGGGATGGAGACTCCACCACTTCCCTGGGGAGTCTCTGGTTGTGTGGGAGAAGAGCTCAACACCACCTCAACACAACCTGCTTTGAGGTGGCTGTGGAGAGCAATTAGGTGTCCCCTGGGCCATCTTTTCCTGCCACATCACTCCTGAGCAGAGGGGAAAGATCTGAGGACACCAGGGGAGCCTTGAGTGACCAAAAAGCAACTCCTGGTGCTGCTCACCTTAAAGAACAAGATCTGTGTCACTACCACTCACAACACCTCCCTCTCCCTGCAGCATCTGTGACACTTTTCCAGTGACTCCAAAGCCAGATCCAAGTCCTGCAGCTGCTTCTCCCAGCACAGCCTGGAGCAGGGAATGGTGTGGAGCTGGGCTGTGTGTCCCGCTCAGCTTCCCAGAGAGCCACACACATAAAGACACACTCTGTTCTTGCAGGAATGCAATCCTCGATGTAAAGTTTGTCAGCAAAAATATAATTCATCGTGAAAGAATGAACTACTGTCTTGCTAAAGCATCAAAAGGCACATTTTTCAGCAGTCTCAGATTCTGAGGCAAGTGTTGGGAAACTGAGCAACCTGTGTTTGTTCCTCTGACCAGCACAACTACAACAAAAATGTAAAAATGCTTCCAGTGCTAGAACATTTAACAGCTCGGATTTCAAACAAGGAGGAACTATTTCAAAGCAGAACGAGTGTATGAGATGTTTGTTTCTTTAACTGAATGCAAACTGGATATGGAATTTCCTCTTGGAAGGAACAACTGAATGGGAGATGGCTTGGACTCCCTTTTGTATATTGCATCATGTACAAAAAAGGATGATATAATGAATTGCAATTCTGAAGAATCCAGGCAAAAATTAAGAAATTATTTCAGGTTAACACCTTCAGTGGGTCTTGCACTGTGCAATTCATGTTTCTATTAAGTTTGAAGACTCTGGAGCCACAAATAGTTTAGTTATGAAACCTGTAACACCAATGCTGAGTTAAAAGCGAAATAATTATTTCCCTTTAAGATAATGGGTTTAAAAAAGAAGTGGTGGCAGTGCAGAGACGCTGCAAATTTAGTAGCAGTGCTAACAGAGGTCTAGGAACAGCACAACTGTCTGTCTTTAGAATTAGAGAACAGTCCTAATCTCAAGCACTGGGCTAGCAAAGGCAAACTCAGAGCCATTTAAAATAACGTTACAAACCTGGCCTTATGTGTTTGCAAAGTGAACTGGATATATCAGTTCTTTGTGCAACACTTGAAACATGCTGCAAATACATAAAGAATATACAAACATGACAGCCAGGACTGTGCTGCTGAATCTGCTCAATTAGCTCCAAGTGTTTTCCACAGCTACAGGACAGAGCAAAGACCAGCTGCAAATGGACCTGACAGAAAATGGGATAAAATCCCTCTTCTTTCAAGCATGGATAATGCAGGTCTTAATCAGCATGGCCTCATCTCCAACCCTCACCTCTTCTACATGGGCTGAGAACTTAAAATCATAATTTGTCTGGAGTAGGTGTGGAGATTTTACTGCTGCTGGGAGCTCCTTGGGGAGCTGATCCATCTCCTCATGCACAGAGCCCATGTATTCTACAAATACTGCCACCACCAACACAAAAACAACTCTCATACCACCCAAACAGCCTGCTCTATTTACCAGTTGTATCTGGACTTAACTTTTTAAATGAGGTTTTCCCTCTCTCTTACATGACTTCCCGGCATCTTCAAAGAGGATCTTGGTTTGGGAAATGAAGGATCAGAGGCCAAGTCACCAGGCAAGCAGCTTGCACATAAAGCATCAAAGGCCATTATTTTAATCAGTGATAATTACCACTGTTGGTTAAATCGTGCTTCCCTGATGGTCTCAACAATGAGCAACAAATGCACAACACATTAATTGCACAAAGTTGTTGCTTGTTCTGAGATCAATTTGTATTAACAGAAAAAATTTCCATCTTAGTCAGCACAAAGCTCATTCACAGTGACTTTTACAGGGCTGGGAACAAATGTTTTACAGTGGAATTTTGCCCTGGAAGGATGAATTTTAAAGAGTTCTCTATAATCTAATGGCTACAGACTTTGTGTTTCTCCTTAAAGGAGGAACTGTTTTAAGCCAGAGTTGCTGATAGCTGTAAAGACTCCCCTCCTAAGCCCAAGCCCTGTATTAAAGTTTATGGATCCTCATGATGAAAATCCTTCACTCAGGATTTGTGAAGAATGAATTCCACACCAAACATTTCAGCTATCTGGGTTTTTGGAACAATACATTTTCTTCTAAGAATTTCATCTACCCTTTTCTAGCAATCTCTGCCCCTCTACTCAGAGAATAAGAATCTAATGTTGTGACCTAAGTGTCCAGTCAGAATTAACCAATATGTCTAGAATTTTAAATGCTCATTACAAACCAAATCCAAGTCCAAGAACATCCTGCTGGACTCACACAGGGTGAAATTCCTGGGAAGCAGAGCACTGGCACAAGCTCCCTGCAGACAGAAGCAGGCCACATATGCAGCACACAAGCTTTTGTGCCCTCCTGCACAGGGATGATCCTGATCCTGAGTTAAGAAGCACAAATAACAAGTGATTTTGCACTGATCCTGCCCTGCTCACATGCAGACACTAAATCCACCAACAACACAGTTTGCTGTGACCCATGTGGGACTGCAGCCCTCCCAGCAGTGAGCCAACATCTTTATCAGATTGGAACTGCTCACACAACACTGAACTCTCAATCCATGTAATCGGTGAATACACAATTATTTCATATTCCTCCCTATCAAGAGAATCCGGGCCCGTTTGCATGCCAAAATGTTTTAGTGTTCCACAAATAAATAACCAAATAAATAATGTTATTTCACCTGTTAACACATGGGGACTGTTTGTTTTGGCCAGCTTGCCCGGACTCTGAGTGCCAGGTTATGAACAAAATAATGTTCAATACTGTAAATATCTTGTGACATAAATTCCTGGCTCAGCATAAATGCAGACACCCTGTATGTGGCAGGTTCTTCCTGCATTCTCCAGCACTGACACCACTGAATTCATGTATCTATGACAGAGTATATACATAATTGCAATTCCTAGAAAAAAAAATTCAATCACAGATAAGCCAATTTGCCCATCCCGGGCCTCTACTTCACTGGATTTTGCTTGCTGGAGTTTGGGTTTTTGGAAAGCAAAGTGCAACTACTGTATCCCAGTGGTTTCTGCACATGCCGTACATTCCAGAAGAGAATGTAGGTTTTCTACTTAAAGAACAGCACAGTTTGAAAGATAAGATAAAACCAAACTGGAATATAATATTGCTGGGAAATTTTAGTCCTTTATGCAAACACCAAGTCAGCAATGTAAAGGATGCTTTCTGAACAACACTGGCAAGGGCTGAGTTTCTCACACTGCCAGGCCTCCTTCCCAAGCAAAAACTCGTGTTACTTTAAGATCAGAATGTAAATACAGAGCAGACTCTGCTCTGGTTCAATCCACTGCATTCAGGCACTAATTCCACTGATGTCACTGAGAAATAAAGTTCAGACAAGCCTAAGTGAAGGTAAACTCCAGCCCTGAGGAAGGGCCTGATGGTTTTGGCTCTGCCGTTAAACTCGAGCCTGGACTATGTGTGTTAAACCTTTGCTTCCTAAATATTTAAACTGCAAATAAATGCAGACAGGAGCTCAGCACTCTGAACACCTTTGCTCTCAGAAAGAAAACACCACAAAGTGTTTGCTGTTACCTTGGACCAGTCTCCTGTTTTCCACTCGTAGCAGCCCGTGTGATCCTCGCACTCCTCCTCGTCTCTTGGCCTGGTGGCTGCATCACATTTGCCTTGGGAGTTTGTGCACGTCACTGTTCTTTTCTGAATCCCCCTGCCACAGTCTGCTGAGCACTGCAAAAAAACAGGGGTTTGGCTTTTGTTACACGGTGCTTAGAAATGATAGCTTGCTTTTATGTTGGTAACCCAGCTCAGAGGAAAAGCTGGGGTTACAAACACTGAGGAAAATGATAATCCGTAAGATTTTATTACAATAATCTAAGCCACTCACACATCAGTAATTTGAAAAGCATGATGACTGCTTGTGAAGTATTTTACTTTTGAAAAACAGCAAATCTGAAAATCAACCTTCTTTGAAAAATGTCAGCTGGCTTTTTGCTAGAACTGGTGCCACTAAGTCTTGTGTTGAAGAGCTCCTCGTTCACACTGAAGAAGGACACGCTGAGATCATGGGATACATCAAGGGTATTAAATGGTAGTGTTAAATGCAATTTCCAATCCCAGTAGCAAGAGACCACTGTTCTAAACACATTTCTGTAGTAGTTTGTGCATGTCATGGCAAAGCCACAATTCTCACACCTTCTCATGTGAAACATACACATCACCTTCACTTTTTGATTTGCCATCACTATCTTAATTCTGAAAACTCTAACAAACGTTTACTGAGGGAGCACAAACTATCCACAAATGTTTTTGTGCCTGGGTCCTATGGAATTAGCATTTCAGAGCAGGGCTAACCAGTCACTCACTTATTTTCTTTGCCAATGGCTGGAAATTCTCGTTTAATGCAGAATTTCTCTTGATTTTCTTGGCATTCTTTTCTAGGTGGGAAAAGGACACTGGCAAGGACAGAACCGAAATTTCTGTTTTCAATAACCAGTTTGTTAACAGAGCACCAGGTCTGCTGTCACAGCTACCTGAGTCCTTGTCACCACCTCTGAGCACTGCCAGTCTGCCTGCTCCTCATTCTCATGCCACTGCAGTGGTTAAGAGTGAGAAATTGTCTTGCAGAGCCACTGGGGACAGGTGGGTGGAAAAATGATCTATGTACCAGCTGAGATAAAAACTAACCTCCTCTGGCACGTCAAGTTCTCCCCCTCGGGGGGCCAGCAGGGAAAAGACAGTTGATTTGACACTGAATAAATAGTGAAGATATGAGATATTCTGTGAGGTCTTTTGAACGTGTTCCAAGAAGCTTCTCCATCCAGGGGGTCTATGCTGGAAACAAGCGTCAGCTTGATATAAATTACATCAAATGGACAAATCTCAGCATGCCTGTCTAACCGTCTTAAAAACACAATCCAGGCACTCCTGACCTGCTGGCCTTGTTAAGGACATGAATGACAAGCGTTTATGAGCTGGCAAGCAAACAGACATGCCTTTAAATACTTCACAGCACTACAAAGTGACTCCTTGAGAATCTGGGAAACCTTCCACTTAATTTACTGTGTGCTACTCACGGCGTGACCCCCTCACGGATGTAACATCTTTGTAAGCAGCATAATCTATAGTTCTGCTAAGACAGGGGGATGAATTCTTCCCAGCTTTGCAGAATTCCACAAAATGCTTTGCTGGACTGCTCAGAGCACAAGGCTTGCCAGATCCCAGGCTGGAGCTCCCTAAATGCTACCTTAAAGCCATGAATTTGCCCCAAGCTGGGTAGACTTTCCCATATTCTGTATCATTTTCCTCAGGCCCCAGGGTGGACTCCTCAGGGTTGCACTCGTTCATCTCAAACTACAAAGCTCAATATATAAAAATCTTTGGAACGGTCCAAATTACCCAAAGTAAATCAAGCTGAAGTGGGAGTATTTTTCACAGTAGGAGAAATCTCTAGGTGGGTTTTACAAGCAAGTCTGGGAAAAACACCAACTGTTTGTTCTTCCCACAGCTTTTAAGTCATTCACAGATTAATACTGCATATACTTTCCTAGACAAAACAGCATGAGTAAGAAGGTTTCCAACAGATCTTTGGTGGTCACATATAAATCACCCTCTTTAAGAGGTTTTTTTCCTTTCCTCAAGTCATCTGTTTTCATGAAGAATTTCTTAATACACAGATTTTACAGAGAGTCCACAAATTAATATACACAGTTTCTGTGTGTCCACTTGAGATCATTAGATCTTATTTTATTAACAAATTACTTTGTCAGAGCCCATGAAGCTTTTCAAAGGAGCAACACAACCTTGCAGCTAAGACACTCCTTTATCTGAAGGAAATCCATATTTTTTTCCACTCTAGTTCTCTAACAGTAGAAACATTCACCTTTCCTGACAGTCTCTATTTTTATCATTAAAAATGGGTTGAGCAGTACTTTGTTCAAAACAATCTCAAGTGTTTGGCAATACAAGGGGAACTTAATTTTTTCCACAACGAAGATTGCATTGGAATTTGCTGTGAAAACACACATTTTTGACCAGGGACCAGACACCAGTGCGGTCAACTGTGTTGTATAAGCAAGAAATTAAAAAAAATAGATCAGAAAATTGATTTATAAAATGATACAATTACAGGGATATTTATTCTAGAACATCAGATTAAAATGCTAAGGAATAAAGTGATTACCACTGAAGAAAGTCCTAGGTGTGAGAAGGGTTCACGCTGGCAGAGCATCAAGCATGTCCTGGAGTCAACTGTGCTTCATAACAGCAGAAATGGGCCAGAATAACAAATTTAAAATCACAAGTGCACAGCTACAGACCCAACAAAAGTAAATAAATGTATCAAAGGACAAGTAAACCAGCTATTGAAGAAATTATCTAAAAATGCTGTGTATTTGCAAAGGAGTTACATGGACACGGATATGGAAGATTTCCACTGATCTGTAACTCAACTTACTCCATTCCATAAAAGGGAGAGAGAAGAATCTGGGTTTGTTAACAAAAGATTCAAGTAAAAAAACCACATGTAAACTAGGTAGGAA
This sequence comes from Petroica traversi, assembly GCA_025920805.1. Taxonomy (NCBI): domain Eukaryota; kingdom Metazoa; phylum Chordata; class Aves; order Passeriformes; family Petroicidae; genus Petroica; species Petroica traversi. Next base: position 36,791 of record JAHLSL010011796.1, read on the forward strand.
TTGCACCCTAATCTCAGCTATAAACAGTTCAGCTGGTTTAGCTATAAGAAATAAAGAGGGCACCATGTGAAAGGGGAACGTCTACGACACACAAAAGACCTATCAGACAACTTCCTAAAACCTTGGTGTGTTTCTGCACATCTTTTGTAATGAAAGAACTCAGAAAGAATACAAATCTCACGCACAAGTGAACAGATCCAGCACCTCACTGAAAGGGAACACTGCCCTCCCTTAACCATCACCTCTCTTGCCAAACTAAGATTTCCTGTCCAGGAGGTGCACAATGAAACCCCATTGTGTTTGTGAGGAGACACTCTTCCTGAGGATTCCTCCTGTCCTGAGCTTCTGTGACTTTTAAGCACATTTCTAACAACAATACTCAGCAAAAGCCCTTAGACAATGTTTTAAACAGGAGCTCCCTGTTTCAGAAGTGAATAATGAGGAATCCTTCCCAAAGGAAGGGATGTTCCTGGACAGCCAGGCTGGAATGAGGCTGGGAGAGCTGTAACCCTGCACCTAGAGTGAAAGGATCTCATCAGCCGGGTGAGCCCAGCAAATAAAATATCACAGTGAACATGGGCATCCTATAAGGACTGCTACTCACAGGGTACAGACAAAGTTGCCCTGTACTGAGTTCTGGTCATGAACTGCAGGCACACTCCCACATCACTCTGCTGCTAAATAAAACACAGGGTAACTGTCTAGATCTGCCATTTTTTTACATAAGAAATGCATTCGTAACACTTGGGAAAAATTTCTTAACTCTGTAACTACTCTGAGATGCACCTTTTATACAGAGCATAACCAGGTTTTTCACGTTCCTGGAATTACATGAAATAAGGCTGGACAGAGCCCAAAGACTGTGCATTCTCTGTAACATGCAGATGCCTGATAGCCTGGTATTTGTTCATACCACATTTAAATGGAGCCAGAAGCCCTGCTGGGTTACTGCACTTCTGGCCTCAGGTCAGTGAAACATGTTTTCTTCTTTGTCAGAGTTTTCAGATGGAAAGATTCCATCACCAGAGCATAACTAAACCCTGCCTTACTAACCCATCTGGTCTGGAAACCAAACCTCAGCTCCTCACTGCTCATCTCAACAGATGAGAGTCCTGCCCAGGGCTGCAGAGCTGTGCTGATGCTGACCATGAGAACCACGGATTGAGGGCAGTGTATCCAGAGCTCGGAGCAGTCTGGCTCCTTTCTGGAGTGAAGTTCCTACCTTTGACCACTCGGATGCTTCCCAGATGGAGAGGCAGTCCCGTCCCTCACAGCTCTGCACCGTGGCTGGTTTGTTGCCCAGGCAGTAGAGGTCCCTGGTGTTGACGTAGGTGCCGTTCTGCAGCTGATAAACACAAGTGACCTCCCGGTGCTGCAGTCCCTTCTCACAAGTGGCAGAGCAGGGACTCCAATGGCCAGTCACCCACCTGGGAAGGAGCCAGAGGAGAAATGTTAGCAAACTGTTGGGATAAAACACTATGCTCCACTTAAAACCAGTGAGACATGGGCAGCTCTTCCTGGATTTGTGGGTGCTTTGATGGTGCTGTGTTCACTGATTCCCTTTAGGAGCTGACATGTGAAAAGCAGGAGTGTCAGCACACAAGTGAATATTCCCTCCTGACTCCATGGCAGGCAGAACCCCAAACTCTGCATCAGTCCCTTTAACCTCATTCTCTGCAGTGGGGCTTTTTTTTCCCTCAGATAAAAACAGACTTATCTGCAGACCATGCTGCAAGACCATCCCCTGCAAGGCAGGGGATGCATCCTCACCCCTCTGCCTTCCACCTCCACTCACTCCAGCAACTTCTGAAGCACCAGAGCAGGGCTACAAGGCAGTAAATAAAGTTTCTGAGAAGGATCTGAATGAGGAGGGATGGAGGGAAGGAATTTTTTTCTAAAAGACAAGCAAGCAGCATCGATCTTCAGCTTCCTGCAATCTGCCAGTGGGGAGATGTTGTCTGTAATTACAGGCATTCCTGGGTGCAGGGAGGGACTGAGCAATAACTGAGCAGCCTCCAAGCACCGGAAGCCTCTCATGCCTTTCTCACCAGGCAATTGACCTTCTAGCCTGTTATTTAGGACTGTCATCCAGATCAGTATCCCTATACCATGAATCTTCTATTTGTCACCCAATCCTGGGCTGCCTATTATGGTAAGTGACCCAAACAAGACTTCTCAAAAATAGGTTTGCTGAGAAATACTATTTCATTCTGCTGCAGGCTCCTGTAGTCCAGGTAGAGCAACTTATTCACCACATTTATTTTGAAGCTGTTGTGTCACTTCTCTAAAACAAATCAAGTAACTGCTTACGATCTTCCCATTTCTGAAGGGGAGAAAATCAGTTCAGCAGAAACATCTTCACCTACTGCAATTGTCATGAATTAATTTGTAAATGCCATGAGTGGTGTGACAGCACTGATGACTGTGCTGACAGTGAAGGCAGAAGCCTTTTGGCTTGAGCAGGACTGGGCAGACTGGCCACCTGTCTTTTGTGGAGCAGGGCCCTGCTCAAATATTTGAGTGCATTAAAGCAGTTGACTGACACATCTGTGAATTTCTGTTGGCTAAAACAGCTGGCAAGACACCAAACCTGTTTCTCCAGACTGCAGTTCTGGTGCATCTCCGTGGCCCAGGGCTTGGTATTTCTCTTATGGAATGGGAAAATGTCAGCTGGGAAATCTAATACTAGGGCTGAAAGACTGACAAAAATAGCCCTGAAGTGCAGAAATCACTTTTCATGAAAATTAATAGCCAGGCCCCCTTGGTATCAGCTGGGCTCTGCCCTGTTGGAGCAAACGTGGGGGGAATGATCCATCTGGGTGAAGGCACCTCTCAACAAAGGCCTGGAGGGCACGAAATGACTTTGCTTTATGAGCTGAATGTGAGTCAGGGCTGGGAAATGGCTCTGTTCAGGCTCCACTCAGCTAATACTCACTTCAGCACTGTGCTCTCACTGTGATCTACAGGCTAAGGCAATGGAAACAGGGAAAGGGGCTGAAAGCAAAGGAGAAAGATAAAAATACATTCTTGGCAGAGGCTGTCTGTGAGCTTGCATTTAGGATGGGCAGCCTGCAGCATGCCAACTATTTCCAAGCTGCCTTAAGGAGCAAGGTTATGGCTTTACTCTCAGGAAAGAAAATTCCTTTCTAATTTTTTTTGTTTGTTGCTCTTGTGGAGGGGAGAAATCACCTGGTTTCTACCCTGTTTGGTGGTCTCCAGACAGTACCAGCACAGACATGACAGAGTGTATCTAGAAACTAGCACAGAAAAAAGTATTATCATCACTATGAGAAGAATGATTGCACAGGGCACGAGCTGAAACCCAGGGTACCAATACAAAGTTGTGTTTGTGGTAAAAACAATCTCCAGATTTTTCCTTGGAGTAGTCAGCTTCAGCTACCATCCACTACATCCACCCTTGATCCCAACCTTGTGGATACCAATCAGGTGGGGCAGTGCTGAAGGGATCTCTGAAACCTCAAAGCCCAATCTGCCCTGCCTGTGACAGTCAAAATACCTAGAAATTAAAGGCTATTTTAAAATGGTGGTTTTCCTTCCACATCCAGGAGACAAGTGACATTAAATGTCTGAATAATACTAATATAAGTAAAGTAGGTCATTCTAAAAGGCACTGAGGGGATGATCACTTTGACCACAAAACTTCATCCTCTTAGTGAAATCTGTGCTTAGCTCAATGGCTTGTAAAAACAATCTGACAAACAAGCAAAGGTGAATCCTGGCAGTGCCCTGAATCCCCACGGTTCCCCCAAACTCTCATTCACAGGCAGCTGAAAATATTACTTTAGTGCCTGTGATACACAGGATAACTGAAACTCTATTTCAACAACGTTCACAACCAACGTGGAAAGACAAGGGATTTATGGATAAAGTGATTAAAGATGAAAATTCCTGCCAGTTTCAAATTTTTGGAAGGAATTTGCAGCAAAGTATTAGCAGAATTACTATCTGCAAGTAACATACACACAGGGGAGAAAAATGTGATGTGCAAACAGTATCACGTTATGGTTACCATTAAATTGCACCACAGGCAGATTTTTGTCTCTATACAGTCATTGCATCTTCTGATCACACTTGAGTGTGTTTAACAGCAAGACCTACTTAGAAGGTGATTTTCTCTAAAAAAGGGTTAAGTATTTTTCTCATGAAAATGTCAAAAATAACTCCAGTGTTCTAACTGCAAACCCCAGGCTGGCTCTGTGTTATTAACTAAGCCAATTAAGAGCTGTACACTAAGCCCTGTGTATATCATATAAAGCATTTGGCTTCCAGTTACACTTTAAGCCTGTAAACTGATCTTACGGATTGCTTGACACCAAAATTCTTTTCAGTTTGGTCTTTCCCTCCCAGGTTATAACCTATCTTCTGTGGGACCATGGGAGTGCTCCAGCTGGAGTCCCTGGAGAGCCTCTCATTTTGCCAACAAGCACTGATTTACGTGACAAACACACTCCTCTTTCTCACAACCACAGGGATGGTTTCATCCTTGGTATTATTTTTCTGTAATCTTACCTCTCCAGAAGATTCAAGAGCTAAGTGATCTCTGCTGGTGGTTAGATCCAGGAAGAAAGTGATGAGCTTTTAAGCAGAGATTTTACCCTAGTCAGTGGCTGTCTTTCTAGCTAAAATATGCCCAGAAGGGTGTGATTTTCAAAAGCATCAAAAAGCTGGGATGGGCAGGACATGCAATCTGAGAGGGCTGCTCTAAATCTTTGTCTTCTGAGTCTTCCTCAACCTCTGACCTCTCAGTATCTCTTCTGAGGAATTGGGAGTTCTTCTTCTAATCTGCTTTGGCAACACTCATCTGGCAGGCCCCCGGAGCAAACTTGAAATATCTACTGGAGACTCAGTTCATCATTTGATCTTTCTGTGGTCTGGATTAGTCATTAACCTTGAATTATCTACTCTACCTACTTGCCCACATTTTCTAGGGGACTCCCACATTTTCTAGGGGAAAAAAAATTGTCTTCAGCACAATGTACATAAACCCAGGGGAGATGAATGTCTGCAAATGAGGGCCTGTAGCTAAATATCTGGGAAAAAAATGTTAGGAAGATAAAATGGACCAAGGCTGAAGGATGGGGGTAAAACTGTGCAATCAAAAGACATGAGGTCACTTTTCAGAGATTTGCAGCCTCTTATAGCATAAAGCCATTACATCTTCTGGGGTAAACATTGCAGCCCATTAAATTTCAGCTGGCTGTTTCTGCCCTGAGCCCTGCAGAAGAACAGTGGGTTCTCTTCCATTAACTACACATCCATGCCATGCTCACACATCCCCTCACTGCCTACAGGGTACTTTTGTTCCCTTCCCAATGCTACAGTGGCATTTATTTCCCTGCTTTCACAGCAATAGCTCGGATGTGACCAAAGACATGTTTGCAAAAACACTTTTTTTTTGTTATTAAATCTGTTTTTACAGAACTGGCTTTTAACTACAACCAGTTTAGAGCCTGTACCACTGCTGAGTAAAGCATCAGAAAAAATTTCCTAAAAAACAAGTCTGAAAAAGTCCTTGTGACAGAAACATATCTAAAGCCTTGTATTGTGAGGGTTCTATTTCTAATATATTTTAATGAAAACCTAATGAAAACAGGTGAGGATAACTCCATGCCCAGTTAGCACTGGTTGTCTTCAGCACAAATTTGGGATGCAAAATCATGTCAGCCACTCTTAATTTTCTGAGGCACCTGGATGAAACTGTGGCTCTACTGATTTAGGCAAAACTCAGACCAACTTGCAGCAGGGCCAGGATTTCACATTGGATAATTTTAGCAAGGAGAATTGGAAAAGATTTCTGAGAATCAGTCATGTGGAACTGACAGATATACTTTGCTTTCAGCTGTCAAACCAAGCTCAAGCTCAACTGTGTAGAAGAAAAGTCTCTTCACAAATTGAATTGTGTTCTCTATGAAACTCACACACACTCTGCTGTTGGATTGTCCTCTCCTGCTCCTGAAGCTTTCCACCACCTCTCTCCTGCACTGGGCTCAAAACAATCAGGTGAATCTTGTCTTTTGGGAACAGGTTGTGCCACACCCAGGCACTAGAAGGCTTATATTTTTTTTTTTGGAGAAAAGTACAAGGAATCTAGTAGAATAATACAGCTGCTGATGTCGAAAGTAGGACTCCAAGACTAACATTCCTGTCTGATTGCCTTTATAAACAGTGCTCAGTAATTTTCCAGTACAGTAGTCATTCTGCTAACAGACTTGCCAACTTTCACTCACACAGGTTTCTTTTTTTCTTTAGTGATTATCATTTTGACAGCTTTACCCCCCCTCCCAATTTCCCACCAATAAGATCAGCCACAGAACAATGTTTTACAATTTACATACACCTTGAGAAGTTATTTTTTTAAATGGAAGCCATTGTATTCCTCCTCCTCCTCCCCCAAGACGAGCAAATCTCTCAGTTTTGGAGGACTCAGTGTGGCATTGGAGGACTCAGTGAGGAGGTGTCCTGCTGGCTGGCACCAAGGGACAGAATTTCAGCACTCTCAGAGCTCCTCTGCAGTGAGTTACCCCTCCCCACCTCCAAGGCTGGTGTAGTTTTACTGGGCCAACTGGTTTCCAGCTCCACTCCCTGCCTTCTCAGCCCCCACCACAGGATGCCAACAGTGAAGATCATTAAAGCAGGCAGCAGAAGGAGCGGATTTCACAATTAAATATTTTTCTAGATTATCCTGCTAATCCTTTTCTGTGGGTTAGAACTGCACTTGGCCTGAAGAGCCTCAAAACAAAGCAGAACAGATCATGTAACATTTTTAAACCAGGCAATGGTCAACCACAAGGTTGTTGAGTCAAACACTGCACTGGGAAAGAACGTGATGGAAGCCAGCCTGGGTGTTTACACCAAAGCTGAGGGAACTGTCTCATGACTCCATGTGGAAAATAATGCCAAATAAACTCCTGCTCGAGCAAGTCATCTTGAATTGTTTGATGTAACTGTATTTAGCAGTAGCCAAAAAGCACTTTTCATTCTATACTGTCTGTCCACAACCTTCTCTCCCAGAATTGCTCCAGTGAGATGAGTTGCTGGATTCGCTGGAACAAACAAGCAAATTGTCTCTCGGTGGCTAATTAACCACTAATTGGTACTCAATGAGCTGCCTACAACCTGGAGCACAGGAGTAGCTGTCTCCTTTTGGTGGATGGGGATCACCACATCTGGCCACAGCAGGACATCAGCTACCCCTCACAAAGGTGCCCAGGAGTGTCTCAAGCTCTCTGCTCTGCAGAATTTTGGCTTTTGCTGCTGCCAGGCCCTCGGGAGCCCTGCTGCAGGCAATGTCCCCGAGGAGCTGCCAGCAGAGCGCAGCATTCCCTGCTCCAGCCACTCCAGCACAGCCCTGGCAAATTCATTAAGCTCAAGCTGATTCTGGAGATCCCAACTCCAGCTTTGGGAAGTACTTCAAAATGAGCTCTTACGTGGTGCCTCCTTGGATCAGAGGGTGCTAACATTACTATTGATGCCAGATTTCCAGGCTAAAATGAAACCCTCCCCACGGCTGTTCCTTCTTTTCTTTTTTTTTTTTTCTTTTTTCATGTAACCAAATCCAACGCACATCAAAGATGTTTCTCAGCACAAGGCACAGATGAGGGTTTGAACCTGTTGGAATTAAACCTTATGGATGGATAAACATTTGCACAGGTTCCAGAAGAGCCTGACTGCATTAATGAAAGGACTGACCCATTTGAAGCCATTACATGTCCAGCTCAGCCCCTTTTTGGTTAATAAACACCCACATCCCTCCAGTTTAAGGCAATTTCTAATTGCCCTGTGAATAATTTGCTGACATTCTCAAAGAATTTTCCATCATATTTCCCCCCCAAATTCTAGTATTTACAAGACTACCGCCTTACAAAAGAAATCTGAAATTGTTTTGCTCCCCATCTACCTGTGATGAGAACACACAGAAATGGGGTGCAAACAGGCTAGAAAATCAGGGAGACAGACTGATTTCTGTATTATTCTGATTTCTGTATTCCTGGGCTGTTAAATAGAGCACTATCACAGGGATAAGGTGGAGTCTAGAGGGCTAGGTGGACTCTCAGTCAGCAGGGTCACATGGATACACACCTTAAATCAGAGCAGGAATCAAAGCAATGGGCACCATACACCATCACACACTGAGGCACCATTATTTTGGCACTCCCTGGTCTCTGGACAGGTTTTTGAGGTGCTGAGCCAGCTGGGGCCTTGACTGACTCTGAGAGCTGGCTTCATTTTTTCCCAGTGGGCACTGTTGTGGTGTGTTAGCCCTTGGAGAGCTCAGTGCTGGATTCCAGCTCACAGATGGAAAAGTGAAAGGGAAAGAGAAGAAAGAAAGAAGGAAGTGAACCATGTAACCACAGAGCTGACCTCAGCAGCATGCCAGCTTTTAGAGCTGATTTGGAGGGCAACAATAATCAAGGACACAGTGGTAAAAGGATGCAAGATAGGCTTCCTCCAGGCAAAACTCACTGGCTGCATTTCTCTAAAATAACTGATTTTCCAGACAAAGGAAATGTGGTAGATTTAATCTGCTTGGTGAAGAACTCCTTTTGCTGCATGGGAAATGCTTCCCGGTGACATGCTGGGAAACACGGAGGTAATTGTGGAATTCATATGAGAAGTGAGAGCTGGTCTCTCATCTACCTTTAGTGCTCCAAAGGAGTAACAAGTGTGAAAGGAATTTAGATCATTTACTGGTGGGCTTCCTGAAAGGTCTGTCTTGCAGATGATCTAATTTAGTATGCTCATTAATGACCTTGGCACAAAAAGAAGAAAACTGCTAAAAAATGGGATAAAAATGCTGACAATACAAAGTGTAGAAGCAGTGTCAATGCCTCAGAGGATTAGGATGTCATACAGGAAGAACTGAATAACCTTGAGCACCGCAATAACAAGGCTAGGGTGGAAATAAACAGCACACAGTGCAAGGCTGAGTGCTCAGGGACCAATAACAAGCATTTCTGTGTTAGAGTAGGGTTCGTACAATGAAATACATGAGGAGGAAAACATCTCGAGTGACTTTAAGCCACAAATATGATGCAGCCATGAAAAAAGCAATAAGAAGTTAAAGTAATGGATTTAGCCCAGAAAAATGATGGAAGGAGAAGATACAATGGTTTGTTGTGTCCTGTGGCAAACAGCCCAAGGCAGAGAGGAAGGGAAGGAAAACTCTGGGTAAGAAAAGGAACAGAGCTGATGCACCAAAAAAGGCTGAAAAATGACAGTGAATAACTTAGGCTGGAAATGAAAGATTCTGACCCACATGAACAGCAAGGTCACAGGAGAGCTTTCCAGTGAGGGAAGGAGCCTGTGGAAAAAACTCAGTTTACAGAAATGAGTCTATGATATGCTGCTGTTAGTTAGCAGAAAACGAATCCTTGGGCTCAGGAGGTATTTTCAAGTCCTAAACAGTGAAACCAAGGGCTCAGGGTCTCCTCTGGTTTTCTGCAGATGCAGCCTGGATTTCTGGCATTTATGCTGCTGTTCAGCATCCATGTAAGAACACCAAATATTCAGCAGGCCCCTGAAAGGACCCAACCTCTCCCAAAACTTCTTACAGTAAAGAGGAGAAAAATCACCAGCATTGCACACAGTCCATTACAAGCCCAACAGTTGGGGAATTTCATGTGGTTTTGGTGCTTTTCCTGCGTTGGAGGGGAGCAGCTCCACAGCCACAGACCCAGCCATGCATGCAGAAGTGTGTGGCCACTGGCCGAGCTGTGTTTTCAGTGAAAACAGCTGATGTGATCTGTGATTTGTGAGGCTGGTGCCAGCCCCAGGGCTGCCTTTGCTGGTGTGTTTGGGTTGGTGCTCGGCGTGCTGGAAGAGACCCATGCAGGAATCCAGATTCCATCTGGTTACAGCGGGGTTTTGTAAAAAATATCTAAATAGCTAGGCAAAGGATTAGAATAAAGAGGTGCTAATAGGGTGCAGTTGGGACAGGAAAGGAAGCTGTAAGAATTTAATGGAAAAAGAGGGTCAAGGAACATAAAAAATAAAATAGGAAGAAAAAGAGGCATTTTTTTAAAGGTGAAAGAGTAACAATAATAAAGAATGAAAGATTCTTTTATTTTTGCCAGTTTCAACAAAACCCTTAAGAAAATTCTCTTCTCTGACGTTTAATTTTAAAACATGTCAGTGTATCCAATCAAGTCCTGCTTTGTTTTTCTCAGACGCTGGGTTGCAGTTGGAGAATTCCAATCTTCTCCTTGGCCTCATGAAAGTACTGTCCCCTGCCCTACATTATTTGGCTCTCCTGAGAGGTGGCTGAAGTTCAAAGGGATATATAATTTACAAAGCACTTTGGGATCGTGCTGGAAGAAAGACACTGTTATTAATAACATACCCTTTTTTTCCTCCTGATCACTTTATAAATGTGGGTAAGTATTTTTTTAAAACTTTTATTACAATCTCAACAGCAACAGCCCCTTCCTCTACTTAAACAATATGATCTCACCCCATCCCAAAGAGTTTGCAATCTAGCCTATGCATGGATTGAGAGAGGAAACAAAGGGACAGTGTGGGATAGTGAATTAAAATCACACAGCCCATCCCAAAGTGAAACAGAGACTGAGTGTCCTCTGACCCAAACCTGAGCTGGCCAGAAGACCCCTCTCTAGAGATAAATACTCTGAAAGGTGATTCTCTTAAATTTTGAGTGAAAGTGCAAATGCAATTCAAAATGCACAAAACAGAGCAGGTTTACCAGAGAAAGGAGAGCATTGTTCCTTCTTCTGAACTCAGGTGAAGGGCTTAGGTCTGAGTGGAAACGGGAAAGGACCTTATTGTAACAAGATGCTACAATAATTTTACTTGAAACCCTAAAACAAATTCAGGGCTCATAAAAAAAGCATTGACATGGTGAAAGAGAATGGTTTCTTTAAGATGTTCTTGGTCAGAGAATATGCTAAGCATGCATTTCTAATGTCTGGGTGGGCAAACGCAAGTGGAAATTTAAATTCTACAGAGGCACAGAGAATGTGCTTCTGAAAATGTTTCCAGTTAGAAGCATGTTAAGTGTGAAAGTGTAGTCTACACAGAGGGAGTGAGGGAGTGTGGTCTCTCAGATCATCAGCAAGGATTCTCTGGCCTTTCCGGGTTCTAAGCACATTCAGTGTCTGCTGTCATTGCTCTGAAAAAAATGGGCCGACCAGAGTGTCTCTGTGCCAGAGCTCACTGCAGCTGGGCAGAACTGGGCTAAACCTTGCCCACAATCTGCCTGGGGACTCCACACAGAAGAGGAGAGACCTTGGAATAACATTAAGGGCTGGACCCAACTCCCCCAAAGGAACACAGGCTGGATACAGGAGCAGAGCAATACTTTCTCAGGAGGTTTTGATTTAACCTCACCACTGTCACTGCCCTGGGCAGCAGCAATGCCATGGTGGGAGGGCATCAAAGATCCTTCCCCAGGGGCTCAGGGTCATGGGGATCCCTCTGGGCACACTCTGGGTCTCAGGGCTGTGACAGACCTCATGGCCAGGACCTCCTTTCCCTGCTCTAAGCTGGTAGAGAGAGAAGCTGCCCACGACTTCCAGAACTTTAAAAGTTGCTTTTCTTCATCTCTACCAGCTGGAACCCCTCCATATTCCTGCCTGGGCTCATTCCAGTCTCCTCCCAACAGCTTTCCAAAAGTCTGGGAGAAACACTTCATGCCAGGGTAGCAACACAAGCAGATGCTTCTTGTTTCTTTCTGAGAGTGACAGGACAGAAACCCCAGGCTCACTGAACTTCCTCATGGAAATGACAGTTGCTTCCTTGAAGCCACTGGGATTTTGGCTCTCCTTACACACCAGGGTATCTCATCATACCTTTCAGTACTGAAAGCTGTACAGCCACATTATTGTACAGCAGCAACAACAGGCAGAGCAGACAGAAACTGAAACCTGAACCACCCTTACTGATGGATGACCTGACACTGCATTTCCCTGCTCCAGGGCACTTTAATCAGTGCAGGTCTAATTAGAAGGAAGTGCTGTTTGTTGTTTCCCCCACTGTTTCTGCCAGCAGGATTTAGTGCTGTAGGTGCATTTCCCTGACTGTCTGATTATCCAAGACGCAGGAGCCAGCAGGTTGGCTAGAAGATGCTTTTTTAGGTATTGTTCAGCTTACCTGAAATTGATTTTATCATAGAGTATTGTAAGCTGTAAGGAACCCACAAGGATCATTGAGTCCACCTCTGAAGGGAATGGCCCATACAGGGATCAAACCCCTGATCCTGGTGTTATTCTACTATCAAAATTGGAGAATCTACACTACTGTACAATGCTAAACATCACTGCACAGCAAGAGTGAACTTTTAGTTAGCAAACAAACTAATAAATTAATTTACCTTCCTGTCTTTTGTCATTTTGGCCAGAAATGTCTTCTTTTTTAATATAACACTGATTAAAATGAATTCAGCTAAAAGTGCTTGCCAAATTAAAAAGAGATATTTGTATTATTTTCAGAGATCTCTAATAACTACTGAGGAGAAAAGTACCCTTACTGAGGAAAGCATCTAAAATGTGTTTCATCTTAATTTAATTTCTTGACTTCAGGGGCTTTTGTTTCACTGTTTGACAGTTAATCAGACCCCATTGTGTGCTGATTAAAAAAAAAAAAAAGGTTAGATATGCAGTCACTGTACTCTTTTCTCACTTTATACTGTAAGTTGTTCTGTCTCCCAGGAGGCAGCCAAGGGGAAAAGAAAACCATCCCCAAACAATGCATGAAGGCAGCCTGCATGGAACCTGGCCTTACTGACCACAAATTAAATGGGCTTTGTCTGAGGTAATGAAAATCTGACCTGCTCAACAAAAGGAAATGAATATTACAGCTGCTTACTGTGGCTAACAATGTGTCCCAATACTTTGAGACGTTTTCACCGAGTTCAGCAGATGGAGGCTTTGGAAAGGGGCAATTTCTGAAGGAAAAGGATATTGTTTTTTAGCGTTTTTAACTCCTTACCGTGACTGGCAGGGGTGTGTGTTACATTTCCTGACCTGGGGCTCGGGGCGGGTCACTCGCTGGCAGTCACTGTCATTCACCAGTGTCATGGTCTTGTTAATGATCCGAGTGCAGGACACGATGGTTTTCCGCTCCCCTGCCAGGCAAATCAAAAAGAATTCTGAACAAAACCACTCATCAACCAAAACTCAAAAGCTTTGAGCTCCCTGCCAGATGTACTCTACCACTCTGCAAGAAATCTTATTCTCCACTTCTGCCTGACCTTTGTACTGGCAAGTTTTGGGTTGTGTTTTTTTTTTTCAGAAAAGCTACAAATCTTCTCTAACAATCATGCAATTGACTGTTTCACAAGAGCAGCAAGTTGGGCTTTCTCTTTCTAATGTTTAAGGTGGAAACGAGCTTGAAAACAATTTGTTTTCATTTCTGGTTCCTCCTCCACAGGTAGCTGTGCCCTGTCATCACCTCGGGCAGATGTGGAGAAGCCACACGACCTCCCACCCCCAGAGATGATAATGACAGGACAGCTGCCTCCTGCTGTTCCCCAGGCAGGAAGTCAGGATGAAAAGGAGTCACCGAGCTTCAAGAGTCATTAACGGGCTTCGTTTCTCACAAAGAGAAATGAAAGCCACCAAAATATATTATTTCTCATCTTCTGCTCCTCTGCTTTAAAACCCTCGCTGGTAGGAGGCCATCTCAGAAGGAGCCAGCATTTCTCACATGAACTGTGCCATCAGGAGTTTTTTCACCCAGCGAGGCCCTCAGGGTTCAGCTGAGTGGCATCAGGAAAAGCTGTGCCACAGAGCAGCATGACAGTGACCAGATGTAACAAGGAAAGTGCTACTCCTTGTGACTTTGTGCACTGTGTGACTTTGCCTTACTGCTAATTATTTTGGTTTCTCAGGTTCGCTTTCTAACCCCGAGTCTGCATCATACTGAGTTTATTCACCATCTGCTGCTGATAACAAAAAACAGCTCACGCTCTGTTAATAAAAAATTTGCAAATGTCTGTATGGAAGGGAGAAAGGCCCTTCTCAGCTTGGATAAGTAATGAAAGCACTGGATAACTAAAATAAAAGACCAATTATCAAGCTACTACTGGTGGAAGCCATGCTGGCAGACACTGATTTGATTCAAATTCGTAGCAGGCTTACAACAAAAATCGAAAGAGCCACAAATTAATTTCCTTTAATTCATGTGAGTATGTAATGGCTTACAAATTATTATTTGAATGCGTGAGTAAAAGTGTCGATTTTAAAGTCAGTCCTGTTTACAGAAAAAAATCAGGAATTTCAGTGCACTGAGGGCAGTGAGCCTGCAAATGTGAAGATGAGCTCTTTCCTTCTGTCATGTCACATCACAAACAACTGAGTCTGAGTGAAGAGAGACTGCCCAGAATGCTTGGAAACGATCTGTTTTCCTCAGGGAACAACCTACTTCTCCCAGCACTGAAAATGCAATGGGCAGTGTGTAACAAACCAGCCTCTGCTTTCACAGCACCAACTCCCTCCAGGGCTCCATGGGATCCATCTGGGCACATCCAGGACCCTCTGGGAAGGGAACTTTGCCATTATCTCCTGCACTCCCAGAACATCCACCCAGCACAGGAGCATCTGAGGCACATCTCCAGGAGCTGTCACAGCAGCACTGCGACCCTGGGGAGGGAAGTGCCTTTCCCCGAGTGTGCCTGGACACCTGCAGAGAGGCTGCTCCAGGAATGTGCAGCACGAATCCAGGTGCAGCTCCAGCCCGCTGTGACAGAGCAGTGTCCCTGCCAAAAGGCTGCCTGGAAATGAACTGTGGGGATGGGGATCAGAGCTGGGAGAGCTGGTGAGAACGAGCCCTCATTTGAGTTCATTATAGCAATGTCCATTTCCAGGGCCAATTTCCACCTCTCCCGTGGCTGGAGCCTGCAAACACCACTCAGGGGTTCCCACCGAGCTTCCCGGTGTCCCTACCTCCTCCACACTGCACACTGCATCCTTCCCATCCGCTGTGAGTCCAGATGTACAAGGAATCCTGCTGTTTTTCTGGCTCGCTTCTGTTTTCAGCAGTATAGTTTACAGGGATGGTGTATTCATAATGAATTCCATAATTCTGGTCATGGAATAACAGCACCTGGGTCGGCAGGAAAAGAGAGGCTGTTGCAACACACTGTGCTGGGAGAGCCAAGAGGCTGTGGAGATAGCACTGCTGGAAATGCTGGCTTAGGAAAAATTCCTAAAATATAAATATCTTGTGAAAGGCAACCAAATCTTCATCTAGAAAACTTAAATTACAACGGTACTGGTAAAACAGGGCAACAGCAGGAGCAATAGCTGCTTATGACTGTGAATATTTAAAGCTGACACAGGGATGTCTAAACCTGGGATTTAGGGCACAACTTTCAGCCTCATGCAATCAGCAGGCCACTGGCTGTCCAAAGAAAAGATAACAGGAAGCATTAAATCAGCACTTTTTATATAACAACTATTTTAAAGAGCATCTAGAGTTAAACATTTGAAAGAACAAGGTGATGCTTCTCAGAGCAAAATGAACTAATGCAAAAAAATAGTCCCTTGTCTCCTGGTAAATGTGGCACTCAAGGCAAGCATGACTATTCCTGCTGACAAGCTGTGGCAGCAGGGTTTTAATGTCTCAGAAAACTGTGGATATGGCAAGAGCTGTATCATACAGCTGCTGGCAACATATATTTTCATCCCTTTATATTGCAAGAGGAAGGTGAAACCTGCTTCCAACTGCAGGCTGACTATTTCCTATGGAACCACTTGTGATGTCTCCAGTGTCTTTACTCCTAAATACCCTGACTGTTAACAAAATAACAGAGAAAAATGTTTATGTTTTCACCATAGGCAGATGAGAGTACTGGTCCTGTTTTGATTTACGTGTTGGACTTCATTTGGCTCTCACTTTCCCTGGCTTGAGTCAGAACTGATTGGAAGACATCCCATGGAGTACAGGGTCCATGGAATCTGAGTTACCACACTATTAACAAATGCCATAGAAGTACTACTGTAATGATCATGCTGTGGCTTTAAACTTACTTATACTTATTATCCCATAATCTGAGCAGCATCAGGCAAGTGAATAGTGCTGGCTTTTGCCACCCACTGAAATAGGAGCAATGCCTTATCAAATAAGATATTTTAAGCAGTGCTCTCATAAGTGGAGCAAGCAGCTGCCCATTTGAAAAAAAGACAAATTTGTAAATGATATTTTCTCCCAACAATAATTGTTTCCCCTTCAGATTTGCTCAAATCATTCCTACTTAACCAGTAATCTCACTAAAGCTGTCAGGAGCTCGTTTAACCAAACAAATGTGCTGAAAGAAGGGGTCCTGGCAGCCTGTGCTGTGAACACTGGGGGGGCTCCACAAACTCAGCACCCATGAGCTGCTGTGCACAGGGCAGAACCCTGGGCAGAAGAGCCTCTTCCAGAGGATGTGGGGTGCAAGATCTGATTTTGCTTCAGCTACAGAAGGAGCTTCCCTACCAGGGCTGAATACCAGGGTTGAAACCAGCCAGCCATCATTACAGGGTCAAAGATGAATGTTGGTTTTTTAAAACACAATTCCCATACCAGGCAGTCAGAGGCAGACAGCCAAAGGCTGCTCTGGCTTTCTTGGAGTGCAAGAGATACAAACTCCTGTTCTACAGAACTGATCAGTCAGCCTTGTCTAAAGCCCCCTTCTGCTCTGGGAGTGTTTGGTTGCCCTCTGTTGCACGAGGAGGACAAGCACAGGCCTACTTACACAAACATCAGTTTCTCCAAGAAATACACGCACAGCAATGCACTTGGAGAAATGCCTCAAGTATTAAAAACCAGCTCCTAAAAAGAAATCCTTATTATCTCAATATGGCTGCGAGACTAGTGAATCTAAAGGCCCATATGAAACCAATTTCATGCAATTTCGTAGCCATATATAATTGGGGGGGGGTGTGTATGTGTGTATAATTGGTTTCAAATGCAGGTCACAATGGATTGACTGAAGCTTCTGGCTCTTTGTCAGTCCAGTGTATTCCACCACTGTTTGAACAACAGTTTTCTATTTAGAGGGAACTGGTAACCATCCTGCCTTTCTTGTGTTGAAAGAATGAAACCCACCACCCTCTATCAAGGAAAAGATTCGTATCTGACTTGAAGCAAAGACTTCATGTGTGCTTTGTTTACCACTGGCAGTGATTTAAAACCACATGTTTTTTAATGGTCTGGTAATTTTTACATTCCTCATTTTTAATCATTTCTGTGAGGGAAGGTGAAGAAGGAACATTTCCTCTGCTTATGTCTGCTGAAAGGGCCTGTCTGTTTCTGGACAGGACACTCGTGGAGAAGCTCAAAATCATTGCTTTTCTATTTTACTTACTCCTTAATGAAGGGGAAATGAGCATTTCTTTAAAACCAAAGCTCTGCTGATGCTGAGGTTCACAAAAAGCCAATACCAGATTTTACTGCAGAGGGCCTCAACCAAGTAATGCCCTGGAAGGTTCCAAGAGCTGCCAGAGGAACCCGGCACAGCATCTTCCCAAACGGTACCTGTGCAACTCCTGCTTCTCACATGAGGTGAGGAAGACCTTGGCAGTACAAGATACTTTGTCAATCCTGGTTTCAGGAGGGAAGGTTGTGTTAAGGCCAAAGTCAAGCAGAAGCTGATGTTTCTGATGGTGAAGAAGGTGCTGGTGTACACCTCCTTTGAGTGGGCACACCCTGGATTTCTCGTGAGCCCGGAAAGTTCTGGTGTCCCCAACCCTGCACCTCTGACTATTCCAGCTGTAACCTCTCTGAATCCAGTTTTACATTGCTCTGGGAGCCTCTAAACTCACTCATCTGTCTGAGAAAGTGAAGACAAAACCCCTCATGCTCCTGTGCAGCAGATTTTGACACCAAGAAGGTACTGACAAAGTGGAGTTTTACTGTCAGCTTTTTGTGCATGTGAAAAGTTCAGGCTTCTTTGGAGCTTTTCAAACTGGGTCAGGAAATATTGCACAATGAACACCAGCAAGCCAAAAAAATCAGGTGAGGGAAGGGAGAGAACGTTGATTTTTAGCAGTGCTTACAGACAGCCTTCAGAGAACAAATATGGCAAAAAGTCACAAGGAGAAGAAACAGCACGGAAAAAAACCAGAATAGGTTAAAAAAGGCACAGGAAACAATGAAAAAACTAATATACTTTCTATGCAAACCTTGCTATAGAACCCGTAAAGCTTTCTCCAGACTTTTAAACAGGAACAGATATAAGAGACAGGCATCATTACAGCTGTCTCACAGATACAAGTGTTCAAGTTATACCAGGATGAAGGGACTGGCCCATGGGTCACTCCCCCAGTGACAGCTCTGAGACCTCAGTCCTGCTTCTCTCACCCCTGTGGACTTCTCAGACATGTTCAGCCACATGGTTGTTCATAAAATACCAAGCCTGGTTAACAGAAGGACTACACTGAACATTAGGAAAAAATATCAAAAACACCTTAAACTACACACAATTGAAAAAACAACACGGAGAAAACAAAGAACATTTCTGCTTGTAATTAAGTCGGTACTTAGATTCAAATTCACATATATCATCTGTGCATGCTAGATCTGCACCCCTTCTGTTGGTGAAGAGTGTTTAAACACAAAATACCTTCTGGCATAAGATGAAAAGACATTTCAGCAAATATGCTTTTATGTGTGTGATCAGGTATGTCCAAGAAATAAGAAAGGTCCTTGGGAATCTACACCCTCTAGAACAGACCTGTCTGTGACACATTACTGGGATGTCCTGCACTGGACATGAGCTGAATGGGACACTGCCTGTTCTCCCAGAACAGACCATCACTTTTTGACTGGGGAGCTGGGCTTCTCCAGCCCCCACAATGCTGCAAAAGAACACTGTGGTGAGGAAGCAAACAATCAAAATTCAACTTTCAGCTAGGATATAAACCCTTTCTGTTGCATCACTTAAGAAACACAAACAAAGGATATAAAGTTACCATCAAGTGCAGTGGTATTTTAGTTGGTCCTTTGGCAGAGATTTTCTCCCACAGCCCCCTTCGCACGTACCGGACAGTGGTGCCTGCGATCTGAAACTCACCAGGAAGCTCAATTTTCCAGTCGCTGTTTATGGATCTCTTACTGGAATCTTTTAAAGCTGGAATGAATCAAACACCACGGAATGAAATGCAAGCAAATTTGTAATTACAATACTGACTATTGGGCCTTTGTCTCAGGCTACCTCAAGCACAAGATGCAAAAACCTTGTAATGGATGTGAGTTTAAAAGAATAAAACTCACTTTTAGATGGTGCACTCAATGTTTCTAACTTGGATATGTTCTGTACTTCAGTTGATTAAGGCATTTTGAAGAATTAATATAAAATTCATAGAACATTTATCTCTAAATTCTTCTTTTAAATCCAACAAGACAACTCTGCAATTTAGGTTCCAAGCAGAATTTTCTTTCAGTTTCCAAATTTTGAGACTGCATTTTTCTAAAGCCTCCTTGAGAAAAAGCCTAATCAAATCTGTGTTGATTCACACGTGAAGATTCACAAGTGCAAACTACAACCGATGCTGTTTGTTTGTGCTCCATAACCAAACACTGAACAAATTAACATTCAGTTGTTACAGCTCTAAAGAGAAGTCAGGTTACAAAGCAGGGGCTGGTCAGTGGGCAGAATGTGAACTTGGACACCCTCTTTTCAGAGTCCAAGTGCTGGACACAAATGCATAAGGTCAGGTGCTGTAGGGTCACATCCATCCTGTGCCTCTGTGCCTCAGTAAGGCCAACATGGAAAGCTCAACTGCAGAAGGAAAGATGGATATTGAGAAGAAAAGATACTGAAGCTGTGTGTCCTTTTTTTCCAGCATAACTATTGCATCAGGATCACTGATGTCCTTCAAACACTCAAAGTCAACTCCAGCCATAAGGGCATTGCATTACTGTTGACTCTTCAGTGCAACCTGATCTAGGGATTGCTGTGTTTTCTGTGTTAGAACGGAAGCAGAGTTATCCAGATGTTGGTGTGATGCACTGAGGGAAGAGAAAATTGGCAGACCCTGTTCCAGCAGAAAGTGCCAGGCCCCTTTGTGGAGATCCATTCACCCTGATCAAATCTGCCCTGACAGCAGACAGACAGAATATCCCACGTGTTACTGGGCTTCCTTAGTTCAAGGTTAACTGTGTCTTTTGGCTAAGCCTTTAACAAGATGTTTTTTCAACCTCTAGCACCTCAGGCCTATTTTATTCTCTTCCACTAAAGAACACAACTTTGCTCTCACTTAACTGTGTGTGTTGCAAGAAGGTAAGAGAAGCTGTTTAAAGCCTTTGGATGTCAATAGGAAATTTCCCATTGTCATTCCCTTGGATGAAGCCCCCATAGCCAGCAAACCCTCCTGGATGTGCTCAGGATATATATTATATATATATGTATGTATGTATAAAAATATATATAATTTGTAATGTCTGAGCTCTGGGGGAATCTGGAGCAAGTCACAATGTTCTCTGCATCTGCATATGATTTTTGAGGACCTGTACCCTGGGAATTCCTGGAAAAATGTGGTTATCTGTCCTGCTGCAGACAACCTTCCTGACAACTCTCACGGTCCCATGAGAGGATCCAAAATCAGGGTGAAGGGGAACTGAAGTGGGAGAATGTTTTTTCTGAGGACAGTTCTCTCTGGCACACAGCCCAGGGGTACGACTGTGTCCTGGTATTTGCAGGCTGCAGTTTACTTCTGCTCCTCCTTTGTTCCTCAGTCCACAGAGTACCTTCTGCAAGCTCCAGGCACAACTCTGCAGCAGGACTGCTTTCCTCTGCCAAGACCGAGAGGCTTCCAGGCAGATCAAAGCAGCCACCACGCTGGCCCTGAGGAGCCATGGACATGACTAATCAAAGATAAAACTATCTCCAAGCAGCATGGCTGGCTAGGAAAGATATCCCAGCACGTGCTCAAAACTGTCTGAGAAGTTGAGTGACTTAAGTCATGCTTTGGTTCCAGCTCACCATCAAAGGGAGATAATTTGCTGATGAAAAGCAGCATTTCATCTTTGTGAACCTCTTTTCTGGGCAGGGTTTGATTTTGATTGCTGCAAGCACTGCTCCCTTAGTGACTGAGGAGATGGAGAGTTTGGAAACAGATCTGTTCCCTTCCCAAAGGTGCTCCTTGAGGATTGCAGGAATTGCACTGTGGACTCAGCAGAGCATTTGGGCCAAAGTGCTTTCAGAACTGTTTGCCTCCATTGCCTCATCAGCAAGATCACTGCTGCAGCTACAAAACCCTCCCTGTCTCCCACACAGAGAACTCCAATGGCTTTTGTCACACACAACCATTGGCTGGCTCTGCCCAGCCCCACAGGTGACAGAACTAAACCCAAACTTGCACAGTAGAAGAGCAGAAGGAGCAGGGACCCCAGCAACAACCTGTAACTTCTGTTTTTCTTGTTGGCTGGAAGGCAGGAACTGACCAATCAACTTCTAAACTCGGAATCCAGTCAGATCTTTATTTCCACCTTGGGTCCCTCCAGCCAGCTTCCCAGCCTGTGGACAAAAACTGCCCAGGCATTTCCTCTTCAAGGTGGTTTTTAAGAGTTCCAGCCAGCCAAGACAGCCAGCGTGGGTTGCCTGTAGGTGGAGGGAAATTCTTCAGGCACTGCTCCCAGCACATGGAATAATGATTCCAAATTATGCTGGGCTTCTTTCCAAAATTTTGTACCTGGTTCTGAGTAGAAATAGAACCTGAGTGGACTTAGCTTAGTCAGTGCTATTGAAATAGAAAATCCTTCCACACTCAGACCTGGATTTAAGAGTGATTGGGTTTTTTTCTTGGTCATCTTTATTGTCCTACTGGAACCCTCCTGCTGTTATTCTTCATCTCAGCTCAGCAAGACATTGGGTACTTTTATTTTGTGTTGAGTGTTCCTTGAAAGAGAAAACCCTGGAAAGCTTAGAGAAGTTCTCCTGGCTCCTGACCACGAACCAAAGAGCTGAAAGCACTCAAAGCTTTAAAAGAGCCAGATTTTTATCTATCTTTATGTGATGCACACAGGGCCAACTCCTGCTCTCAAAAACACACAATCCTAATCTTCACCACCCAGTGGGGAACCCTCTGCTTTAGTCAAGGTTATGTTGTCCCAAGGAAGGGCAGTCTCTTACTCCACGTAAGACTCTCAGTGCTCTGCTATCTGCCAAAGCCCAAATACCCTGTGCAAACCCCACCAAGACAAACAAAAAGGCTGGTTTCCAGAAGCAGAGCACTTGCAAACCCCAAAGAAACACTGGCTCCCATTGTTCCACCAGGCTTTGCTATGTCAAACATCTCACGTGTAGGCAGGATCTTCTGGCAGGCTGGCTACAGCAGTATGGAAATAGGAGCAGTGCTGATACTGCTTCCTACCAAGAAGTGGCACAAATGCCAATGGTTTGACCAAAAGGAAGCTGAATGACATAATTTGCTTTTCTTTTTTCCCCTAAATCTGGAATGAAAGAGAACAAAACCATATTTCCCAGTGGTACTGCCAACTGTGGCAGCATCTCAAGACAGAAAACCAATAGACATGAACTGGACCTGAAATCCTGACACAACCACTATGCAAATGTTTTAAACAGCATCCTGTATTCCAGTGCTGGATATTTACGTCTCCTTTTGGCTGGAGGCGAAGAATTATAAGCAAATATGTGGAAATTAGAAAGCAAGGTCTGAGCTTTGCTCTGACTCCCTGCATAGCCATGAGCAAGCTGCAACACCTCCGTTTCCTCTTCCACAAAACAGAAAGTGACAAGTTCTGCAATCCTCTCAGAGTTCCTTCCTCTCTGGAAGCAATTCCATGGCCATGCAGCTCTGATTGTGCCAGGGACCTTTCACGTGTCGGGGATTTTTTGGATCTTGGACAATTTTCTTCAAGCCCCTGCTCTGCCACAGGCTTCCTCTGTAAATTCAGGGCCACGGGGCATTAGCATTGCTTTAGCATTGCTGTGACCTGGACTCCCTAGAAGCACAAAAACCCTTTTTCTATTGTACACAGAAAGAAATGCCCCAAACATTGAAGGGAAGAGGCAGAAGAGCAGACTGACATATCCTCAGTGAAACTGACTGGCTGCACTTTACAAATGCCATTCTGACCTTTAATTTATGCAATGAGTAACTGAACAACGAATTCTCTGACAGACTCTGCTCTACAACAACCTCAAATGCAAATCTTACCCATCAGCCATGTCTAAACCTTTTTTTCCCAATAGGAAAAGAAGAGGAGGATGCCCGTTCTCCTCTGGAGGAATGCAGCAGTAGAAATGACAAGAAGATTAAACAAATTTTTTGGCCTGATAAAATAGAGGAAAGTGCACCAGAGGCTTCAGCCAAGCCCATCTCAGAGCGCAGGATCAGATCTTGGGTACAGCAACCAGTGAAAATGTGCTGCTGCAGGAAATGGCAGCAGGTTACTGAGGGGTATCAGCTGCCCTGTCCAGCCTCTGCTTCAGACTGAGCTGGGCGCCTTCCTATCAGTCCCTCTGCCATTCCCTTCTCTAAACACACTGTTCTCTTCCCCACTCCCTCCTGAAGTGCTGTGTGCTCCTGGCAGCTCTGTGTAAGCCACTGCCAAGTTCTGCTCAGGAACTCTTCTGTCTGTATATAAAAGTACTCTCTGGTCCTTCCAGGTTGCACAGGGCCTGTAAGTGTCACATTCTATCACATCAAGCAAACATCATGAAACCAAGCCACAAAAGCAGATATTGCAGCAAGGCTCAAATCACCGGCCCCTCCCTGGCAGCAACAAACCTTACAGGTCATTTAGAGAAGGGTCATTTTTAAAAGAAAACAGTGTTGAATTTTAATAAAACCATTTTTCTCTTTTTTTTTTTTTTTTTTACCCAGAAAGCTGTGAGCTGGTTTATCCTCGACCACCCTGATCCGCCGGGCACCTGCAGGGATCACAGCAGCTTCAATGTAACCTACAGCAACAAAAAAAGGGGTGAATGAGAGCAGGGCAGGGCCAGCCAGGATCAGCCATCCCGTATCTCCCTGTGAAAAACTCAACTCCAGGCTGGGGATGAGTGAGAAACACTCCAAATGAGATCCCTGTGCTGGCAGCCAGGTTTCACTGCTGTGATAGGCGTGGTCATGACTAAATTTCAGCAGAAATGCATGTGTGCCACTCAGCTGTGACTTCAGGCTTGTTAATTAGCTCTAATTAGATCTGCACCCTTCCAATCACCCTGGTTTTCCTGCAGTACTGATATGTACTGCATGAGGACACTGCAAAGTGTCTCTGACAGGAGCAACACTACCTAAAAGAGACATTTGAAATGATGTTTCCAGTGGATGCTTCTGCTTTGTCCTCCCTGTTGAGGCTGTGGTGTCAGAAAGGACTCACTTCCACAAAACTTTCTGATGATGCTAAAACTGAAAAGAGGGAATTAGTGGGACAAATGAGGGAAAAAACTTGTTTTCACTACATTTCAGCTTTGTATAAAAATTCTAGAGGATATTATGATCTCCTTGCATTGGGCTGCTGAGAGTTCAACAGCTCAGATTTAATGCAACAACAGAGCTGGAAGTTTCTCAAGGACTGACACCACTAGTCACCTCTAAACTATTTTTTTAGGACTGATTTTGAGCCAGAATACAATTCTGCTCAATTCTATTTGAACAGAATACAATAAGAATAAGCAGGAGCTACAAGGGAATGAAGCCTATTTTCCCCCACTACGGAGATGTGTGGAGTTACAGACTCGCTCCATGAGGTGGAAGTGGTGCCTTTAAATAATAAAGCAGAAGAACACCAGGGCCCATTTCAAAGAGCCAGGCAGAGCTTTTCCACTGGCTTCACTAGACTTAGAATCAGGCCTCTGTAGATGACACTAATCTCATCACAATCATGACTTGATTCCTTCTAATTGGCCACCCAGTTTACTTTGCAGTGTATCACTTGGCACCTTCCTAGGGTTATTGCTGTCCTCTTTCTTTTAGATGTTAAGCAGCTTATCCTGTATGTTCCCTCATCCCCTTTCCTTACTTTAAAGGGCTCTGTGAAGTTGTGTTGTGTCAGTGACGCCTTTTTGGGAATTATGGGCTCTCTAGAGCAATGGGTTGGAGAAGTGTTGGCACAGGGAGCAGTGATTCCTCCAGCACTTAGAAGTGTTCAGGGAGCTATTTTAGGGATAAAAGTGCAGCTGAACAGCTCTGTTGTGCTGATAGAGGGAGGACTCAACGGAGGAAGGTGACAGCCTCTTGCACCTCAGCACTAAGTGATTCTCCTGCCATTGTGAGACTGATTTGGGGTCTCAGAGGGTGGATTCATTTCCTGAATATCCATTTCATAAGTGAGGCGTGAGGTCTTGGGTTTCATCAGGTGCAGAGGGTGGGCAGCTAGCTTGGGCCAGACAGGCTCCCTCTTTCCCTGATTGTTGTATCTGACTGACTCTTTCATCTGACCCTTCAGCTCAGCAATCTTTGCACTTGTTCATCCTCACTTCCTTCTCCCTTACTCAGGGTTCTCAGAAATGGTCACTCATCCCTTGCAGGAAAACCAGAGAGAGGGGCAGCAGAGCTCAAACCTTGTCAGTGCACAGAAGCCAGAGCAGAGGCTCTCCCAGCTGCTGTTCCAGC
Organism: Petroica traversi; assembly: GCA_025920805.1. Taxonomy (NCBI): domain Eukaryota; kingdom Metazoa; phylum Chordata; class Aves; order Passeriformes; family Petroicidae; genus Petroica; species Petroica traversi. The sequence continues at coordinate 62,332 of JAHLSL010011796.1, forward strand.
CTGGGTCTCACCAGGAAAAATCATTACTTCCAGGGTCAAGTTTTCAAAGGCAATACTGAAATCTGTTATGAAATCACAGCAAACAGATGTTGGGCTTTATCCTAGACATTGCCAGGAGTTGGTTTTTCATCAGCAGAGACCTCAAATCACAGTCAATACAGAGTGTTGCAGATATCAAACATCCTCATTGCACCCCATGCAGCTGCACAGAAACCCAACCAACAACTACTCAAGACATGAACACACAGCAAAAGTGTGACCAGTGACAGTCTGCCACAGAGAAACAGCTCCTGAGACACCCCTGAACACCCCTGTTAGGAAGCCGGTTTGGAACATGCCCAAGTTAAAGGTAATTTAATGTATCTACTAGGGGACTATTTACTTATTTAGTTTTTAAACTAGACACAAATGCTCAGAGCTAAATCAAGCAGGGGTTGGAGACAAAGTTACTCTGAATTTAGTGGAAGGCAGTCACCAAGTGAACTCTGGGTCTGTCCCCTGACCCAGCAGCAGGCAGGAGTGTGTCACACTGCTTTAGAGGTGAGCAAACCCTGGGGCTGTGCTTAGCTCCAGCCATAAATACACTCATTTCATCACTTTGCCATGAGAGAAACACTACGTGGAAAAGTGATTTTTATGTTACTTTTTACAATAGTAAATAGTGAAGTGTGAGCTATTCATAGAGTATTAGTTCTGGAGATTGTTTGGTTTGGTCTCACACCAGATTTTTCTTCTTGTGTAATTTCTAATCCTGATTGATGGCTTTGGGGGGCTGCACTCACAGCTCCTGAATAAGAAGAAACACCCTGTGTTAACTCACTATGCCACAAACCTGACTGCTGACCCCCACTCTCCTCTTAGAGAGCTGCCAAATGCCTTTCAGGTGTTTGGATCTGACCTGTCCTGAAGCAGAACCCTTGGGCATGTCCCACCAGGAGCACCTGGACACTCTCACCCGTTATCTCCAGCAATGCTGTGTGAGTTAGTGGTCGAATTCTGCTGCAAGCAGACTGGATATCACCCATGCACATTTGCCACAGGTACAAACTCGGGTCACCTCCACCACTCCACTCTGGTCCTCAGAGCTGGTGGGAGGCTTCTGGTCACAGATTCCTGATCTTTGAGATAACTGCACCAGGAAACACATCCAGTGTTTTCCAGGCACATTTTATTAAGGAAACTGTAACTGCAGATTGCCAGAAAGATTATCAAGTGTCAGCTGGAAAGACGAAAAAAAGTCTCAGAGTTGGCCCCGAGACAAGGACTCTCAAAGCTCTGCTAGGTCTTAGGATAATTGTCTGCAAGGCCGGGGTTTGTAAGGCTGGGCTTAAAGTTCTGCTTTAAATGAGGAACTAGTTAAAGACTGATGAGATTTGGCAACTATCAGGCAGTATTTTTAGTAATTTCACCCATAAATCAGCCTGTTAAGATGAAGCTTTGAAAATACAACAGGAGAACTTCATTATTTGATAATTTATAGTGCTGTATGCAGCATACTCCACCTTGGGAACAGTTACTTTGGCACACACCAATCTTTCTGGATAATCTGCATTACATCAGTGTCTCAGGAATGTAAGACTGTGATTGAAGCAAATCCTAGATACAAATTTTATGGTGTAACTCGTATTAGGAGAGACACCAGAACAAAGAGGTGGCTTTGTCATCAAGGAGATTAATATGTGAACAGTGGCTACTGTATCTTCATTTAAATGCTGGAGAGATTTGCAAGAGGAAAGCAGCCCACACAGAAAAATCCATTGTTAGCCATTGTTATTACTCCCAGAAAGAACAGAAGGTTTAGTGTGAACTTCAGAATGTCACTGATCTACTGCAAAACTCTTCTGGTTCACACTGCAGTGAAAGATGGACCCAGAGGTGAAGGAGAAATTATCCCATGGCTGAAAGTACCAATCCCTGAGCATTGCACCTTTGTGCCTTATCCCTGTACACACCAAAACCAGGTGTGAGAAAGTCAATAGGGCTCAGCCCATTATCAAACCTGCCAAAAGGGCTTTGAACAAACATCTCAAGGTAGAAGCCAAGGAGATCAGGCTGTCCTGCCTGCCTGCCAGCCCTGGCCAGCACAGCTTCCATGGTGTTTCAGGAATAAACATCAGCTCAGCATCTCAGACTCCACCTCCTGCCCACCGTGCAACTTTGCTGAATGCTGCTTCTTGCAGTGGAGTGCAAATTATTATTTTCTGAATAGCTGTGATGCTTCTCCTTTGCTTTCAGCCTGAGAATAAATCCTGCACTTGCACCTGTCCCCTTCCAGCCATGGGATAGCTCATTTGGAAGGAAATCATTTCTCTGGAGAGCCATGGATAGATTTCAAAGCCTCCTACCATTGCTGTGAAGTTTGTTACTGGGATTTCTAACCTGTATGTTCTGATGAATCCCTTATAAGGGATCTCTGAGTTAAAGATTAGGTAGAACTCTACCATAATTTACATATGCACCCTATTTATAAAAAAAGACATTTTTGTGTTGGCTAAAGATGCTCCCAGTCAGCACAACAGCACTACTGTTCAAATTTCTTTTAACAAGTGCTGACAAACAGCATATGCAATAAACCCCCCACTTTTCCACCACCTTAGAAAGAAAAATTCCTAGCAAAGATATACTTTTCCTTTCCCAAAATGATGGTTATAGCAACTGGCATATCTCACCTTATTAGATTCTCCATTAAAAAAACCCAAATATCTGTGGTCATTTTTTTGAATCATAACCATTAATTCTTTTGAATCACAATCATAAATGAAAACCTTGATGTGGCTGAAAAAAATCAAGAGAGACAGACCCAGATTTCCGAGCATTACAGGCACAGCCTTGGGGAAGCTGTCAGTGATAAATCAGCTGCTCAACAGACAGGAATCAAAGAGCTGTCCTTCATTTCTAGGTCCCTTGTACAGTGGCAGGGTGACAGAGGTGGACTTCAGAACAACTCTGTGTTTGGTTTTGAAAAATTATTTTGTAGAAATAGGTACAGGGCATGCTGCCAGTCGAAAGGAAACCTCAGTCTAAACAGTGCATTCAGCTGGCCTGCTGAAGACAGCCAGCTGCACTCAAGTGTATGTGATGTTTAGCAGCATAAGTAAAGGCTTTTGACCTCCTCTCCAGCAGAAAAATGGGGTCCATTTCCAGTTGGATCACCCTGGATCACAGGTGGTAAAAGCTGAACTGCTGGACCTCCTATGAGGCACTTTGAATGTTCCACCATCTACCCCACCAGAGGGGCAGAACCTCTGTGACATTAAAGCTGGGGGATAAAAAGAAACAGACCTGGTTCTTTTTGCTGGGTGCATGAAAATTTGGCTCCCTTTCACACAGACAGGTTCCCTAAAAGGAAAGGATCTGTACTTTTTATCTCTGACAAGGCACGTGAAACAGTAAAAGGACTTGAAGTTTATCCATGGCTTTAGATACCAAATTTCCCCATCTAATCCGACAAAAAGAAGATAAAGAACCAACACCAAAGGATTTCACCAACACCCACTGACACTGCAAACAGCATTCAAGTATCTTACACGAGAAACACTTGGGAACAGCCTTTGCCTTTGCCATCACACATGTGGAAACCTTCTTACAATGACTATTGGTTACTAAGAAACAGAAAGGAGTTGGCAGGGGTTTAGTTCAGTTCACAGGGCTCCGCAACATCATTTGCAATCACAGGACACAGAGGGACCAATCCTGCAACCAGAGGAGTCCCAGGGGCAGAGCCCAAGGCTGCAGCTGCAATTTCCCAAACTGATACCACTCCAAAACAATCAATGTCTTGATGTTTGAAGTCTATTCTCTTTTGAAATAATAAATCAGCACACTGGACTCAGGGTCTTGGCCTTGACTTGGAACGCAGCCAGGTTGTGGGGATTTGCCACTGAACTGAGCAATCATTTACACACCCAAACCCTGAACTTGCTATCACCAGAATACTGTGGATATTTCTTTGCCCCAGCTTACATCAAATTTTTGCTTAACTGCCAACTAAAAAAAAAAAAAAAAAAAAAAGACTGTTTTTTTCCTTAAGTAACCTTACATTCATTTGTGATACCCCAGACCTGGAGCTTTGCCTGCTGCCTGAGATTCAGTGGGTTCACCTGAGGACCTGATTCTGTAAAACTGCAGCATGTGAGTAGAAATGGATAGAAGAAAACATAAAATTTAATTAGCTTCCCAAATTAAATTAAAAATACAAGAAAACATCTAACAAATGGCTATGAGGTTACTCTGGTAAAAACAATTATCTTTTAGATTATATGAGATGGGTAAAGGTGGAAACACTCCACTGACAAAGCAACACTTTGACAGATTTGTGCTTCTGAGATGATCAGCAGAGAATCCAAATGCTTGAACACTGTCCACGAGTCATCAGGAATTCTTTCTGATAAGGTTCCAGGGCACTGGGGGTGAAAAACTCCTGCAGAGTCCTGGCAGCCAGCTAAGGCTGAAACTGCTCTGTTCCTACAGCCTTGTAAAGTCACCACCTTACGCAGACTGTGTAGCTGGAAACGAGTGCAACTTCCTGGCAATGACCCAGAAATCTCTTATTTATCTGCACAAGACGTTTTGTAGACTCATTGGAAAAGACAGAAGATAGCTACTCTTCAGGAACACATAAGAAATCCATGAAAGCTGCTAACCTGCTACAGAAATGGAGAATAGCTGGGTTTTTTTCAATGGAAATGAAGAACCACTTGCACTTCCCAGCACTTGCATCAAATGCAAAAGATTTGATGTGAGTGGGAAATAATTGGGACAAAAAAGTCAAAGGCAGTAATGCAGGGAACCATTTAACAGCTTGGCCAAGCACACAAATGTGCTCCAGAGAGATGAGGTGCAGGTGGGAAATCCTGCATCTCACAGGAGGTGACAGATCCCACTGGCCCCACAGATGAGGAAGAGGTCAGTGAACAAAATCAGAGCCTCAGACTTCAGAGCTGAGACCTGGACTAAAGGGAGCTGCAAAGCACTGGTGCTGCTCTAGCCACTAAACTGAAGTGCGTGCTTAAAGGGGATTTTCATGTGCTTTGTGGAACTCAGTCCTGCAGCAGCAAATACTGAATGTATTTCTCCACACAGAAATGGCAATTCTGTATTCACTGAATAGGAAATAATTTTTTTCCTGGACAATTGTTTCTTTCTGGAGCAGCTTCCAAGCTCTGGCCATGGCTTTCCCTCCCTTTCGCTAATTAGATGTGTGATAACAGGTTTCTCAGAAGTGTAGAACAGAAACTCTGTAACAAAGACTAATTCAAACACCAAGCTGTACATACATTAATGTTTAACAAGAGAGGGAAAAGTCCTAATTCCTAAGTCCTAATACTTTTGCTGGCACAGAATCAGTAAAATTATTCAGAGGGGAGTGCAGTGCTCTTTCCTTTAGCTGAGATACTCTGATTATAACATGAATCATCTACAACATGCAACATACATCATTCTGAGACCTCAAAGATGGTGCTGAAATCCAACTTCCCTCCCACTGGGAAAGATTCTGTGATTTTGTCTCCTATTTAACCATCAGCACCAGTAGCACTCAAAATGAGAAACACAACTTCACCCTGAATTTCAGGCAGAGGCAGTGGCTGGTATCTGGGCAAGTAAGTAAGAAGCAGATGGTATTTCACACTTGAAGTGAATTGGGGTTTGTTTTGCGGTTCTTAGGTGCTTCCTAGAGCTGTTTTTTCTAGGTGACTCCAGTGCTATCCAAGAAGAAGAGCTGTTAGTGCCACCCCAGCTCGGCTCCAGCAGGAACAAGAACCCCAGTGAGTGTTACTCACCCATGCCCTTGGTGTGGTTGAAGTCTCCTTTGACCACTTTGCAGGTTTTCCCATCGCCACTGCAGATCCCACAGCGATCCTCTTTGGCAGCCGAGCCAATGATCCCATCACAGCCAATTTTCTAATGACAACAACCAGAGGCCCCCATTACTTTGTTTGCAAGGTTAGAGCATCTCTAAACAGTGAGGTCAAGACTAAGATTGACATCTGACTGAAAACCTGAATGGGGAGAAAACATTGAATTATTAATTACACTTTTGAAATACCTGTAAAAAGAGCTCATTAATCAGATGGCTCAAGATACCTGAAATGCAAGAATAGTTCAGTGGAAGCAGGCCAGGTTCATATTTGGCCAATTTCTGCCACAAGATTGCCTATGCAATTATGAAATTTTCCACATGCTTGCAGTCTATTAAGAATCAACCTTCAAATGAAAAATAAATGATAAAATCTAGCAGTTTCATCTAAAGCTTCACTATAAATGGTGTTTTCATCATCTTCTATACATGCCTAATTTTCTTCCAATAAAAACCTGCAGTTCTGCTTCCACAGATGGGAAGAATCACAATATTCTCCCTGTAGCTATTGGGATTATCATCATAATCTTCCTTATTCCCAAAGCATTCAAAGGTTATGATGGCAAATATTCCACATTTATAGATCTTGAGGCTGATGAGACTGTCATTAATCTATATAAACTGTATCCTGTCCATGTAAGACCCTCAAAATAATCAGCAATTCACTTTTAAAACATAAATTTCTACTGAAATAAGCATTATCATTATACAAGTTATTAGCAGAGACTGCACTATTAAAAATTAGTTTAAGATTTATTCTGCACAGATAAACAGTTTCTTGGCAAATGAGTAGCAGGACTGTCACTAATAAGACTTATTTGAATAAGGCTGTTTGGTCTCTCCCTTCTTTGCCTTCTTATAATGAAGCCAGAGGAAAGTTGGAGGGATATCTTAGGGAATGATCAAAACAACAAACATTTTGAAAAATAGGGTAAGCAGGGAAATAGTAAGAGAACTCGGGCTGTTTATCTGAGCCTGTCTGCGTGTAAGCAATGCAATTTGGATCAGAACTCCAACATTCCCTTGTTTCAGAAGACCCTGGCCACTGCCTGAGTCCAGATGTATTTCAGGGATCAAAGACTGCCAGTGTTCCACCGTGTGCTGATGCAGAGCTTGTCTGGGTAAATCATTAGGGACAGACATGCTGAGAGAGGATGATCATCCTAAACACGTACCAGGGAAATGCTGCTCATTAACAGACACAGCACCTACACTGGTGCACGGGAACAGCAGGGAAAAAACCTGTATAAATGTATAAATGGGAGTTAAAAGAGGTAGGAGGAAGATTGTGGGGTTTCTGGCAGTTGCAATTCTCAAGCCTAAACTTCACGCCCGTGTCCAACAAATAATTTTGGGATATTGAACGTGACTCTGCCCCCAGCACAGAAGGATGTCCCAGCAGCTCTCCTTCCAGGAAAATCAGGATGATTTATTAATGGGGTTGCTGAAAGGCAGCTGGAAATAAATGCCTGCCTGCCACCCTGCTGAGATACTGGAAGGGCTGTGTTTAATTTAAGGCTCTGGTGCTATCTTTTATTGTGCTGCATTGTTATTAGCACTATGTGAGCACACAGATGAATAAAGGGAACATAATGAGTGTTGAACCACACTTATTCCCAGAGCTACACGAGGAGTCCGTAGGACTCTAACGGAGGCAGGGAAAGAATGGGGAGCTGGCAATCACATGCTTTGTGTTTACACTGGAGTTTCCCAGATAATGGAAACCAGTGCAAGCCAGCAAAGCTTGGGAAGACTGAGTCCCCCCTCTGCTGAGACTGGGGTTCAAGACAAGCCATTTCCTCACACCTTTACTTGGCCACTGACACCCTTTGACTTGAGAGATCCTCTCTGAAGGCATGGAAAGAACCCACTGAATGCACAAATGTAACTCCCAAAACCTTCTTTTTACCTTTCCTTTTCACCCTAATTCCCTGTGAGTGAAGGACCTGGGAATGGCCCTTGCATCCTTCTCTTCAATGGCACCATTGCTCCCATCCACAGGGCAGGCCTTTCCCTCAATTCAGGACTTGAGAATTAAAGTCCTGATCACATTTGGGCCAGGAAATGGCTTCTTACAAAGGAATATCTCTAAGAGAATAAAACACTTCTTTATTTCTTGGCTTCAAGATGAAAATTGGTGCATTCTTGCTACTTTATGGGGGAAAAATACCTTGGAAGCACTTTAGTGTTGTCTACACAAACACTAGAGCCCGTTTCACTCTCCCCAAGCCTTCCAATCATTTCCAAACTGAAAGTGCATTTAATAACAGTACATTTAATAACAGTACATTATGAAACAGCTTTGGGTAAGATTTGACAGCAGATTCCAAAAGCTGCAAAGTCATTTAGACATACATTGCAGCGACCACCTCGGTCACACTGATCCTTTGAGGACTCCCAACATGGAAAATACTCTTAAAACCACCACCATGGCCACTCTTAAAACAAGTGGATCAGTTGATCAAAGGGGAATAGACAGGGCTGGAAGGGCAGAACACAGTGGGTATCACCTTTGTGGGAGCAAAGTACCTGCCAGCAGTTCCTGGGCTGTTATTGAGATTTCTCCAAGGTGTGAGAGCCCCTGAGATTCCAGCACTGGGTGGAAAAACCATCAAGTGTGAACATCAGCAGCTTCTGACTGACAACATGCTCTGTGTATTATCCTGTCCATCCTTTAACAATAGAGCTGTCCTCAGCCTGCAGAAAGCTTTCCAAAATGTGAGAGCCTAATTAACCATTTGCAAGGGGGAAATCTCAAGTTTCATTGCTCAAAAGTCAAGTTTTCACAGTGCAGAAAGAATCCCTTAAAACCTAGATAGTTCAAGGGAGTTGTTTGATCTTTGCCATCTCTCACTTGCTTTGTGTTCCTTCCTGTCCAGTGCAACAAAACGAGGTAAGGGGATTTATTAAATTGAGAAGCAGAAAGAGGAAGTTTTAAATTCTGAAGAAAGAAAGACCTTGTAAATAACAATAACATCCCGTGTGTTTAACCCAAGAGTTATCCTGCAGGTGAGCAGAGTCCATGGACCAGTCCATCCAGTAATTTCTGGATACTTTCAGTTCCATCAGTCTTGAATGGACTGGTGAGAAGGGAAGTGGCATTAGAACATGGGAATGCTGGCAAGAAACATGAAAATAAGTCTTTTACGGCTTCTAGTCCTCAGCATGGACAGTCAAAAATGTGTCCACAGGTTTCTTAATGCTCTTCCACCCAGACAGCCTCCTACTCTGACACCACATTTTGGAACCAGCCACTGACCTTTAAATTGGCAGGTAACTGCTCGTTTGCTGAGCCAAAGGCCTGAAATTAATTCTCTTTAAGCCGGTATCTCCATCCACCCTTCCTTCCCTCCCTCCCCCTTCTTCTCATTTTTATAATTAAACATCTGAAAGTACTGCTTGTTGGGTGGTATTTCCAGCTTCAGTCATTGCTGGCTCCAGCATAGGAAAACTCCTCTTCTCTTCTGAATACATATCTCTTGGATTCTTCTGTGTGAACTATTCTCTGTATTGCTGGGGTATTTTTTAATGATATTTTTATTTGTATTTTCAATGGCTGTGAAAGAACTCAATTGATACAGCTTGTGAGGGTATGTTTTGCTACATAAACACAATTATTTTTGTTATATACACCCACCCTGTGCAAGAAACGACATTGTAGGCTCACAAAACTGTAATGCTTCCCATATGCTGAATTAACTGTCTGTCTCAATGGATCAAATATAAATATTGATGCAACATGTGCCATTTTACAAATTAATCATGTACAGAGCAGGCTGGTTATGACAGAATCATCTACACTGCCAATTCCTTTGGTCCATAATATCCAATGTCCATTGATACCTCCAGGGATTGACCACATGAAACAGGAATGTACAGATGTGAGCAAGTGACATTCAGATCTAAGGGGAAGAGAATTCTTATTTTGTTGTTTTAAACACGTCTGCCCCTGTGGAGGATTGTGGGTGGCTGTCAGGGCTGGGTGAGGTGAGTCTGGGTCCCCAGTCAAGCACTTCATCTCTGAGTTACTCCAGTTTCTGTTCCACAACAAATTTTATGCTATGGATTGGAGTCCGTGTAGGAGTAAGTTCAGCAAATATCCTCCTGTCATTTCCCAAGCCTTCAGGTTTTGTCTGAATCAGAGCAGCTGGGCTGGATCAGGAGTTAGACACCTCCTATTTTAAATTAGCATTATCTCATGTGCATTAGGTCTGCAATGTCACCTGCCCATTGACTTTGTGCTTAGACCCCTCAGCAGCTCATAGCGGTGTTAGACACAGTAATTCCTCATTTTTCATATCAAGAGATTGGAAGTTTTGACACTGAGTGTCAAAACCTCTGTGCTCATGAGAGAACACGCAAATAATACAATGTTCTTTCCCATCCCAGGAATTCCTTTGCTTCTGTTCCGTTATATGATTTCCATGGGATAACATGGAATAAAAACTGGGGGAAACACCAGTTCATTCCACACTACAAAATACACCATAAACTAGTAGGATATCAATAGAGAGTTGGTTTTTGTCACTATGCCTTACTCACCAAAATCCCTGATATTCTTTTTAGCCTCAGATTACATTGCTACAGATCCAGACACAGGGGGGAAAAAAAGGCAATTATACAACAGGTTTCTGTAGTTCAGACAATCCTTCTAGATTTTGTGCACATGCACTAAATAATTTATCAAAGTGCAGTGCTAAGCCAAGTTGTTGTATGGAGACAAGCTACCCAGTCTGGAACATCTTGTACCACAGTTTGTAATGCAGGAATATGAATAATACATGGAAAATACTCAAGTGAGGAGACAAAGCCAGAACTGCAGGCATCAATCAAATGCAAGAAGTGGGTACTAAGTATGTAAAAAACTGTTTGCCAGCAGCAGGCCCAGTAGATAAATTCAATTTCTCCTCTGCCACCTGTGGCACCCTCCTGACACTCTGCCTGTCCAGTCTGCAGAAGCTATTTTTGAAAATCTGTCCATTTTCCGCTCCCTTTTCATAGTGTGACAATCACTTTCAGAAGAAGGTAGTTCCGTAACATATTTGTTGTGCCAGGACAACTTAATATGTGGTTGATTATCATTAAACATACTGTGGATTCACCAGCCAGTTGAAAAGTAGGTGTGATATGACAATACATTCATGAGAAAACTGCAGACAGAGCCAAAACATCTTCTCTTAAATTGCTAAATCACAGCAAAGACTGCCCTTGATCTCTAGCCCAGTTCTGCTATACAAGAGGTCTCTCTTTTCACAGAGACCTTAAATACATCCTGGAGCACAATCTGTAGTCCCCACTGGAAAGTTCTCATGCTGTCATGAGGCTCAGACTAATCCTACTTTGAGAAAAGCCAGCACGAGGTCATGTGCATCATAGCAGTCAGCTGAGCAGCTTGTCTTCTCCTCACCCCTCTGCTCTGTGACATCTGACACTTTTTTTAGCTCCCCTTCTGCCAGCAGTTTTGAATTAACCTCAGCAGCACAGAGCAAAGCACTGCGAGGGGTCAGAAAGTGCCCTGCTCTCATGAGTGTTCTCTCATCAAACACATACCCCACAGGCTCAGGGAAGAGCAAAACCCTCAGGGAATCCTCTCCTGAAAGCCATTGTCACTTGAGGAGAAATAGGAGAAGATGAGGTGCAGGTTGCAGTGCCCTGCCCCACCTTCCCCCATGGCTGTAGTGTCCATGTCAGGGAAAGCAAACTGCTGCAAAGCCTGAATGAGCATCCACCCTCCTTCTCCTCCTCAAACACATCAGGCTGCTCTTGTGCCCCAGGCTGTTACAGATTTTCTGTCCCTGAAAAATCTCTGGAGAAAATAAATTCTCCTTGCTAGATGGCCATGTGTATTTTGAGAAGGAAATGTCAAAGACCTACATACGCTTTGAAGAGGGGCTCCAGTTTGCTCAGAGGATGGCAAAAAATGGTGCATTTGAAATGTTCAGCCTCAAAAAGACTCCATTAAACAAGGACAAAATTTAATTGGGACCTTATGATTCATCTCCAAAACAAGGAGTAAGGCTAGAAAAAGTCTAGGTGATTTAGGAACCCCTATGCTAAATTTAGGGCTGACTTTATTCTCTGGTGCTTCTATGCATGATCAAAGTCATAACCCAGTTTACTCACTCCAGCTGCCTTCAAGTGTAAGGGATAAATACAGGGATGCTGCTGCTTTTGATGATTTTTGTTTCAGGGATAGTGAGGCTGACACCAAAGGCTTCATTGACACCTTTTAGATTGGAGCTCAGCTTCAAAGTGAAACTGTAATAACTTCACAAAGTACAACTGAAGGAAAACTCCCTTAGTGCCCAAATGTAGCTGGGGCATTTTGAGGCTTCAGACAATCTGTTCCTGCTTTCCTGCTCAAAACTCTCCTCTCCTTGCCATACTTTCTTCTTTGCCATGTTCATCTACATTCATTCACCATCTAAGAACAATTCATGGGCTGCATTTAGGAGCATCTAATGAAGGGAGAGGATCTATTATAAATCCTGGGCTAGATGTTCACAGGCAATGGTTACTGCTAATTTGTCTATTGCACTGACAGTGTGTCGGTTCCTGCCTTTGAGAACCTCTAACTAGAAGGATTACATAAGAAAATAAATAACAGTAATACCACCCTCTGATTTCAGCACTCATTCTCTTCTCCAGGCCCCCTGCAACGCTTATTGCCAGGCTTTGTCTGCGCTGGGTAAAGAAACAAGGAGAGGAGTAATTAAATGAATATGGCAATTAAATTAGTTTAATAGGCAGCTAGTCAGACAAATATCTGTGGCAAATGGGGTACACAGGCACATATGGCAATTCTCAGCACTGCACTGCATATAAGGCAGAGGAGTATTATAAATGAGTTCACAGGGTTTTCAGATCTGCTCGCCTTGAACTGATCATTCTGCATTTTTTCTCAGCCAGATGCAAATGGACTGAATGTTCTGCAGCTGTCATCACCTCTCTGCACAGTTAAAGGCAGTTGCCCCCAACTCAGAGTGCAATTTGCTTTTCGTGATGTACCTCCAGTGCTCTCTGCTCATAAAGGAATTCATTTGGAGTGAGCTGGCTACTGATCCTCCCTGGATGAAAAAAACCTGCATTGCCATGATGTCTGATTTACCATTAGTGGCTGATCTGAAGGTTTGGAGCAGTAAAACTGGCCAGCTTATAGTAATGGTCAATAGCACACAGCTGGAGGTGCACAGCTGGTCTGACTATAAAAGGTTATTAATGGGTTTTTTTTTTTAGCTTTTTTCACAAATAGAAGAAAACAAGGGAAAATTAAGTAACTTGGGATGCACCATGAACCTGGCTCTATGCAAAGTGCTTTGTATTATAAAGAGCCAAACCTGTACTGGCTCCCCAGACTCTTGCTATTCATATTCTTCATTGGAATAAATTAGAAAGAGTGAATTAAAAATGCCTCTTCAGGATCATTTGTCAAGAAACAGCAGGAAGTGTCTCCTGCTGCAGCACAAAATTCAACCCAGACAAAGATTTTTCACTTCTCTCTTTCCATTTCTGTTAATAAAGCTGCTTTATGCCCCCAAAGCCTCTCTCACACCCAGGTGAGTATTGTGTCCATTTATCTGCCTGCCTGGAAGGCTCAAAGCAATAAAAATTGGCAGTTCTTAACCACTCACAAAAATCAGAAATAAAGCCCAATTTGGTGTGCCCTGTGCTCCCAGGGCAAACCAGTGAAGTTAGAGGAAATAAAGGGTGATGCTAAAAAGCTGTTCTGATGGGGACACCGGGCTGGTTAGATCTCCAGTTTGTATGGGTCTACACAACTTCATTAAATTTTTGAGGAACCTGAAGCACCAGCTCTAAAAACTGCCCTCCCCTAGCGTTCAATGTGCTACAAACTCTCTCAGCAAACCATGAAGTTTTATTACAGAGATCTCCCACACCTCATTTTGGGTCTGTGTGTAATTAGGTTAGAGAGAAATAATGATTGCCATGGTTATAGGCCATCACTCTGAGGAAAAGGGAATTAAATCTGAGGACTCTGGCCCATGCAGCTGCAGAAGCCAAGGAGCAACTGGTACTGAAAAGCTTCCTCAGTGTTTCCAGGAGAGACCTGAAGAGCATCATGATTCTGGCAACACAGTGCTTGTAACAGGCCAGTGACAATTTGTAAGTTGGTTTGCAGCTTCAATGCTTTCATCAGTGATTCCTCTAATAGCCAAAAAGGAGCAGTTAAGCACACCAGACTTCCCCTGCAATCTGCTCCCCTCACAGAAGTCCCTTCCCACCCAAGCCCAGCACACAAGCAAATGTGATTATTGAACATTCCCAGCTGCTCAGGAATAATATCATACCTTGGGCATTCAGAACAAATACTAGACCAAGACACAGGGCTGTGGAGCACTTGGAGAGGGCCTTGTAAAACATGGTTGACCCCTCCCCTCAGGGACACCCACACAGTGCCCCAGAACGAACCCAAGATGAGAAATAGAAGAAGAGAAAGTTACTCCACCTGGCACTTGCCATGTACACAGAGGTCTGTCTCGTAAGGCCCACAGGGAGTTCCATCCAGGACTCTGTCTGCCACCAGCATGGGAGAATCCTTGCCCAGAGGGGAGCAGAAGAGCTCACATGGCTTATCTGGGAAAAGAAAAATGACAAGCCTCCCTTAGATCAGCACAAACAAGTGTTTGAGGCAGTGGTGATGCATTCTCTACATGAATGGATTTGGATATCTCATCTTTGAAGGAACATGAGGCTTTCAGTTTAGGCCTGTCATTTCCCCACTTTGAAATACCAATATTTAAAAGGGTTATATTGATGAGTCTGGGCTTTAATGGCACAGAAAACCAATTAGCCAATACACTTTTGCGTGACTGCTTGTAAAAGGAAGATGTTTGTCACAGGGAACATTCATCAGTCTGGTAAGAATGATCAAGTCATTGTGTCTCACAAAATGCAGGCTACAGCCAGTGATTTTAGAAGAAAAATTTCTCCAGACCATTTCATATCCCACCAAGATCTGGCTGAATAGCAGATGAACAGCAAGATCTAGCAAAAGCAAGCACTAAAGCAATGTAGATGAGATAGGCAATCATGCTGAGATGCCCCAAAGTGACATAAATTTAAAAATCTCATAGGGGATCTACTTTTCTTTTTCAGCCTCAAACTAACTGGAACTTTTTAATGTTTAAATTCTCAACTCTCTGATTCCCAGTCTGAAATTCCCAATTTCAGAGTGGGAATCAAGTTAAGGCATTTCTCTCCCAGCATTTCAAAAAGATGAGTAAAGCATTGACAACTCTGTATGTTCTATTAAGAAGGATAAAGAAACAGCAGGGCAGCATCAAGAACAATTAATTATAATTAGTCTTTCAGCTGTAGCTAAGGGGGGCCTATTGGAGCCTTCTCACCAACAATGGGAGCCCTGCAGATGAGAAACTGCGGCGAAAGAAAAGCAAGGAATTGCAGAGGGAAATAAAAAACTCACCATCCATGATAACAGCTGTCAGGAGGCTTTTCTTCTTGTTGCTGTACCTGTCGTGGGCCTGGCACTGCTGATCCCTGAAGCTGGGCACCCCTTTGGGGCAGGGCAGGTTCTCACACACCGTGTGCTCCACGCTGGCCCCACGGCAATTCTTCCCTCCCGGCCCTGGGCTGCAGTGGGGAACAAAACCAGGGTCAGCTCCAAACACCTGGAATGTGCCACCCTTCCCATCCCAGCCTTGCTTTGCTCCCTGCCTCAGCCACTCCTGAGGATGGAGACACAGCAAACAGCTCTTCAGCACGTGTCCTCCTTGCAATTAAAATGCCACAGAAGCAGCTATAACCTGTACTGTAAGCAGGGTATCCAAAAACAAACCTCTGCTGCAGATAACCTCCATCCATGAAATCCATGCCATTCCACACATTTGCTCTTTAAACACGCAGGAAAGGCCACTAATGCAACATCAGGATTAAGCACCTGCAAAACCTGTATGTTTTTATTGATGAATCCCCAGAGAAGGAGGGAAACTCAAACTCTGTATTTTCTTTGTAAAATAAAATACAAACAGAAAAACACAGGTAAGCACTGAATCTGGAATTACAGGTCACAAGCCTTGTACTTATGAGCTCAAGCACTGCTTGGGATTCCCAATAAAAAGGGCAACCCAAACCCACCCTTGCCCATGTCTGAAACAGTGACTGGGTGAGATCTCCTGGTAGAAACTCCACAGCCACCTTTCACTTTATCTATGCCAAGAGAATCCACCCACTAATGGAACTGAAGAAATCGAAGCCCATTTATGCTGCTGTGACCCTTCCACATGACAAGAGAGGACTGGAGAAGGGTTTTCTCCTCAGTCCCACTGCACAACAACAGCCCAAAGCCCAGACAGGAACACAAGGCAGTACAACTCAGAAGTCTGCACGTGCAAACTGGTTCATGACACACTCCTTACAACCATGTGCAGGCAATGCATGTAAGTGCTCAAAGAAATTATAGAGAGGAAAAACCAAATCAAACAGTGAAGCAACTGGTTTAAAAATACTGATAGTCCCACAGGCTCAAGAGTCAGCTGGCAGGAGCAGAGATTCCTGTAAAAAAAAATATCCCAAGACCAAATATATACAAAATAAAAGATAAATCCCTTAGCCAATATTTTTGGACAGTGAATAAACCAGCTGCAGAAGTGGGCTGAGGCCAGAAATTTGAAGCAAAAGAAGATCACGTGTGTATGTCCAGCCAAGAATGTATATGAGCAAGAGAATTTTAAAATCAGTGTGCAATGTTGGAAGGAGCATTTCCTGTAATTTAAGGAACGATGATGAATGGATTTAGGTTTGGTCAGCACTGTAGCTGACAGCACAGAAACTAGCTCAGTCCCCTTTTCAGGAAAATAAGCTGGTAAAAATCAAACCTGGATGTTACAGACATGCAACTGCAGCTCAGATAAAGAGAGGAGTAAACAAAAATATCCTTTTCACATGATTTCAGGTCAACAGCAGCAACTGTGAGCCTTTCCATCATATAGGCATGCCTTGAAAGTGACTGTGTTGCTACCCAGAATTTCAGCCTCTATTTAAAAAGAAAAGTTTTGAGTACTTTGTGTGTAGAAGAAAAAGTAAAATCTGAATAAAGTCAGAGATACCCCATTTGGAGGCCTGCTCCCAAGGCTATGAAGTTCTAATAAACACAACTGGGGTGGCCAGTTAAATGGCACCATTGTAACCTCTTCAGGACTCCAAAAACGACGAAGAGACTTTCAGATGGGCCTCAACTGACCTGAGGGATGAAGGACAACACCTACATTTCATCCTGAATCAGAAAAAACCCAAGCCCACACAGAGCATTGGCTTGTTTGTAGTCATTGTGCAGGAGCTGAACAGCACCCGGGGCTCTCTGCATACATGAAAATTTCCCTGTTCTTATGCAGCACATCCTGACATACAGAACATCTCAAAGGACTTTGCCAACACAGCTCTGGGGCACTCTGATCATTGTCAGCCACTGCACTGCTCCCCAGGCCCAGAGCCAGCACTCTCTGCAGAACTCATCTCTAAGGCACATTGGCTCACTCTGGTCTGGAGACCCAGATCAGCCATTCCTCATTCAATGCAGTGCTGGAGGGGAAACACAGCATCAGTTTTTCTGCCAAACTAATGTTTCTAATTCAGCTTTATCTATGTTTGAATGACTGCAATGGGCCACTTCCAAAGGTGACCCTTCAAGCCACTTCCACAGGACCAACTTCAAGTCCCTCCAGGATTCTGACCCGGTCATTGCTCCTTATGAACGAAAAATTCTGAGTGCTTCTGTACAGCTCTGCTGCCCATTCCTCCTCTGTACTCTTACAGCAAGGATTGCCCAAATGGGAAAAGGCTGCCTGCATGGCACAGGGAGCCAGGATGGTGTGAGGACTTACGGGGGGTTGTCACATTTCCGCTGCCTGAAGCGCACCCCTGTTCCGCACGTCCGGCTGCACATGCTCCACTGGCTCCACACGCTCCAGTCCCCGTCCACGTGCTCAGGGATGGGGGTTTTACTCACACACTCCCCAGCTCGGCACCACTGCAAGGCAATCAGGTTAGCACAGCCAGGGAAGAAGCCCTGAGCTCACACAGGTGGACTTTAAAGGGACTGGAACAAGTCCACGCTGAAGTTTCTACGGATTCGAGGCTTTGGTGAGATGGAGGTGAGAGAAGGAGGAAGGGAGGAGGTGAAACGTGGAAATCTAAGTGTCACTCTCAACAAGCCCCTGAAGGGAGTTCTGTCATTAAAAAAATAATCACACAACTGAGCCCCTCACTTTATAAAGCAGATAATTATCTAAGTGCTAAGACTTAAAGCTCCACGATTCACAGAAACGAAGTCCAAGAAATTATACCCCAAAGCAATGCCTTCATCAGCACAGTTCCAGTATGTACAAAGTGATTGAAGTATTTTGGACCTCACTTGGCTAAAGCCCCAAACTCCTCTGATTCTAACAGGCTGTGCTGGCTCCTGACCAAGCAGCAACTTGGCCTGTCCAGGATGTGACAGTGAGTTCTGCTAAGAAACCTTATGAAAGAGTCACTAGGACTTCTCCAGTTAGAAAAACATGGGCCTAAAAATCTTTTCTCTCTGTTTCCTTGTCATGGATTCCAGGATCCAGTTTTTCTTGTCATTGTTTATCTTTATTTGCAAGCAAAGGCCTCCAATCCTTGATTTCAGCAATCAGCTTTTTAATTTTACCCTTTCTTACCTCCCCAACTAAATCACAGACAAAAAATAAATTGGAGTCCAAAACCAGTAAGGGGCTGAGAGTTACCAAACCAGTCAAGTTTCAAAAACTATATACTTAAATACAGCAAATTATACCTCCAAAAAACCAGAGCGTCACTAAATTTCAGCTCAATTATTTTGAGCTCCCTGTAGAAACGACAAAATTTTTAAGTAGCCTCTTTTTCTTTCCCCATCTTCCTCCACTCCCCAAATATCAGGCCAAACACTCTGCACACTTTCTACCTCAAATACAACCTAGAACACGACGAGCTATGGGCTTAGGATAAATGCTGAACATCTTGGAAACATTATTCCCAGTGCTGGGAAATGAAGAGTAGCTGCTGCTGAACATTCTGATTACCTTGTCTGCGCCACATTCGGTGCCATCCAGAGGGGGGTCCAACTTTGTTTTACAGGATGAGTCTCCTTCCACCAGGCACCAGAGCCCAGCACACATCAAATGCTGTAATCACAAAGCAAGGAGGTGCAGTTATTACTTTCGGAGATGCCAGCCATCATTATGGGATACACTTCAAAGCTCAAGCAGTCTTTCTCAAGTGAATCCAGAGGCATCCAGTTGGTTTGGGAGCAATTATTTTTTAAGGGTTGATTGGCATTAAGTGGTGAGGCTGGAAACATGAAAGAGATTGATGGATGCCACTGACAGGAACAAAACCTACCCCAAACAAAAAGTGTGCTATTTAAACAGATTTCTTTTCACAAGAATAAATCTGGTCCATTAAAAAGGAATCCTATATGGGAGGCCACGCTGGGTGCTTTGGAACCAAGCCACATGCTTAGATGTCCAAGATGCTTAATTACTCCTATTTTTAAAAAAAGATACTCAAGTAACTGCAGCTGGTGGTGGCAATAATCAGCCAGCAATGCCCCTGGGGAGAAGGTGGAATGAGAAAGAAGAAAAGATGTCATGGTGTGTTGTGCAGCAAAGGAGAAGCTTGGTGGCAGGCAGGGTCAAAGACTGGGAATACATTCTGGGGATCATTCCCCAGTGCTGCTGCCCTGCTCAGGCAGTGTGTGCTGCATGGATCTCAGTGCTGACCCAAACTGTGGGACCTGCCAGATCAACACATTTCCAGAGTTTAAGAAAAAGCACCAAGAAAAGGGGCCTTTGCATCAGTAACATTTTCCACAGCATCCACCATGCTTTGCATTCCATGGAAGCGAATTACTTCAATACAGTGCTACATAGCTGAGTACCAACGGAGAGAAAAAGAAGAGTTACATTTCTTTCCACTATTGTTCACATTTCAGTGTAATAGTAAAAAGATGAGAAACCTGACTCTAGTGCCAGCTGGTCTTGTCAAGATTTATTGCACCTCATTAAATAGTTGAGTCAACACGCTTCAGCCTCATGGTTCTTCCCCAATGTAACGTAAGAGACTGTGGGTGCATGTGTGTTTTGTGTACAGGCATGTTGGTATGTCTCTATAAAACAGATCATGTCTCTATAAAATAGATCTGTACAAGAGAGGGTGCAGATGAGATAAATCCCAGTCCCAGGGATGATGTAGAACATACTGAAACAAAATAGTTATCACAGCAGTATCTGCATCCTGCTCCGCTTCCACGTTTCTTTCTGGAAAGAGGATTTTGCACTATTTAAACCCAAAGAGCATTCACAAAAGTTGGAAGCAGACAGCACAATTTAGCATCTGTATTAACCACAATGCAGAAAGTCATTGTCAAACAAACAAACAAACAACAGCAAATACCCCGGGGAAACCTAAATCAATGACTTTTCAAGACATTTTCTCTGAACAAATAGAGCATATGGGAAAATATCAGTCTTCAGTAATTTTGACTAAATGACTGTGACTAATTAGTGGTTTACCCACAGCTCTGAAAGTACTTAAGCACAAATTAGCCATGAGGACGTCACACATAGTTTTATTGATAGGTGTAGTGAGGCAGAAGCACTGACAAGGCAGAGATTTCAGAGCTTACTGAGAAATTCAGTGTTCCACCCCGTAACTCCCAGATTCTCAACTCTTTGCCTTCTGGGGAGGACTGAAATCCAAAAGTACATCAATTAATGATCCATAAGGGTTGTAGGAAGAACCCAAATCTAAGCAATAATCTAGGCCACAGTGTGAAAGCACTACCAGCAAAACCTCCTGTGGTTGGGGACAATATTGATATGTAAAATGAAGGGAAGCTTTGGAAATAAAAGATGCAGACAGCAGTATTTCCACTTTTCCAGTCTTCAGCCCTTCTCTTGAATACAACCACAAAGCTTCAGAGCAGAATGTGAGGAGAAACACTCCAGCCAGATCTGTTGAATGACCCAGACAGAAATTTTGGCCCCGGAAGGAAACCCTCTGCTTCTGCTTTCTGTCAGAACAACATCCTGGCTGAAGATGTGATGGAGTTCACTACATCCCTAAAGAAGTTGTTCTTGACACATATGAGCACCATTGCTAAATATCTGTGCATTATGCAAGGCAAGTGTTTGTTCAGCTTCAACTTCAGATCCCTGGATCATAAACTGCACGTAAATTAAGGTTAATTTTTGCTCTGTGATGTAAAACTGGGAGGACAGAGGGGGTGGTGGTAGAAACAAAGTCATAAAAATGAAACAGCCTTTTGTGTAATTTTGGCTGGCAATCAGAAACCCTTCATAGGCCACAAGAACATGAAAGGTGATAAAGCCAGGTCATGTGCCCAAGTATGAGCCATGGCATGGGGAAGCAATGGGCAGAGATCACCTCAAAAATGTGTGTTTACACCTGCAAAACTGGGCCCAGAGTAGGGATACAGAGGGTACAAATATTTACATAACTGTGGGTGTGGTGTGTGTATGTATATGTGCGTTTATGCCTATACATACATGCATCCACACACAGAATTGTAGGGAGAGAAATAAAGGAAACACCTCTCTCAGCAACACCAACCTTTCTGAAATCTCTCATCTTCGAGGTATGGAAAACATTGGATTTTTATAGCATCCCTGTGCTGGATTCAGAATCCTAAATGCAAAGCATATTTCAGGAAACAGTTAGAGAAAAATTTGGTGACGGCGCTGAGCTCTGTGTTCTGGTGCCACACCACTACAAAGCCCAGCCCTCGTTAGCCCAGTCCCCTGCATTTAATAGTGCTCAGATACCCCAGTGAAGACGAAACCATCAGCTCTGGGATTGTATGTTCCCAAGATGTTTTATCATGGTAATAGCTCTTTTCAAAAAAGATCATGTATCCTCCTCAGCTACAAGAGAAACCCAAACAAAACTCCCCATTAAACAGCAAAGCAGTCGCAGTGACTGACTTTTTAATGGTTAAACAGCCAGCTTTGTGGGGAAATATCCAAGTGAGAAATGGCAGGACTTGAAAGGAAGTTGTTGTACATGAGTGGCAGCTCAGAGCTTATACTGATACAGAAGAAGCCATCAAAAGAACTGTATTAGTGCTAATTCTTCATTCAGAACCAGCTTTCAGATGGCAGGTCCCTGCCTGCAAAGAATTCCCTACAGCGTTCAAGAAGTGCCAGTGAGGATTTTCCAATGATAGATATTTTGCGCTGGAAAAATATTGATTTGTCGAAACTGTCTGTGGGGAAAGGTCATCTTTGGATCAGCTCCCAGTTTGACATATTTCCAGCAGTTAAATAAAATTTTAAAAAGCGAGATGGCTGTTGAAAAGCAGTGTTTCAATAAAAATTTAAAATTACTTGTATTTTAAAAAAAAAGCTTTTTCGACTGAACCCTTAAGGAATTTATACAGAAAAAGAAGTTAAATTTAGAAACGGAAATAAAATGAAATTTTTATAAAGGTGTAAATTTTAGACTGTCAAAAACTCCTGAGAGATAGGAAAGCTTGTCTGCACAGCTGTTAAGAACCAGTCCTGGGAGAGGTCACGATCTGGAAACTCCCAAGCTGGGAGAGATGAGCTCGGCAGGTGAGCAAAGCTTCCGATTACAGGGATTACAATGGCATCTATTTGACAAAGGGGCCTCACTGTGCCAGGTGTTTTCTCTCCCTCAAAGACCTCGCCATCTAAACAGGCTCCTGGGAGCTTGGGGATAAAGGAAGTTTTATCACTCCGTTCTAGGTGGAAAGATGAGGAACGGAAAGGGATTAAATATCTTGCTGAAAGTCTGCTGGGAGACAAGTTGAGCCAGAGCCTCTCGGAGCTCTCTGCTCAGTGTCACTGCCACAGGCTCCTGTGTCACTGCTCCAGCTACGCCTGGCTCTGGCTCTGGCCCTGCCCACCTTTCCCAGCTTTTCACACATTATCAGGACGGTGTTTCCCTTCCCTGGGACTCCATCCCTGTGTGCCTGCAGGGACCCGCAGTGTGCAGAGCTCAGGCACGGCTCAGCAAAGGATCTATTTTGGGTTCCTTAGCTCAGTGCTGCAGCTGGAAAGGAGGAGAAGCCAGAATTAATCCAGCCAGCTCCTTGCCCACAGGCAGCAAGTCTGGAGCCCTTTCTGGGGTGGCTACATCACCACTGCTGCTAAAATCTGCGTGATCCTGCCCCATGGCCCCATGTGGGCTCACAAGAAAGGGCTCCCAACACTCCCCCATCTCAAACCCTCAGATTATTACCTGCAAGGGGAGCTTCCAAATCTCCAAAGCATAAAGAGAATCCAACGAATAAAGATGTCCTTCCCACCATGGAACAACTTCACTGGAGCTTTTTAATTCCCTACAAATTGACTCCCTTCATTTGCTACAAATTGACTTCCTCACCTTGTCTGCATCGAAGGAAAGAAACATTTATTTCTCCTGGAGATGAATTTGTTTCTACTGTCCACTCTTCTTTCTAGCAGCAGAATTAAACCACCAGGAAACCAATTTTTCTGCCAAAATGAGTGGACTATGAATAAGAACTTAGGAAGAGTAAATACCCTTAAGGAAGAGGAGTAAGAGACCTCATAACACACAGGCTTGCTTATAAATAAGTTGACTTTCAGTGAAGAATCAGAACTCTCTTGTTTTGCCAAGGTTTTGGCTCAGCATATTGCTCACCAGGAGAGAAAATGGGCTTATGAACAGGATCCTAATTAACACCTTTTAGGTACAATAAACACAAAATTTACTTTCACTTTCCTGTTCAAAGTACAATGTAAATATTCGCAAAGTCTCACAGGATGTTTCAAGCAGCAATTCTTTACACAACAAGGTGACAAAAACAATACCCCCAATTTCTACACCTTCGTTGTCTTTAATTGGGAAGCAAACAATGAAACAGGAAAACACTGTTTCTAGCTTCAGCAGTCTCTGGTGCTCTCAAGAAGAAATAAAAATCTTCACTGTCTAAAATATTTCTTTGCAAAGCACCAGATTTATTTAATTTTTTCATGTATCTGGAATTAAATTAATAGTCAAAAGAAAGAGATGACAAAGAGAGCATTCATAAACCACAAGCTCATTTTATGGCAAAACATTATGCTGAATACAAATCTTCCCAGTGCCTTTAGGGCACTTATGTCACCAGCTCCAGGGACCCATAGACATGGAAAAATCCAAAGAGAAAAGGACAAGTTTTATGCACTTTCCTATCAACACACAACTCTATGTGAGCTCTTCAGCATTGCTGAGCCCAGATTTCAGCATCTTACATGAGACAACACAACACAAATGTGTCACATCAGCTGCAAAAATCATGGAAGTGTCTTTATCTGGTGAATCTGGAAGTAGAGATGTGTGGAACAAAGCACTGGAACAGAGTTTTTAAATTTTATTATTGGAATTTTGTAATGTGATTTACTATCAGTGTTTAAAAGAGCTGTTCTTTAGAGCAATGTTCACTCAGCAGCTCCCAGTGAACTCGTCAGGCCTTAACACCTGATTGTAGAATATGAAAAATATGGATTTTTTTTCTTAACAACAGGCAGAGTTGTCTATTAAAAACGAAAAAATAGGAAAATTAAAAGAATGAAATCATGGATTGTGTTTCGTGGCCACAGGAAAAGAGAACCAAGGGGAAGCAAAATAAATACAGATATGTACACACACTGTTCAGATGTGGTTGTGAAAATTATGGGGTTCTCTTGAAGTGTTTTGCAGATGGGAAGTTCCCAGTAGGCCAGTGGGAGAAGTCTGAATGCCCTTCAAGCTTGTTATACACTATTTTCAGGCTGATACTCAATCGTATTCTGGCTAATTTTGTAAAGTTCAAACTTCAGCTGGAGATGCCACATCACAAAGCTGCACTAATTCTTTCTCCCTCCCCTTGTCTTAATAAGAAACGTAGGATTGCCAAGCTTAAGTGTTTAATTCTTAATAGGCTCTCTCTACTATTGTTAAGAGTTTATTATGTTTATATTCCTAAATTTCCACATTGTATTTTTATAATTTTATTTTGGTTCCCCTCTCTCTTTTTATTTTCCTTTAAACCACTGCACCAGAATGTGTTTTGACCCTCTTCCAAACTGAAACACGTACAAAAATTTCTGAAGCATTCCAATAATTGTAAACTGGGCTGTGCTGCCCAGGCAGGAACTCTGCTTCTCCCTCCTTCTTTCTCTCTCTTAAACAAAAAGTATTTCCACTGAAAATAAAGAGAAAAAGGTATTTTTGCAACATACAGAAGCAGTGAAATAGGACACTTCAGCTTCATAGAAACAGGCAATGCAAAAATAGCCTGAATTCTATCAACCTCCATGAGGAAAACTATAAACCATAGAATGGCAATTAAGTTAATAGTTACCTTTACTTCTCAAAAAAAAAAAAAAAGAAAAAGAAAAAAAGAAAAAAGAAAAAAAGAAAAAAAGAAAAAAAGAAGAAAAACAAACAAAAAAACCTGCTCATTTTATTTTAGAATTGCCAGGTTTCTATCCTGCAACCCTCAAGAAAAACCCAACCCATCCTCTTCCAGATTTATTAGTATTACTATGTAGACAAAGTCCCTGGTTGTACAGAAAATGACAATGCAACCTATTATTTTCAGGATAAATCAGTTTTCAATCTAATTACCACGTTCTTGTAAACATTCTGCACGTTACTAAATAATAGGGCTCGCTATCATGGTCTGCATCTCACAAATTGCCCTGCAGAGAAAAGGCAAACAGAGCCCCATTGATTGCCATGCCCGGAGCCCACGAGGCCACTCCAGCACTCTCTTTGCAAGACCAAGACCACAGAGAGACCCACAATTGCTGAATTATGTTACCACACCATCAAACATACAAACTGAAGCAGTACATAAAATCCACTTGATCATTACAATTGCTGCTCTTTCTTTACTTTGTTTTTTGGTTCCTCTCCTTTTCCATATTAGCCAAGAAATTTACTTTGTCTCCTAGTTCTGCACTTGCCCTCTTGTTCTGTAGCTTGGAGATACTGGAAAATACTTATATTTGGTAAAAAACAACCTGAACCTAAGAAAAACAGCAGAGCCAATTCTAGCTGGTTTAATATTTCTAAGAACAGTGCCATGTCAAAATTCACATTCCCAGCTACATCTGAGCTGACAGTGTCCCTTGTCAGGAAAAAAACCTCTTTGTAGCAGTGCTAATCTGCTTCCAAGTGCCACTCCAGCCTCAGCCCAGTTTTGACTCAAAACATTGCTGGACAATAACGGTTACGTAAAAACCCGCAAAAATGTGTTAATAACAAATAAGCCAAAAAGCTTACAAAATAAAAAGCCAAATGGATACATGAGATAGAAATCACTTTTTTTTTTCTCCCCATAAATATGATTTCAATGCAAAAGCCTCTGTTGGTAGGCGTGCCAGCCTGAAAATTAAAGATTAAACAAGCAGAATGTTTCCATGTGAGGTTTCAAATGTGTTTTGATGAATTTCTGGGGGAGAAACACTATCTCTGCTCTACAAGAGATCCAGCAGAAACGAATCTGCTGAATTTATTCCTCTTGGAATAAACACAGGGAGAGCAAAGGGTTAACTCCTGCTCTCGAGGCATCATCGCCTGGCTGGGGTTGGAGTTTTCTGCTTCCTCTCTCAGAGGGGTCAAATGAATTCACAATAGTTGATTCATAGCCCAGTGTGGAGCTGAAGGACAGAGGTCAGACAGGTTGAATTGCCTGTAATTTGCACAACTGCTCCCCTGCTAGCCCTGGGCTCACATCAGCATTCAGCAGCCAGAGCCCCCCCGGGATCTCAGTGTTTAGGGTGCAGTGATAACACCCTGGGCAGTGTCAGAGGGGCATTTCTGTCCAGCTTTTCCTGCAATTACCCTGATGTTGCTCAGAGCTTGAGAATGACACAGCCATCTATTTATTTTCTCCTAAAATCAACTTGTCTCCCTCAAAATAAAGGCCACTGTGTAACCTCTGAGGTGGGGCAAAGCTCTCCCAACACTGTGCCAGGCAGCAGGCCTGGCATGGCAGAGCACACTTGTACATCCTCTAGAGAAGCACTTGCATGGATCACACAATGCCTGACATTTGCAATGGGAAAAATGAACAGCAAGCACCACGGGAAAGCACTTTGATCCCTGTGTACATTCTAGGAGAAAACGGTGCAATTTGGATATGAAGGGGGAGCTACTGAAGAGTCTTGAGAGATTTGTTAATGTACATGAAATCACAGAACTATGGAGTGGTTTGGGTTGGAAGGGACCTTAAAAATTACTCAGTTCCACCCCCTGCCATGGACAGGGACACGTTCCACTATCCCAAGTTGCTCCAAGCCTCGTCCAGCCTGGCCCCAGGCTAAAAGCCTGATTCACAGCTCTTTAAAGAGATGACATGCACTAGAAAATCTTACCCAACATCTTGGAGGTCATAGACCATAACAGACTGTGGATCATCTGACTATCATAAATATATTATCATTTTTTATTATATTAAAATGTAGGGGCAAAGGAAAAAGGAACGTCAAGAGCTTTAGAGTATGTAGAGTTGAGCCTTCCTCATGTGACTTAATTTCTGTTCTGTAAATTTGGAGCAGAATAGCTGTAGGATAGCTGGTTTGGCAAACATATAAACCTATATGAGAACTACAGTTTTGTTCTAGGGCATCTGAGCTATCATTAAAAACAAAATGGAAGAAGAATTTTGGGGATGCAATCTCAATCATTCAGATAAAAGTGAATATTCATGGATTAACTATCTTGATGGATGTGTGTTGGAGGCCCAGCCACTGCCAAGCATTGTGGGACCTGACTCTCTGTGAAGGCAAAGATTGCATTCCTTCAAAATATTGGGCTTTGGTGCTGTTAAAGGAGAGAGCTTACTGCACAGAAATTTTCTGCAGCTTCTCAAAAACGTTGAAATTCTGGAATCATCTAACCTCTGATGTTTGCTCTAAACCAAATTACATGGCATTTTTGAATATAGGGCCTCTAGTTTGCCTGACATAATTATGTAGCTCAACTATCTCCAAAGAAATATTGTAATGTAACTCTTTTGTTATATAAGAAAATAGGCAGTAGACACATGTAATCATAAAAAGATTGAGCAGGCTCATTTCCTGAAGTTTATTTCCTTTTCGTAACAAATATTTACTGTCAAATGTTTATTGCTTTTACATTTGGATTTTTTTAATACTTTATTGAATTAAAAATACCACATTACCATTGGCTAAAAGAGGAGACAGCTGTATTTGCCAATAATTTCTACAGCTAATGCCAGTGACCAGAGCCAATTTTTTTTTTGGTTCATATTTTTGTAGACAGCTTTGAGACTTATGATACAAGTATTCTGCAGATGAGGCCTGAGAAACACAAAGGTGAAAAGAACACAAACTTCAGAGATTTAAAAATCCAAAGTGATCATTTCCTCTAAAGAATTTCCCTTCCTTGCCATCAAACACCAATTCAGTGTAGCATAACAGCATATTTGCTTAAAATAATGGCACGTGACAAAACTGATCCAGAGCTTCACAGGGTGAATGTTAATTCTTAATGCACATCTGCAACAGAAATAATTCTAAATAAGGGGTTGCAAACTGGTTTTATCTGCTGAAGTTCCACCAGGCTTTTTATTAGGAAGCACTAATGTCCTCACAAAATATGCTTCTTTTTTGGGAGTGTGATGGAGAAAAAGAGCACTTTTTTCATTGTGTTCTAAAAGTGTCAAATAATTAAGAATGGTGAAAAATCTTGGGAGACACAAACACCTGCTGTCTGCATCTCACAGAGAGTGGTGCCTTTTGGCACATTATTCTGGCAAACAACATGTCCCTGAAGCAATTCCAGACTGGACATGCAACTCCTATGTGAGAAATGCTGACCACCTACCAGCGGGCTGACATTCTCATTAGGCACTGGAATATCCAGAGACAAAATGGGTTTTTATCACAACAAGGGAAATAGCAAAAATCTCTTCCAAGAGCAGTCCAGCTGGGTGACACCCACACAAGTGGAAGAACTTGAGTCATGCTGGGTAGATCTGAGGTTTTCTTTACAGACCTATATTCTAATACTTTGCTTCCAGTACAGTAGTCCTGGTGGTCTGCATTTTCTTGATGGAGCTGGGAAATACAACCTATCCAGATTCTTTTCCTATTGTTTTATATTAGATAGTTTCCAAGTCCAAAATAAATAAAACAGCTAATGTGAAACTAAGAGCATTTTCCCAGGACTTGCATGTGTTCCACAGTTTCAGTAATTTGGCACTTAGAAACCTCAGTTATCTCTGATTATTATTTTCTTTCTTAACACTGATTTAAGATCCCAAGCTTGTTCAGAATGGGAATGAGGGACAACTAAAAATTACAAATGGCCAGTTATTAAAAGCAAGAAACCTGTCTGCTTCTTGCTTGTCTATATAGGAGGGGATGCTGCCAGCTGGTGCTGGTGACCCAACACAGCTTCTGACTTTTTTTGGGTATCTCCAAGACCACACTGGAAGCAGGCAGTACCTCACTCCCCGTTTAAAAGTGCGTGTAGATAAGAACAGCTCAGAATTAAAAGATCTGATTATTTGTAAGACCTTATGAAAAGTTTAGCTGTTTAAATTCCAGAGGATGAGTCCAACAGCCTCATTTTAAATACAACCAACTTCTAGAGACAGCAACAATCAGTGCTTCATTTTGCTAACCAACTACATGATACAAGTCACGCTGCACCCAAATCCTGATTAAACATTGTGTTGCTTAAAAAACACACAGGATTCTGCACAGAATTCTGTAAGGCCTCAAGAAACAAGCAGATCTCAGTATTTCCTCAGCACAGTTAAGAGTCAGCTCCTAAGAACACTGAAGGTGAAGGCTGTGAAACACCCAGCCAGCCATCTAAGCTGATTCTGTGCAAGTAGCCAAACACTCTTGTGAGGAGAGACTTTCACCTCAGCTGAACTTCCAGGAAAACAATCTCTACAGAGCATTTCAGCAAAACAATGTCAGAAGGGAACAAAGTGCAAACACCAGTTTTTCTGAGCCTGCCCTGGGAGATTACCAAGGGCAGTGTGGGGAAAGAAGGATGAGGCCTAAGCAGGAGCTGCCGACACGGAGCTCAAGGCCCCTTGATTTACAGCACAGAAACTGAGGGAAATACAGACTCCTTTTCTCTTCCCCAGGACTTGGCAGCTTTATTTGCACTTCCCACCTTGTTTCCAGCTCCAACCCACGAGCTCTTACCTCCATATTCTTACAGAACGTGGCGTTGGTGCCAAAGAGGATCTGGCACTGCTCGTCGGCACTGTAGTGCATCCCCGGCAGCTTGTGAGGGAGCCGCACGGAATATTGGCTTCGAGGGTCTGTCACCAGCAGGCAGGTGCTCACCTTGGACCTGGAGAAGGGAAGATGACCTTCAGGGAAAGCACGTCAGTGTTAGATCACTGCTACACAGGAGCTGCTGTCCGCTCTTTAACAGGGAAGCTCTTGTGAAACTGGGTTTTCCCAGGAGGCCTTCTAAATCTTTGAGAACTGAGGATAGAAAAGTCCTTGGGAACTCACACACAGCCCCAGGGAAGGACAGGCTGCATTCACAACATTCTGGGTTAAACATTTGTCTAAACTCTTCCTAGAAATCTGAGGAGACTCAGTTTCGCCCTCAGGCAATCCGGCCCAAAGTTTCACCAGCCTAGAAATGACAGCTGGAAAGTCTTCCATCATGTCTCACCTCAAACCCCCCAGCGGAGTTCTGAGCCCTTGACTTTTTTTCTTATCCATCACAGGCATAAGGGGAGGATTTTTCTCCTTGCCTTCAAAACATTCTTTTACAAATTGAAGTACCATTGTCATACAGGGGCCAGACACAACCAGATAAGCTCAGATGCAACTTCTTTTTCAATTCATGGCTTTAATGTGGCAGTTAATATCCCGTTTTCTTTCATTCTTTTCTTTCCCACCTCTAACCCCCAGAGAGGGAAATTTTCCATGCTGAACTCACTCCTAGGACAAAGCACTGTGCCAGGCACTGTTTGTCAGAGAGCTGCACTGGAGGTTTAAGATTAGAACTGCAGAGTTCAGACAATTCCAGTGCTTCCTGCAGTACATGAGATTTAACAAGCAGCAGGACAGAAATTCTTCCTGAACAACTGAATATGATGAGCTGAAACATGGATGCAGTGGGAAAGAAGTTTATAGTGAACCATTTTAGACCAACACCACGGAGGAGTGAGAAATACCTCTAGGCAAAGCCAAGTTTCAATAAAATAAAAGCTATTGAAAAACAAGACAGTAAAAACCACAGCACAAAGCTGCAGCATCTTTAAGCAGAGATTTCTACAGGCCACCTACACACAGATTTCAGTCATTGCAAAATTGAAGGGCATTTTCTGTAAAAAGAAGGCGATACAGGATTTTTAAAAAATATTTTCAGTATATTGACAACTGCCTCTCTTCAATCCTCAGTTTCAAGGGGCTATTGCAATGGAGACAGATTCAAACTTGCATACCCCAATGACGCATGCACGCTTTTTAAAAAAGAAAATAGTTAATGCTTTGATTTTAAAGCAACAGAGTGTATTCTTGCCTGGTAGGATTTTTGACACACTGCACAATCCTTACTTTAGGAAGTTTTCGAGGTCGTCTCGGCTGCACGAAGACCAGGAAAGGTCACTTGGGTTCCTGCCCTTCACCCATTCTCCAGACATAATGTGAGACCTCCCAGCACAGGGCTGATGATCATCATCGTGGCTCATTCCCATGCTGTTGGATTGGAACAAAGCAAGAGAAAAAACCTATCAACTTATGATGAGGGTTTCTCATTTCCCACTGCCCTTAGCAATGACACTCTCAGCAATTAACAGCTCGACAACAGGCTGCACATACGACACACAGCAGGTTCAGAATAAATCCCTGCTGCCACTATAGGGAGGTGAGACTTCTCTGCTGCAGGTAAAATGTTGTGAACAGGGATAAATGATGAGACCAAGGTCACCTGCTACACTCAGTCCTACAGTCAGCCCATCACACCAGCCTGTCTGACAGCAAAACTGAGTTAAAGATTCTCCGTCCTACTTCAAAATAAACATGAAATCCTTTTTCAGAATCATAGGGAGTAATAACTCTTTGTAACAGTAACATTCCTCCTTCAATTCCAAGGTGAATTGGAAAATTACTTTCAGAAGAAAGGTGCCTTCCATGACCAGTGTCATTTTCTAGCAAAACATCACCAGTTTGGGGTTAAAAACACAGAACACACCAGGTCTCCAGCTGGCTGGCTGGAGCATGCCAGGAGCAGTCCCTTTAAATCTGGTGTTGCACTGTTTAATCCATGTTATTTCCCTACAAATCTGAGGCTCCTGTTTGCTTTCTGACTATGCTCTTGGCTCTGCTTCTCCCCAGTCGTGGGACTCGACTGTTCAGAGCCCAAACATGACATCCATTTCTAGCTGCAATGAACCAAAACCCACTTCAGCAGTTTGATAATTACGGCTTAGATTAAACCACCATCTATGCTATTTTTAGCTTACAGTGAAGATTATATGGTGGAGTCTATTATTTTAGGTTTATCTCCAGGGACATTATTATTATTATTTCTAGCAAAACTACATTTAACATAATTTTTAGACTCAGAAGTTCAGAGTTATTCTTGTTTTTAAACCTTTGTGGTTTTTGAATACTGCAGAAACATTAACATCAAGCACATTTTGTTTGATGCACGCAGGAATAATCTAACAGTCTATTAGTAACTCTAACTTCAAAACAGTTAAAGAGTGAAATTCCTGCTCCACTGAAGTGAATGGGACTTTTGCCATTGACTTCAATGGAGCCTGGGTTTCACTCCAAATATTTTACCCATGTTGTTCCTACACACAGAGAAAACTCCTCACATGCTAGGAAGAAAGTTCCAGCAGTATTTCTCCAACGCAAATAAGCCCATCTAAAGATTGGGTTTCTAAAAGTCAGGAAAGGAAGGGCTCAGTACCATGAAGCAAGGCATGTGAGCTTGTCAGGAACCTTCCAGAGGAAAGTTTGCCTCAAAATGCCAGTTTAGAAGGGTCAGGGACATGCAGCAATCCTGTTAACTTTTCTAAGGGAGACCAGGCAGGTTTCTTGCACCTTGTCTGCCTTGTGACTGACACTCTGCTGAGACTCAAAGATGGGTCCTTTCTGGGTTTCCACTCTGCTTCTGTGGGATGGGATCTGGCAGCCCTCCTGTTCTGGCAGCTTCCTGAATGGCCTCCTGGTCAGAACATCAGCTGTTCCACCTCAAAAGGGTGAAAAGAAATCGTCTTTCTGGCTGGCCAAGTGCTTCAGGATCCCTGAGTTTATCCCTTCCAGAAAAGACTGGCGTTTGGTCTAGGGTTGTTAATTAAGAAATGCTTTGGCTTTCTGATTAACTTCAATTATGTTTTGTTAAATATGTTGAAAGTGGGTTTTGTTGGCAAAAAACAAGGGTAGCACTTGCAAATTAGTACATTCCTGTCCTCAACTTTATTTTACACCTGACCTCATGAAAGATGTCTTGCCTAGGACACATGCTGAGATTGACAGTCTTTACTCAGTTTTATTTTGCAGATAAAATGCATTCTCTATAAAGAATGAATCAGAACTCACACTTCAAATTATTTACAGGCTTCTTCTGAAATCCATTCAATTATATGTGCGGAAATCTACCCATTTCAAAACCATTCCTGTTTTCTTAACAGAAATTCTTTTAGAAATCATAAGCATAAAGGAATTGAGCCTGAAAGGAATACCTTTATTGGTATAAAGAAAAGGAGCTTTGCCAGTTTATATTAGCTTGGGATGTGGCCTCAAGGTACACAGGCAGCCCCTCCTGGCCTCTCAGTGATGAGTTTCTGGTAGAATGAAACCAGCAACACCTTTGGAGCCTGTTTTAATTGGCAATGCAGAACTTTTCTCAGCATCTACTTTACCTTACAATGGCTCACTTGAGAAAATGATTAAATGACCTGCAGGACTAAGGCATCCCCTAGCATGCTAACACATTCTTTTCTGAAGTTCAAGGGTCTCCAGCTACATCAAAGGGATCAGGTTTTTCCTAAACACGTAGTAAATGCAATGCCGTGCTGATTCTCTTCATTAATGAATAGTCCCCCTCCTTTTATCAGAAATAAATGGGACAGAGCAGTGTATGTTTGTACTAAACACCAGTGCAAACTGAATCAATAGTTTACATTTCCTTTGTGACCATCTAATCTTATCTGCTATTCAGAATTCACATGGACTTAGAAGCAGGTAATCAGTCTCTTGAAATGTTCTGCCTTGGGAACTTCTATTCTTACATGAACCGATCTTGAACAAAGAGTTGATAAGAAAAGCTGCTCGATTAGAAGTAGCAATGTCAAAATGACACCGCAGTGCCCTGCAAACCCACTGCCCTCTGTGCTCCCTGAGACATAAATGTCCATTTTATCAGGAGCCACAAACAGATGCTGCCTGTTACCCTTTACAAAGCCAGCAGAGCCATTATGGAAGAGCAGGACTCAGTTTCTCTTTGTGCTGTTACTACCACAGTCTCTCCTCCATCCTAACCCCACGGGAAACTTTAGCCTTCCAGTTCATCACATTCTCCTCCTGAACACAATGGGATTCCACAAAGGCAAGCAAGGACAGCTCAGACTGTCAGCTCTTCAACTCCTTTCATTCAATGTTTACTCAGGGTAAGCACCCTGGGACTCTGGTTTCACACTCCAGCTTCTTCCCTAATATAAATAATGCATTGCTTACCAGTCAAAGACACCACGGCCTCACTGGAGGAGTCCTGCAGCACATTTACTGCTGCTGCTCATCATGTGTGAGGCCAGAAACAAGCTGACTGACCAGTTTGAGTCCTGATTGTTAACACAATCACAGCAAGGCAAATCCGATCAGGAGTCACAGGGAGGCAGCAACAACAGATCTCTTTGATGCAGTTTTGTTGGAGAGCGAGGCTTAAAAGTAGCACTGCTATGAATAAAAAATAGCATGCAGTCTCTGGGAGCTCTGGCCTCCCTGATGCCTGTGCAGCAATCAGAACTGGGTCAGGATGCCAGAATTACACTCTAGGCCTGAGCTGGCCAGTTTCTTGTGTAACTCTTTTAAGCTAAACTCAATTATCAGCCCTCTGTTTTCCCACAGCAATGCTGAACGAATGCACTTGCTTTGTTTGTTTGGGTCATTAGTGGAGCTTCTCCTCTAGACAGTTAATGTAACTAAACTGCTCTGTTTACCCTTGGTGCATTCTCCAGGGTTTCCTGTTATTCTTTACAAGCCTGAGCCAAAGTGCACCAAAGCCTGTGGAAAGCCTCCTACTGCCTTCAATGCACCGCTGCACCTCCAAGTCCTTGAGGTCACGTACACAAATCTTCACCAGAACCACTATGACCCTCGATAAAAAACCCAAATCTGAGTTAGAGGATAATGCCAAGGGCTGGGGGAAACTGATTGAGGAGATGCTTAAAATCTTTTCAACAGCTGCAGCTTTGGCTGGTAAGAGATTACTGGAGAAATCCCCAGGACTATTATTATTCACTCTCCCTTAGCAGGGAGAGACATGAAGTTGGGACAAGAGGCAAGTTTAATAGAAAATACCAGCAGCAGCAGCAGGAGAGCTTTTCTTCACAAAAAGGGTAGCAAGTGAAAGAAAGAAATATGACAAAGGGAAGTCTGAAAAAAAGATACCCAAAAGTGGAAATGACATGAAGTAAAACCACCTCTGCCACCTCCCTCTGAAAGTCAAACCATTCCACTTGCCTGCAAATAATTCAGCATGAGTCAAACATTGGATCACTTTAGAAACTCATGGCTATCAAGGCTACCCAAGGTGTCCTGGCTGTCACCCCAGCTGCTTATTAAATATGCATGACAAACAATGCTCTCCACACAACTGCACTTACTTCAGCCACCTCTTCTCCAGAGGGCAGGGAGGGTGTCCAGCTGCCAAGAAGGAAATGAGGACAGCAGGCTGTCTCTCACTCCCACAGACAGAAACACAAAGAGTCTTTCCAAAGGACCAACTCACAAAGAGTTGCAACTGTGTAAGCAAGACATTAAATAGGAAGTGCTCCTTGGGGCCAGCCCTGCAGACCAACACGGCTTCAGAAAATTGACCAAAAAGCTCATTTCAGCTGTATCCCAAACACAGGGAGACAAGAGAAGCAGTGATAACTCATGTTCCAAGTGGAAAGCTCAGTCAAGGTTTTAACATTTTTATCTGATATGTGATTGCTAGACAGCATTTTTATCTACCTGTAACATGCTTTACCCTGCAGATGCTCTCCTAAAGGCTTTGTTTCTGCAAGGGAACATTGCTACGGGCCACAGGCAATACCAGCCTTGCACGTCACCACTGACCTTCTCAGAAGAGAATATGAGAGAAGTCATTCCCTGTGACCCAGCTTGCCATGACTCACCCACAAGCAATCCAGTGTTAAATGCTGAGCCAGGACTCAGCACAAGATTTCTTTCTAAAGCCCACTGGAGAAATATAAATGCAAAGGGAGGGCAGGCTGGACAACACCCTCACAGAGAGGGAAGAGAGAAGGGGAGCTGTAATTCGTCTGCTCTGGCATGTCAGTGTGGGCAGGATGACACTGCCCCATGGAAGGATGGCTATTTAGCCATGCATAAATGCCATCTGTTTTTCCATATGAAGTATGTCCACATGAAGGACAAATTCCTCCCCCTCCCACCTCCTACTGGGTCTCAATGATGGTTTGAAATGGGAATCCCATCTCTGCAGCACATCCAATGCCAACCACAAAGGAAGATGCTGGTGTGAAAGGAGGTTACACAGAGTGCATGGCTGGCAGCTGAGAATATTAAACATGCTCATTGAACTCAAATCCACACAGGTCACTAAGCAGAAGATGTCCACAACAACTCCTGCCTTGGGCTGGGTTTGAACCAGGAGTGAGAGACACCACCCCTCATCATCCACCCCACATCATCCAGCCTGTGAGCTGTCCGCTCCCAAATTGAGCTCAGTGTCAGGAATTTTTATTAACATTTGAAATCGAAGCTGCATCACTGGAAAGATGCCTACTTCTGAACTGGTTCAACATGTTTAATGTTTCAATATAAAATGCCGCATCTTGCAAGTTATGAGGTTTCCATCCAGTTGAGAATAAAGGCATTACACGGGAAGGAGTGAAGTGGGGGGCTCATTTGAGCTGGAATTGTAACTGCAGTGCCAAGTGAGGACAGCAACCTTGAGGGGGTGACCCAGGAAGGTGATACCTCCAAGAGAAGCAGAGACAGCCCAGAGAGGTCAGAGGATGCTGAGAGAGGCTTGGACAAACTAACAAATGCTGGGAAAATGCTGAGGTGAGCTGAGCTCTCATTGACGGAGGAGGAAAGGAAACATCTTGTGCAACCTCCCTACAAAACCAGCGGCCACTGAGGCCCTTGGCTTAATGGAAAACAGGCTTTTTCACCCTCTGCTTTTCAAACATGTAAACACTGTTTCTTAATATGCTTTGTCTATTCCAGAAACTGTCAGGAACACTTTGGGGAGCTGTGATGAAGAAAGGGAGATGATCTACTCAAAGCATTTGAAGTAACTGAGGCTGGTCATAGTGTACACAATGTTACCTAGAACAGGGGTGTTCAGGATGGGTGCTGTACTTTTGGGATTTTTTAAAGCAGGAAAGTCAACATTTAAAGGGAGCCATGACTACTGGACTCTTGTTTTCATAACCAAGTTTATGTCACTCTCCAATAATGAAGTAACCAGATATTTTATATGGTTATCTACTCATCAAGCAGCCAAGAAGTCAACAACAGAGAGTGAGAACACACGAACGCCTATGGTGAATAACAGTGTGGAAAGCTGTGGTTTATTCAGCTGCATCACAGATCCAGCCCTTCATGATATGGTTTTCATTTAAAAAGAATTAGCTCTTTTGCGTTGGAATCTGGAAGGCAGCAAAGTTTGAGGTTGTGCCGCAAGGGACAGAGAGCACATGAGAGTGACATGGCAGGGACAGAAAAAATGTGAGAGTGATAGGGCAGGGACAGAAAGTACATGAGAGTGACATGGCAGGGACAGGACGCACATGAGATTGACATGGCAGGGACAGGACGCACATGAGAGTGACATGGCAGGGACAGAGAGAACATGAGTGACATGGCAGGGACACTCACTGTGGTTTCACACTCAAAAGCTCACTGGTATAAACACATGAACACCAGACCTTTACATGGTTTGATCAAAGCCTGACCAAGGCTATGAAGAACAGGGTGAATCATCCTAGGATCCTCTCCCCAGCAACATCCCATGCTCACATTATCGACTCCTTTCTCCAGCAGACCTTTGCTCATGGGATTCTCTCTGAGGAGCCCTTGCTGTTTCAGAGTGGGGGATTCACAGGAGGACAGGCACTGCC
This sequence comes from Petroica traversi, assembly GCA_025920805.1. Taxonomy (NCBI): domain Eukaryota; kingdom Metazoa; phylum Chordata; class Aves; order Passeriformes; family Petroicidae; genus Petroica; species Petroica traversi. Next base: position 100,536 of record JAHLSL010011796.1, read on the forward strand.
TGATGCATTCCAGCACCTTAGGTGAGATGAAGGAATCCAGCTGCAATGCAACTGAACATCCACCATTCCAGGGGCCTCCCTCCACTGCTGATTTCTAGGATGTGGCCCCTGCATATCAACCTTTTCCTGACAAAGCTTCACAGTTTCTGGTAAGAGCTGGCAGGTTCTGAGGCTCCAGGGGAAGAAAAAGGAGTGCTCCACCAAATACAAAGACCTACGAAATGCTGAAGCTGATCAATATATGTACAAATAAACCTGGCAGAAACTCAGCATTGAAGAGGTACCATTACCTCAGGAAAAACCCCTTCTTCCTTCTGATGCCAATACTCCCTCCTTTCCAAGATCTATTCAGCATCTCACATGAACCTTTCCTGTCTCCTTCTTTATCCCATCTCCATGCAGGCATCCAACCACATGCTGAGCATTTCTACATCCTCACACATGCTTTGACACCTGTCAACAGCACACAGCAGATTTCTGACACAACAGCATCAGCAGGAGTCAAGGATTAATTTAATTCCTTCAATCAATCCCTCCTGAAGAGCTGAATATTGATATATCAAAAAACACTCCCTGTACAACGTGGATCAGTGAGTCCCTCCTGGAATTCACTTGTCTCACACTGGCTATTTGTCATGATCACAGCTGAGCTGTGACCCTAAAGTAAGAAGAAATTTATTTGAGAATGTCTTCAGGAAAATGTTTGCACTAAGCTGTTTCCTTGCCCTCCAAGAGATTAAATCCACTTCTTAGACATAAAAAAATCTTTCTTTCTCACTTGCTTCAATCTGGTTTCAGAACACAGTGAACTGCTGCAGAAGGAGCATAGTGACTATGAATGAACCAGTGGTGGGCAGAGAAGGACTGCTCATTCCACAAAGGCTGCTGTGCTCCATCTGTAGCTCCTTGTTTTTGGAAAGCACCCCGGGACACAGCAGAAGGAACAAGCTGAAGGGTAACAAGCTGTTTGCTTTCAGCACTGCCTGAAGTGGGTGAGAATGAGACCTCCGAAAATGTGACATGCATTTCCTCAGAAGATGAAAAGGGAATATAAATTGTAGGGTGGAAAAAAGACCAAACCCTGGGATAGCTGGGTGGGATTTCCCACCCACGAGGGAAGAGAGACAAAAGCTCAGTGAGCACTGACAGCCCTGTCACTCACAGTGTCAGAAACCCCGGGGGAAGCTCTGTGTGCAATCACTTTTCCAAAACTCCTGTGAAACCACTGAAAGCCTCCAGTCAACTGCATGAAATGACCGAGTGCCAAACCTGAATGCAGAGCTACAGCACGAGACACCCTTCAAAGAAAAGCAAGGAGAGGGGAGAGATGGTGTGGAATATTTGCCAAATACGTGCAACACAAGTAACCCAGATGTCCCACACCATGCCCCATGAGGAAGTCACCCACAGCCAAGCTCTGGGGATGTGGGACAGCCTGGGGAATGCACTGGAGGAGTCAGGAATGCTGGCTGCCTTCCCCACACTGGGAGATGAATTCTCCATTCCTGGAGGTGGAAATGAGGAGATGGCAAACATAAAAAGACAAAAAGGTGTGAAGTAAATGTAACACATGAATTCTACCAGCATCAACTGTTCTGCAGACCCCAGACAAGGCAGTGGGATTGTGTTTTATGGTTCGCAGAGCAGCAGAAGTCCTTTACACAGAAGTATTTTTCATCCTCTTTCTTGCTCCACGCTGTGAGCTCACAGATTCAGTGCAAGGAGAAATCCATCCTTATGTGACCCTCTTGCACTGATTCACCAACACTACAGGTGACTGCTGTGGACAGCCACAAACCTCTGGGCTCATTTTTGCTTCCAAGAATGAGAAAACCCTACCAGGACTGATTAGGAAAAGAGTTGCACAGGAAATGCATGATCCAACTCCACAATTATGTTTCCAATAGTAGCACACCTATACACCAGCTCCCTAAACTCCTGGGATTTTTCATTATGGTTCAGCTGGCAAAATAATTTATAGTATCAGAACCACCTGGCCTTGGCTGCTCGTAAATGATTGTAGAAGTTCAGCAAGTTATCTCAGTTTCACTCATTTTATCAGCAGGGAGAGACGCGATATCAAACAGGAATGTTGCAAATTATGGCTTGGCATCAAAGCAATTTGGAAATGATATGTTCAGACCAATACTGAAGTGAAATTCTTTGGGAAGTGGGTGTGCCTGGTTGCCTACAAACCTCAAGGCTAATAAAGTCAAGTTTCCTTTCATATTGACTGAAGAACCAATACGAGGAAAGTAAAAAGCAACTTGAAAAGACACTTGTGCTTTGAATAACTTCGGCTTGAACATGTCAATGTGAAGACAAATTACAGAGAAAGAAAAAAGTCTTATTTCCACAAGAAGACCCTGTTTTAGAGGTTCTCTAGCTAGTAAGAGGTGCAGGGTGTGTGTCATTTAACTGGTGACAGCTTTCTGGAGATGCATATGAGCTTTTCCCATGTGATTCTGTTCATTGTGCTCAGAGGGGCTCCTGCACTCACACATTTGGCAAACCTGGCAAGGTTACTTCAACACACACCATGAACAGCTCAGAAGGAGCTGCAGGTATGGAAGGTGGCACTTAAGGGAGAAAAAGAAAATATGAACGTATTATCCTAAGCAATCAAGTTGGGTTTTTCTTTGACTGGAGTACCCTCAGGATCACATCTGGATTAGTACTGGAAATGTGTCAATAACAGTGAAATAGTGGAGAAAGGGGCAAAAAATACACACAGTGGAGGTGATACTTCAAATGAAGAGATGGGAAGTAATGCTCGTTCACACAGGCAGGAAAGCTGATGATAAAGTCATTATTATAATGCCCCTATCGGAAAACCCAGTTTGTAGCATTTCTTTGAAGCTACTAAAAGCAGGTAATCCACATTTTCATCATAATTTGATCACTTCTGACCATGGTGGCCCATGATGGATACTAGGGAGGAGTTCTGCTTTCTTGGACTAATTCTACCCCACGTTACACAGCAAGCAGCTTTACTTAAGATAAAGGAGGAACCCGACAGGAAAGAATTCACCCATTGAAAAGTGCTGGTGGTTGCGTTTTCATGAGGAAGAAAGGCAGCTGTGCTTTTCCTTTGAAGCAAAGATACTTTCCCTAAGCACAGACACTACCTGAACTAAGAAGTGAACTGTTTCTAGGGAGCATTTCTTTATCCTGCAGCCGAGTTTTACTGTGTGCAATTAAAATGAATATTTAAAAGCTAGATTAGAAACCTGCCACTTCATCAGCTGTCTCCGGAGTGAGGCTGGCAAACAGCAGGGAGGGAGGAAGGGAGCCCAGCAGGGAGCAGGTGGAAGAGCCCAGCAGGATTTGGACTGTCACTGGCAGGTGAGAAACAGCTACCAGAGAAACTTCTGAGAGGTCAAACTGTCCCAGATGTGGATAAGATTTGGTGTATCAGATGAGTGTCCCAGTGGACTTTGGAGCAGAGAAAGAAGGTAGAGTGAAAACACTCATTTTTAAGACCCTGAGCTAATTAGAGCCCAGCAGGAAGGAAACTTTTCAAACAAGTCAGAGCAAACCATTATGATCAAATTCCTTTTGCTTTTTTACCTAAGCAAGAGCAAAAGCAGAAAACTGAGAAAACTGTGGGCTGTCTCCTCTTTTTCTTTTGGAAACTGGGGTTCAAATAAAGACGTAGACAACAAACTCCCTTCTGGGCTGGATCCAGCAATGGAAACAGGCCCAGCCTCCATGTAGGGAGGATTTTGCAAATGGAAAGGGATCAGTGAGAACAAAGCAGGCCTGTTTATTTCATTTCTCCAGTAAGCTCTTTTCTGCTGAATTTTATTTCCCAAACTCAACTGTTGGCCAAGAGGCAGCCAACCCTGTTCCACCCCAGCACAGCCTTCCACTGACGTAACAGCTAAAGGGAACCACATTTTTAGAGGCAACAACATTTCCACTGGCATTGCTGCTGCTGACTTACTACCAAAGGCTTTTCCAAGTGACAGTCTGGGATTTATCACCTTCCCCAGCTCGGGAAGTCATTTTCACCTGGAACCTGTTGAACTCAGCAGGCCAGGCAGACAGCACGGGTTACAGGCTATTGGAACCCAACTGCTAGTGGAAAAGTAAATATTTCATCTAGATCGCTGCCCTTGTATAAAAACAAATTATTATTTGGTAAATGGCACTTACAAACCTAATATTTCCTGCGCTGGTGTGCAGTGGGAGGCTGCACAATGGGGACTTGTACTGTCCCTGTGTTTTGGGTCACTGGGTGCACCAGGCTGTTGCCAGCAAAGCCAGTGGAGTATGAAACCAGAACCCTCGTGGCAGGAAGCAGATGCAAGATGTGCCAAATCATTACAGCCCAGCTACTTAACACAGCCCTGGCTTACTCAGCAGAGTAAGCCTTCAAAAAGAAAGGCAGAGCTGGCAGAGCTACAAAGCTATTGATTAAATGAAAATTGTGTTTCTAAATGGCTGTCGTTCGCCTGTTTGGTGCAGTTTTATTATGTTAAGTAAAGCTGTACAAGATGCTCAAAAACAAAGAAATTAGAGGGACTGCACGGGAATGTTGCTACCCTAGGGATTACACAGAGATCCTGCACAAAGCAGAGAGTAAAACCATAGAAAGCCTTGCCCAGAAGTAATGTTTGCCACAAGAGTGCAGAAAGCAACGGGATGTGGACATTCCCACGCCCAGTTCCAATGTTATTACATTCCAGTACTGCAAATAAACCATCAAATTTGGTTGGTTCAAAGGTGAAACAGATAATCATGAGAGAGGGAAGGTACCCTGCCACCCTGCCAGGACTAGCAGGTTCAGTAAATGCACCTGGAAATTTCTTGCAGCTTTTACATTAAACTAAAAAAACACACCCAAACCCAGGCCTATTATCCAGAGCACATGATACTACCAAACCTCTCTATTTCTCCTCTCCAATATTCTTTTTCTCTGTGTGATTCTGTAGGTGATTTTCCTTTTTGCTTTTATTTTTTCCCTGGGTGAGCCCACTGCCACTGCAAAAACAACCTGCCCAAACAAGGTTAATACCACAGGGATCTTCTATTTCTGGGACTCAAATTAACATACTCGGGTAACCTGTATTGCCTTACAGTGGGCCAACATAACTTCTGTTTAGTGCTGCTCCACCACTACCTTCTCCCCAGGTCAAACCATCCATGCTGGCAGAAGTCTCCACTGTTTTTTTTTTTTT